>CM067217.1:25367795-25718913 GCA_034190945.1 Octodonta nipae
AAGGTATTGAAACGTTCTGAGATCAATCATTTCAAGTTGATGGAAGTCCAAGGAAACTTCGAGGAAAACATAATATGTTCACTAGAAGTTCTTGAGGTAAACTACATAGAACCTTGTTTCACTTACAATATGTTTGATATCAAATTTATATAGTTTAATATGAGCAAGATATATTAATAGAGGGTTCCAACATGGATATAAGGTCTGGATATTCAACCCAAGAGGAGCAACGGCAACCCTTGCAGATGGTTTGTTTGGATCGACTGGTATTCTATCACATAAAAGATGATTTCGATAGGGGAGATCAGTATTAAAGAGGGGCAGTGTTTCAAGGTTTAATTTTATGCTACTAAATAGGAATCTTTCTCGAAATTAATAATCTATAACAAAAACTACCACCAAGCAATAAACAATTGAAGACAAAAAGTATTTTGTGAACGCATGTTTGATGGTGAAATATGTACCGAAAATTCCGGTCCGTTCATAAAAACAATGGTATACAGTAGAAAAACAGGATTATTACAAAATCATTTTAGAGCAAATGCGATGGGTATATATACGCCGACGGGTAGCCTCCGTTCAGTTCAGTACTGCTGACATTCGCCTGACTATGAAGGTGAATCAAATATGAACCGGACTTTTGTTTTAAAAATTTTATTGGTACGATCAATACAAATTTTAATACATATTATTTTTCTACATAGTCTCCTCTCTTATGTATACATTTTTCCCACCGAATCGGTGAAAAAGAATGAAACTGGTCGTGTCGATAACCAATTGCGCACAAACGTTTCTACACCTTCGTTGTCCTCAAAGTGGTGGCCTCCCAGTTCTTCTTTAAGTGGCCCAAACATGTGGTAGTCACATGGCGACAAATCAGGACTGTAAGGCGGGTGTTCAAGGGTTTTCCAATGCATTTTGTTCAATTTTCCTTGAGTCAATGCAGCTGTATGTGGCCGAGCGTTGTCATGCAACAGAATCACACTTCGGATAGACATATCCCGCCTCTTTTGCCGATAGGCAAGTTTCACTTGTTGGAGTAGTTCGCAGTAATACTCAGCATTATTTGTACGGCGTTCGTGCAGAAAATCGATCAGCAGTACGCCTTCAATCAGCTCACGAATTGCGTAGATATTCGCCTCATTGATGCTTGTCGTGGGACGGCGTGCATGAGGCTCATTTACCATTGTCTCTCGGCCATCTGAAAACTTTTTGTGCAAGTCGTACACTTGGGTCCTTGAAAGTGTTTCATTGCCGAACTGTGCAGATAGTCGACGCAAAATTTCAGACGGTCTAACGCCCTCCCGCGCCAAAAATTTGATAACAACACGTTGCGCAACAGACGTATGTACCTCTTGCTCTGACATGATGCTAGTAACAGCGCATCGACTACGCCTCGCCAAACCGACCAACTCCCCTCTTCTTAACATCCCTACCTAACATATATCTAGATGTCACGCCATTCGAATTACCTACAGGGCGAGAAACATAAAAGTCCGGTTCATATTTGATTCACCCTCGTATTACATATTACATAGCGAAGTTTTTATAGTCTTAGAAAATTAGTAGTGAAATATTTAGTTGTGAGTTTAAGGTGAGAAACCACGAAGTTTGTGTCAATATTATCATTAATTATACAATACAATATTTTTTTCTGGGAAACTTTTTCCGATATGATTAAACTTTCATTATACTCTATTGACTAAAAAACATATAAACAGAGTTTTTTAACAATGATTATGACAAGTTCTAGTACGAAAGTACTTTTCTGGTGTAGATTTATGATAAAAACAACACTATTAGGAAATATTTTTATCAACAGTAAGTACAATAAAGTATGATTGAACATAAAAGCACTTTGATGAACGTCGTCTGTTAAAAGATTTGTAAATAGGTAGTAAAAATAAATGCTTTAAAATTTAAAATACAAAACAATCATTAACTAGAATAGGAAATAATCATTAAATATGAGTTAACGACTGAAAACCATAACGATGTTTAATGTATGTCTTCTTGTACTAGTTTATGCTAATAGCTTCCTTCAGAATATTTAATAACAATGTATTGATTGTGGAGATTTCCAGAAAGATTGCTGAGTAAGATTTGCAGTGAGTGATTAATTATAATTTCTAGTAGTCCAGTTCAAAGCGATCATTAATTCGGAAATTAATTTGTAATTTTTTTAATGATTGGGTAATCTTATAAATGATATTCTCATATACCACACCAAATTTCAACTTTCAGTCATATTTTCGAATTATATTTTAAATAAAAACAATGGTTCAGTTAATTAAGATAGACAATGCAAAAAGGTTATCAGAGAAAGTGGATATCAAATAGTCTTGTAGACTATTGTGGTTCAGTTCAAATCTTACACCCCTGGATTTTTCATTGGTAATTTCTTTAAAATATTGATGACCTTATCAACTGGTCGTCTTATTTCTGAAAATGAATACGCATGTTTGAAAAACTTGGGTGTCTTAAAAGATGTGAACGAAGCTTAAAACATGAAACACGTAAAATTGGTGTAAATTACAATTGGGACAGTCAACCATTCAAAACGAGACTAAAATTTACTCGTCAAACGGCCATATGAGTTGTTACTTAACTTGCTAAGCGTTTTAAACCACTTTGTGTAGACATTTTTTGAAGAGATGTCGCCTGAAAATACTTACGAGGAGTCAAATCCAAAACTAACTGGCCATGGCCGCCTCAATTGAGTCCCCCGCCAAGTGCGAATTGTGTACCTAGTGTTATTCGTTTTTTTGCAATCAGAAGGGAATAACGCAGCAGAAATTTACCGGTTACCCTCGAATGATTCGAGTTAACGGAGTGAACTTTATGAGTGATGGTGTTGTGCGTGAATGGTGTCGGAAATTTAAAGATGTCAGTACTAATGTGCATGATGAAGGAGTAGGTACCATGAAGAAAAACAGTTGCGACAGACAATATTGTTCAACGAGTTGACGAAACGGTTTAGAGAAAACCGTAGATTCACCAATAAGTGAGTTGTCTTTGAAATTTCCTGAGGCTTCGATGTCATCACTGTACCCTATTGCTATAGAACACTTAGGCTACAAAAAAAATTGTGTTCACCAGAAATGTTGTCAGAAAACCACAAAACTCGCCGAATAGACTCTGCTTTGAAATTCCTTGAGCGTTACGGCAATGAAGGGCATGATTTGTTGAAATCAATTGTTACTGGAGACGAGACGTGGATTCGTTATAACACACCAGAAACAAAACGACAGTCACAAGAATGGATGCACACAAATTCGCCAAACAAACCGAGAAATTCGAGCAAGACTTCAACAATCGAAAGGTTATGGCAACAGTGTTTAGGGATATGAAAAGTATGTTTTTTGTTGAGTTCATGCCACTTGGAACAAGAATTAATTCAGCCGCATATTGTGAGACTTTGCATCGTTTGAGGAGAGCTAATCACAACAAAAGAAGAGGCATGCTAACTTCCGGAATCGTTTTGGTCCTCGGTAACGCTCATCCTCACAGTGCTGGTGCTTCTTCAGCAATTCAAATAGGATATTTTCGATCACCCGCCATACAGTCCCGGCCTGGTGCCAAGTGACTTTCACCTATTCCCCGAACTGAAGGCGTGGCTTGGAGGGCAGCGCTTCCAAACTAATGAGGACCTTCAAAGCAACATCGTAGCCCATTTCAACTCATTGGCGGCAACATTTTATGAAGAGGGTATTGGGAAGCTGATGCACCGGTCCGACAAATGCCCCAATCTTCACGGTGATTATGTTGAAAAGTACCCATAAGTGTACGTAACTTTTAGAAATAAAATGATTTTTTTATATACATTTTATCTTTCATTTGTGGCCTATCGGAGGTTGAAAAAAGACCCTCGTATAAATGAAGGAAAGTACAATATGCAAAATCCAAGGCATAAATCTGATACAAATCCTCACAAAATCATGAAGGTCTAGCACTTAGCTATGTTTGCCAAGGTAGGACCAAAATAAAGAACACATACCATTACAAACCATTTTGTTATGTTGTGGGGATAATTACTACTGTTAGAGAAACTGACGATATTTTTCCATAGTTCCAAATGTTTCAGGCTTCTAGTAGCGTAACTGAATTTCTCAAGGGTAGCACCATTTGTTTTCTGAATGATATTTGTGGCTATTTTTCAAGAAGTACTCCATTTCTCCATTTTAACTCTAATTATTCAACTGCAGAAAAGAGAAATATCATTAACTCTTCCTAGGATTGAGCAAAAACCAACTGATCGATAATTAATAAATTCAATAAAGAAGAAACATTTTTAAAAACATCTAATTAGGTACCTTAAAAATATACCAGAAAGTCATTAAAATCATTATTACAAAAAAATGAAAATCTTTAACATTTTAATGTACGAATAGATGAACATAACAATTACTTCAAGAACAGACAATTCGAAAAGTACAAAATTTTTAAACATGCTTGGAACCCAGACAGAGAATATAATCTCACAATGCAACTACTTATATTACACAAAGAAGTACAAAACAGGAAAAGAAATTTTAAAGAGTCTGTCTTAATTCTATTAAATGAGAACTATTACATCGCTTCTGTTTCTGTAGAATTCCAATATTCCTGGTGGCCGATAATTAATAATTACATTAAATTATCATTTGTTACATCATTTCACCTTGTCAAACATTTAAATTTAAATTTTCCTTGAATCTCTTGGACTTTCTGAAATACTTAGATTTTTATCTACGTATTCTCATTAAGAATGCATAAATTACTCACTGGCAAAGAAATCGCAACACCCAGAACGAGATGTTTAAATTTATTATTGTAATATAGTAAGGAATAAAAACTACCAAGGAGTTTAATTTGTTTTTTATTAAGTTTGTTAATAATGTGTTATTCGTATTTCATGTCTTAGAACCTACAAAGTCTGCGGGGGCTGGGGTAAATTTGCAAACCTTCTGCCCATCATATCCCAAATATGTTCTATGGACGAAATATAGGGGGATCTGAATTGCCATGGTAACAGATTCACATGGGTTTCTTCAAAAAAGTTGAAGCTATCTCGAGCAACATGAGGCTCAGCATTATCTTGTTGAATTATAGGATCCATTAGCCTCGACGTAATCTAGCCCTTCTTCGGCCATCATGTCAACCCAAGAAGAATCGAGATTCATCAGAGAAGACGGCATGGGGCCTGTATCATAATCAACTGGTAACTTGTAGAATTTCGGTTCTAACGAACCGAATAACTTAAACAAAATTATTCTACCAATTACAACTTGTAAAATCCAAAATATTTGTATTCGAAATGTGCACGAAACGAAATTCGACACGTTTCAAAATTACACGTTGATTATGGTCATTTGATGCTATTTCACATTCCAATGTTCCACTGTAGTCGTTGCCTTCGACGCTCAGTGGTCAGAGGTAACACAAGATGGGGTCGATAATGCTGCACTCCAAAAGATCTTATACGGCAGTAAACCGTTCGGACACCACTTCTAACCACTCATCAGTCAAATTTCGAGTTGTCGAAAATTGGTCTCTAAAGGCCGTAAGTCTTAGGCGTTGATATTGAACTTATCCCTTCGAGGTCCGGTACCTACTCTTTTCCGATTTTGGCAACATCTCATAACATTAGTTGGATTTCTGTTCGTGCGGTTAGTGATTTCTCGAAATTAAAAGCCCGCTTCCCTTAAACCAATAATTCGACCTCTTTCAAATTTACTTAGCTGGCGGTATATTCGGCGTACACTAACTCCAGGCATTTTAACATTATTGATTTTGGATCCCATCACTGGCGGATCCAGGTGATGGACTGAGGGAGGGACCCCCCAAACGACATCAAGCCCCCCCCCCATGACAATTTTGGATCCACCCCTTGATCCCATCAAACAACTACATTCATCAAACCTAACCAATTTTTAATCATTTACTCCTTACTGTAGCATCTATGTTTTACCAAAACAATATTAATTTAAACATCTTCTTCTGGGTGCTGCGATTTCTTTGTCAGTGAGTATAAATTCAAGTGAAAATACCAATTGAGTACATTTTCAGTGGTTCAAATTTCTATTTTTGCGTCCAAAAAGATTTCTGGGTTTAAATTACAATCATAATTTAGGATATTGGAGTCAAAGATACAATTCAGATTAATTTGGTGCGAAACATTACCTTGGTGGTGGCATTTAATAATTACCCTGATTAAACCTGTATAAGAGGTTTCCTTGAACTTCATGTCATGTGAATACTCTTCTCCGATTTTGGGTACTAAAAAACACGCTTGACAACATCACATAACAGTAGTTGGATTTCTGTTCGTGTGGTTAGCGATTTCTCAAAATGAAAAACCAGTATACTAATAATTTGACCTGCTTCAAATTAACTTACTTGGCGATAAATTCTGCGTACATGGTAAGGTTATTAAACATCAATTTTAGATCGATCATCAAACAGTTTGTATTTTGGTAAATTAATTAATTGGTAAAAAAATTACATGAAAAAACATTTACCAATTTTTTTTCTCTATATATAAATAGACAAAAACAAAACGGTTCGGTACCATTTTCTCCTTTGTCTCTCAACCGATTTATCTTCTTTTTTGTTTTGTTTGGTATTCAGTGCAGAATGCATAAAAATTTTGATAATATTGCTTCATTCATTAAAAAAAAAATAAAAATTCATAATTTACGTCCACAATGTCAATGCCAAACAGTGCCGCCAGATTGCTTGGATTGAATCGAAAAACTAAATTAAACAAAAAATTAACAAATTTGAACGGTTATTCCACATTATGACACTATTCGGATCTCACGCAAAAAAATATATTATATGAGGATAACCATTTATTTAGTACTCACAACTTTGAAACTTTCATTTCTTTCTAAATATCGTTTGTGAACTAAAATTAGAATTGTATATGGTGTGGCAACTTTGCAATGTGCTTCCGATAACATTTTATTATTTTAACATTATGCTTTTAAATTACATTGTTTCTATTTTAAAGACCATTAGTTTCATATAATTTATTTAAAATTACAAAGCCCATGATATGAATACAAATAGTGAAATTTAAGATAAATATCTGACATCATGGCAATAATTCTAATGTTCACGGCCATCTTGATTATTTTGATTTCAGTTTGGCATATAACATTGTTAGCCGTTAGGTTAATGTATCTTTTCAATTCAGTATGAAAATTATCAATGTATTATAAGAAAAATTTCAATTTCAATACAAATTGTCAACATAAATAGTATTATTTAACATAGATTAGCAGCAGGTGCATAGTATTATATTTTTGATATAATATAGAAATAGTCATCGTTAACTTTGTGTGTTAAATTGAAATTATTGAAATTATACATACATTGCAGTTTAAAGTGTACTAATATGTAAGTACTTATGTATCATAGTTCTTTATACTGCATCTTCACAGTTACTTTTTAGTTGGTTTGCCTGCATTTTCTTAGATTTTGAAATCGTAGTTGTGAAATATCTGAATAACGGTAATTCTGTTATATTTAATATTAAACTAATATATGATATACCATTCCTGCAAAATCCTGTTTTTTGAGTTTTTTAGTTGCTAATTGACAGCCTTTAGTGTTATTAATATAAAAATGAATCAAATGGACAACATTTTCCGTTAATAACAGTTATTGCCCCATCTGTTCCATAATAGCTAAATAAGCACCATTAAACTTTCCATCGCTAGAGGACAAAATTATTTCATATATTTTTTAATAACTCAAACCAAGGTTTTTTATAAATTTTTGATTTTTATTGACGTTTTGAACTCTCGAAGTGTATTTGTATTTTTAATTTATTCCAGAATAGTATGTTGGCATGAAAATTAGTATACTCTTTTTTTATTCAGGAACAGAGCGTTAATTGATTTTGCCTTGGCGTCGAATTTTGACCACAGGGCGACCGCTAGTTAAATTTAAACATCTCCTGGATGTTACTATTTTTTTGTTAGTGACTTTAAGATACAGAGCTATCCTTTAGAAATTTACTGTAAACAAGATGGTGAAGGCAAGAAATATCCTTATAGAATGATTTTGAAATTCTAATCAGAGCTGCAACTAGAAAATAACTAACAAAAAAATATTTCAGGTTGAAAACTCCGGAAATGTAACTGATAAGTTGATTTTATAATTTCAACAATTTTCTTTTCATTAAAGCCTCAATGGTAATTTTAAATATTAAATACCATAAAATGTTTTGTCTTTTATAACTGGACTAAAATTCAGAAGTTTAGAAGTAGTATAATAATCAGTATTGAGTACACATTAGAAAACTTTCTCTTCTGTTGACCTCGAAATCGACGAGATTATCGTATATGTAATCGATTTTCCATATTCAATCTGCCACCGGAATTACTATCGAGCAGGATTTGGTTTATGAGAACTTTGTGTTGAGAGACTAAAAAAACTTTTAATGCAGCTGCATGCAAGAACACTTGCATTGAAGTATGCAGTGCACTCAACAAGGAGACAATTAGTGGGCATTGTTAATGAATTACAAACTAATGAAGTAAGTAAGTAACCTTGAACTATAAATGAACAATGTTCATCATATGTCTCGAGATCAAACTTCGAAAATGCAGATTTGAGATAATCGTCATTAAAGTTTTGCATATGTATATTTTTTGAGTTTTGCAGAATAGACGGGATAATTTTTTCTTCCTTACTTATTCTACTCTTTACGCATTTTTTAAGACATAATAAGATACAATTCACAAATTAACTTTTGATAATTGAAATAAAAATTAGATTTTCCAAACAAAAAAAAAATAGGTGATGGGCCGACTTTCTGAGTACTGCCATGCTAATAAATTTTTTGGCAGGAGGTTAGTAGTTGGTCTGAGGGTTGAAATCGATATATGTATAAACATGTAAGAAAAACTATTAATTTTGAATGATTGTCTGAGTCCTGCCAACTAAATTAATCAAACATATTTATATCGAAATGAAATGTTGGCTCCACCTAGGGAATAAATGAATTTTCACTTGGAAAATTGTGCGGAAAATATTCATCATTTTTTAGTTGACAGGACTCAGAAAATCATTCAAGAAGTAAACATTTTTCCTACATATATCGATTTCAACCCTTGGACCCATTACTACTTTCCTGCCAAATTTTTTTTTATGATAAAATCGCTGTTTGGCAAGTCTAATTTTCATGAATTGTAAGTACCTCATATAACCTTTCAGTACTCTAGAAAGCAGGACTCAGAAAATCGTGGTTGAACTTCCAATTCAGATTTCTGGGTCTATAATTATAAAGGAAAATGTATTTAAAGGAAAAAAAATGTAAATATAATAAAAAGCGAACTTATTTGTTGAAAAAAAAGTTGGATGTATATACGTAAAAACAATTGCTCTTACAGTGACATTTATTATCCCGTATTCGTTGCGCGTCAATGCTAATTAAATATTATTTTCGAAAATCTAATTAAAAATCCCTTATATGGGCTTATCAGAAGTCCAGAGGGGAATAATTATTGGTCTGACAGAACAAGGTATGACTCAAGTGGTTGTTTCAAAAACCTATAAAATGTTTCTGGAATTAGAGAAGTCGTTAAAGAGTTATTATAGAACCCCAGGATCTATTCTTAATTCAAACAGCACAAAGAAATCCCACAAAATTCCATCCAGAAGGGATAGACTTCGCAGTCGAAAATTGTTCAGTAAAATACAGTTAAGGGTTCCACGAGTATTGGAGCATCAAAACTGTACAATTGAAGGTAATGCTAGCGTAATGTGCTATATTCGGATGAGACCATAATAGGCCAACAATCATATGATCGGCGAATTCGTCTGCTAAAAAGTGTGGTTTGTGGAATAAGTGCTACAACCTGTAGTAAGTCTTTGGAGAGGTGCTTCTGACGATGCTTTCCGAATTATGCAAGATAACGCATCTCCACATATCAGCAGAGCTGCGATACATGGTTTACAGAAGGAAGGTGTGACAGTTTTGAAATGGTCTGCTTGTTCTCTTGGTTTTAATTCAATTGAACACTTGTGAGATATGCCTGAAAGAGCGATAAGTGCTCGGCAGAACGACGCTGGTAACATAGAGTAGCTTGTGCAATCAACATTAGAAGAAACGAGAAATTTTTCACAGGAAGAACTTATTAAGGTCTTCATGGTCAAATTCAAACCTGACTGGCTCTTTGTATTTATGGTCCTCAAGAGCTGAAAAAACTGGCTCTTCATATCCAAGGTCTGTATTCGAACCGGAATCTGAACCAGCAAAGGGTGAATCAAAAACCCTTTTATATACATAGTCCTCAGTCTAACCGGATCTGAACCAGCAAAAGGTGAAAGTACTTCTTCGCATCTATACATTATGATTAAGAAGTCTTTGGGGGAGGCACCACTAGAAGCTTTAGGAGAAAAAAAGTCTTGCACAAAATACAAAAAGATATAAGTGACGACAAAAAAACAAAATCAGTAAAAAAACACTCTATGAAAAGTACCTGAAGTGATGTTTTCCAAACATGTTAAATTCGTACTTGCATTAGTGCTATAGGTGACAATACTGACTATTAAACTACCAATGCGTATAATTCTCCTCATATTTTATTTTTTAGTTAATTTTAATTTTTGGTGATATTCACATTTTTACTGTTAATATTAAATTATTTGCATTTAGTTTCAATATTTTTAAAATTAGGATGGATAACCTGCTTTTAATTTTAAAATCATTTACTACTAGTAAAATACTGATTTTTGTAATTCCTAGGTGATTTCATATAAGTTTGACTGTGTGTACCTACTTATAGCAGTTCATAAGGGAAAATTTAACTCATTTTCGGGCATAAAATTCAACATCAATTCGCTTCAACCATCACATCAGTAACAGTTTATAGATAATTATTACTAAGATTTTAACAGCAAACTTGTAGAAGTAAAGGATTTTAATAAAAAATCTCGCAAAAATACTACTTTCTTTTGTTTTTGTTTATATTATGAAAAGTAATGGAAGAATCGTTATGCAGTTTACAGGAAAGTTGTAGAGAATAAAAAATCCTCTTAGGGAGTGTTTATACTTCTTGATTGGATCATGTTTTACCGAGTAAATTCAGGGAAACTGGTCAAAAGTGAATTTTTTTCAAAAATGTATAACTTTCTGGTAACTAATGATAGAATTTATATCGTCAAAACGATAGTTTATGATAAGAAGTTTATATAGGCTCATGATGCATACTATTGAATAAGTTTGTATTATTGAATTTAAATAATTTAGAGAGCTTTTTTGCACATCCCACCGTATTAACGAGACTAGTCCGACTGGGATATACTAAAGATATTTTGAAAGTTCATATATTCCACTTCAATTTGTCTATCTTGGTTTTTCGCTATAATGCCGAGAAGTTGGTTTAAAATAATAGTAAACATTGCAATAAATGTACGAATATGCGACAGCCAGCCAGCGGTGCACTGACAATAGCTGTTAAGGCACATGGACGGATCTAGAATTTCCTTAAGATGGGGAGCAGGAGATGAAAATTATAGTAAATTATATTATTATATGTTTTTTCTTAGCAGTTTATTACCTTTTTATTTTTTCATTGGTTTATTAAGCTAATGGTTACCTGCATACAGTTTACTGGTATTAATTAAATGACTTCTTTCCACTGACTGGATCCGCCACTGGGAAAACACCGGAGGATCCATCGTTCAAGCCAAATTTCAGAAGCAGTATTAATACATTTTACGACACTATGACAAAAATCCAATATATACGAAGTGAAGTGCATTTTATAAGCTTTCAAAATATATTTTGCATATCGCTATCAAACTATCGTGGTTAATAGGATACGTCCTGCAAAATATTTCTACAAATTATTCAAATTGCAGTTTTGCAAGATCTACTTAAGGAACAATATCGATCTTTAGCGTTATTAATTTCAACGTTATAAGCTATCATTAGGAGGCAGATTAAGATTCCACTGTTATTACAACCAAGTTATGTTTTTTTTTTAAATCACTCACTGTACATCGGTTTTTCCAGCGTTTTGTGAAAAATTCGGTGATCAAATTGTATAAGCATGCATATTGAAGATTTTCTGATTCTCTACAATTTTTCTATTGACGGCATTATGAACAGGGGCTCGATTCTCGAACCATTCGACTATACGACTTTCCACGTAAGTCACATGAAAAGTTGAGGTAAATGAAGTTTAACCCATAAATTAAACTTCATTTATGTCAGATTTCATACGACATACGTCGAGTGGTAGAGCCGTCGAATGGTTTCAAGAATCGGGGCTCTGATCTGATCTTATAAAACTATTATTTACGTGATGGCTTATGCAGTTTGCTGTTGAATGTTATGTTACCTAAAAATCTCTGTTGACTGACTCTACTATATTGGTCTTGGACTTGCTTGGACTAACACAGAAAAGCCAAAACTAATTTAGTTAATCACTAACAACGATGTCTAATACTGTTTATTTTTTTATATGGACAAAAGTAGCTCTTTGTGATGTAAGGTAAATCCCAATCCCAAACATTTAAAAATAAATATAATTGCAAACAAACATGTTCCTAATATAACAATGTTTTATGAAAATTCCAGTTAAATATTTCAAAACGAGTATACAATATGACTGGTAGTATTGTTGTATAATAATGGTAGAACCCCAGGTATTACAAAATTAATAAGCAAATTCCTCAACTGTTGCTAACTGAAAGTCTATTTATGTTGCATTGGAAGTACAAGAAAACAGAAAAGTTCATTTTAATTTTAGAACCGAAGTTTACAAACTAATGCTTTATGACAGATGGGACAAAATTCTATATTAATAATTAAAACACCGTTTCTAATTTAGTAATTCATAATAGATTGAATATCGATTTAAAGTTTATTAAAGCATTTAATAATTCATTATCAGTAGAAGTTCCATTTTTTTCCTCATCTATTTTATAGCCAACGACGAGTTTATACTACTTCACGACACTAATATAAATTATTAATTAACAGTATGCATTATTAAAAAACATAAAATATTCGTATCAATTCGCTGGTAACGAATTGAAATAACGCAGGCGCTTCAATTGATAATGAAAATAAAGGTAGTAAACTAATTTATTCGGATACTATAATCTTGAAACTTTTTTTAACTACACACTACCTGTTGTTAATTAGTTGAATATATTTTAAACACACAATAGCTGCTGCAACTTACAAAGTGTTTGATGCATATACATTGAATGTTTACCTGTCTTTCACTTTATCGTACTGACCTACAAATTCCGTCTGGCACATGGTCTTTGAATATTTCAGTCCGGTGTCGATCTTGATCGAGTTAACTTGGAGCTAGTGCTGCACTGGTTAGCATCAAAATTCGACGTCGATCGGAAGAGCTGAGCGGAAAAAATGTGCGATTGACAGTTTGGCGTCAGAAAAATCATGAGAATTTCTGGAACATTTAGCAAACATTGGAGTTTTCGTTGCTAAGAGAAATAGTGACAACTAGGGATGAAAAGTACCATGATTTTGACAAGAAATGATAATGTGGTTATGTATGTTGTGCTTTTTGTGATTTGCGTACTAGGGATCAATGGGAAGCCGTCTTTGTCGTTTAACATTCCAGCAATAGGTCCCTTTGCAAATTTCGGAAAAGATCCCATGCAGCCGATGAAAATTTACAGTGGGAAAAGGGTGGACCATGAGGCTATCAGGATGATTTATTATTACGATTTAACTGTGGCTGTTGTGGAACTTGGACCCAACAAGTTGCTTCTGAACTGTGAACTAGTAGAAATATAGTAAGTTTCTTTTTTTTACGTTTTCTTTCAAACCTTGAACAATGATACTAGGATTATCGTAATTTTGGATACCAAATGCCACATTAAAAATTGGCGCTTATATTGTAGACATCGGTGTTCTGAGCGTTTATCTCCCGAATTTAATATTTTACATTTTATATACATTTATCATATAAATGATTTTTGTAATGTGATATCCAGAAAAATTTGTATCTTCCCATTTTCGGTTGAACTACATATTCTTGGTGGAAAAAATCCCACAGTTTCAAATAAAAATAGTTTATGGGAACCTAATGAGTGTTTTGTCGATTTTAATTCACATATATACCCAAACAACTGACTGATATGGAAAAATCATTAAAAACTTTTTAATCTATATTAGGAAATACGCGTAAGCTCTATAATTATAAACGGACTGCAATAGAAACAGGTATTCACAGAATTCATACGATTAAGGTGTACATTAATTCCAGTAAAGAACACTCGCTATATTGGACTAGTAGATAGATCCCGATATATTCGAAAATAGTCTTTATCAGGCAAATTTTCATTGCAGATAGACTGCATAAAAATATTATAGTTTCTGTAGTTCTTTCTGGAACTCTGTGGGATGTATTCAATAGGGTTCTCTTAACAATAATCCTTATAATTTAATTGATGATTTAAATTATCTCAGGTCAGCTCAGCTAAAAAATTAAAAATTTAAATAACCACCGACACATAAAACCTCTAAAAAGTAAATAATATTCACATTCCGGATTTGTTATGTTTGGAATTTTACACCTGAGACTACCACTCAGACAAAAATAATTATCAAAGTCGGTCCAGTTGTTTGGATGTTTAAAAAATATATATTTCTGGAACACGATCGTAGCGCCATCTACCTGAAATGTGAATCTAAACCATCCGCATATCTACTCAAAACACACAAAAATTTTCATTAAAATCGGTCCAACTATTTGTGAATTCTAAAAAGTTCTAGAACCCTATTGCTGCTCCACCTACCTGGTCCAATTGTAAATCTAAACCATCCAATGACCCACTCAAACACACACAAAATTTTCATCAAAATCGGTCCATTGGTTTAGGAGCTACGATGTCACAAACAGACACACAGATCCACAAATACACAGATATACACCTTAGTTATAAAATCCCGCTTTCTGCGTCGCGTCGGGTGTTAAATATACAAATTAATGAAGGGCCGGTAAATAATATTCATTAGTAATTAAGTCCTTTATTTAGATATTTGTTTATTAAACCAGTATATTATAAAACTTTACAAACAAGACCATTGTGCATTTTAGAAATAGATAAATTACATTCTTTAGCTATTAAAATGAGCCATATTTTTGCCATTATTATCATATGTAAGTATCTAAGTAAACTATCATTAACTTATCTAGCCATGCTTCTAAGCAAGGTCATCGATTTCATTCTGATGAGATATATTCCAAGCTAATTGTACAAAAGAGATTGTGGAGGATGAGGTAAATTTTGGAAACCAAAATATTCTACACATATTTAATAGCCGATAGTTTGGGATTTTGAAGTCATGGATTGCGAAGGAATCTAGTATAGGGCAGAACAGGTTTTTCAGCCACATCTTGGAGTTAGTGTTGGTTAGTCATATGGCATCTGATAAAGACCAATCGTGATATACTTCCACCATATCCAAATACAACCTCGAGTACCTGAATTCGCCCCCAAAGGTATTCATGGTTCTACTGTAGCCGTTCTCTGCACTATTCCAGCCAAATACAAGTCATAAATATTTCATTTTGGATCAGTTTCAAAGACTACGCAGTAAGTCTTACAAATGACGTCCCAAAGATGTCTTAACTATAGCTCCTGAATATATCTTTTTTTTTTAATTTCTGAAGAATTTCGAAATATGAGAACATGAACTTCTTCTGACTTCTTTAAGAAGTTGGAAAATGAAATCACAACGAACTCTTTTTCTGATTTCTTTAAGAGGAGAGCCAATTAACTATAAATATGAACTGTTGAAGAATTCATAATTATTCCTTTTGTGTCTGGCATTGTAGTCGTTTACGTCGATGCTTGAAAGTGAGACAAAATGTGACGGAATGCAAACAGTCTAAATTATGAACGATTACTATTCCACCAAGCCGTCCATGTTCTCTTATCATCCTTGTGGATATGAAACTGTCCTGTATGGCTAAAATTCTATGGGGTAGATCTTCTCGGCTTACACAAGGGGGAAAAGTGGACACGTATGCTGCCAGCGAAACTGTTCGATTTGAGTTGGTACCAATAATTACCTATAAATTAATACATTCAATCTTTTCCTGTCAGACGTAATATCTGCATGTGACTTATATGCGACTCAATAAACCGTTCTAACAATGCAAGTACTGAAATGTTCTTTAGTTCAGAAATAATAATTAAATTTAAAAAAAAACATGGATTTTTGTTGTAGGTCGTCCTTTAACTCTTGGTTTTCGTATTTGGCCTTTTTGGAACCATACCTGACAAGACAACAACACACCACGGTATTGAAGCTCCTATTCCTTCTCGCTTCAAATTTCCTAAATGACAAACCGGCTTCGACCATTTATAATCTAATTCTATTTCGTCCGATATTTTATATTTCTGAACATGGAATTTTGTTACTGTTTCAGAGTATAACAAAGATGCACGTAAAGTTATCTTTTGTATATAAAACCATAGAGTTAATACTAATATATGAAATCATTACTGTGGAGACATAGACATATCTGTCTTCTTTTAGACTGCGTCGTGTCTTTTGCACATTATGTTGTATGTATATTATAAATAATGCAACTGACAAAGATAATAAATGTGAATAGACGTTGATTGATTGGTGATGGTACTCGCAATGTCCCAAGTAGTATAAAAGCAGACAAAAGCACCTGTTTACCGTCACCTACTCTATGACACTTCCACTTATAGACGAAAGCAGTATAGTAGGTTTGTCGCGTGTCTTCGCACTGGTACAGCTACGCGAGTTGTCTAATGTTTCATGTAACTTCGCAACGTGTATTCTAGTTATTCCCGGTAGCTTCGCAATTCTTTTTCGAGTTATCCCCGGTAGGTTTGCAATGCTATTTTATAGCTGTTTCCGATAGCTTCGCTATGTTATTTTAGCTATTTATGATTGCTTAAATATTTTTTCTAGTTGATTTGTCCGAATTCAGCTCAAATTGATCTCTTATTAGTGCACCGTAGATCCGCCAACACACATTTTGTTTTGACCGATTTGTTTGTTTTTGTTTGGCAATTTCTCCAGTTTTGCTCTTCATAAGAACTTAACTCGGATTTTATGGAAAATAACCAAATTGGTCTAGTGGTTCGTTATTTTTGCACTTTGCACATATTTAGCAATTCATTTTTATTTATATAGATTATATAGATTTCTTACCCCCTTTTAACTTTTTGGTACAATTACAGTTTCTTCAGGGGCGTATCTTCATCATTTTTCAGCATATTCATTGGGGCAAGAAAAATATAATACCGTTTTACTCTATACCTTCATTCCAAATACATTGTGGGTGCAGTTGCTATGATTCCCTTCCATTCAAACCTTATTCTCATAATTACAAAATTACAAACATGACAAAAAAGAAGTGATGGCTTACATACATTCGGCAATTGATTTTTATTTATACAGATGATTTAAACAGAATTATCAGAATTATTATAAAATTATAACTAACAATTTGTATAAATCTGCGTTGTAATTTTGCGTTGTTTGGAAGAACGCGTGATTGTTGTAGGATGCTTTTAGTCGACGAAATATACTCACTGACATAGAAATCGCAACACCTATTGTTTTGGTAAAACATAGATGCTATAGTCAGGAGGAAATGATTCAAATTTGAATACAAAATACCAAGAATTTTAATTTTTTAAATTAGTTTGTTAATAATGTGTTTGTTCACTGTTGTAATCTATACACTCTCCAACTCGTCTTGGCATTGATTCAATAAGGTGGTCTATTTCTTCTTGAGGAATACTATCCCAAGCTAGCTGTATTTCATGTCTTAGAACATCCAAAGTGTGGGGGTTGGGGTAAATTTCCGAGCCTTCTAACCTCATATCCCAAACAAGTTCTATGGGCTAAAGATCGGGGGATCTGGGAGGCCATGCCAACAGATTCACATGCAGAGAACGACAACATTGGCATGTAGAATGGCATCAGGTCGTCTTCTCTGATGAATCTCGATTCTGCTTGCGTGGATATTCTGTGATGGTCGAAGAAGGGTTAGACAACGTCGAGGAGAAAGACGACAACCTCAATTTGATGTTGAGCGACATGTACAGTAGGCGTTATTGTATGTGGTGCTATTGTTGTTTGAAGGCACATGGCAGCGCAACGTTATCTCCAGAACGTAGTGGAGCATTATATGTACTCCTTTACCTTATTCGTCTTATGGATCCCATATTTTAACAAGATAATGCTCGACTTCAAGTTGCTTGAGCTATTTTTAAATCTTTTTGAACACACTTATGTGAATCTGTTGCCCATAGAACATGTTTGAGATATGATGGGTAAAAGGCTCGGAAATTTGCCCTAGCCCCCACGGACTTTGGAGGTTCTAAGGCCTGAAATACAGGTAGCTTGGGATAGTATTTCTCAAGATGACATAGATCACCTTATTGAATCAATGCCAAGACGTTTTGGGGAGTGTATAGACAACCTCGGCGAACAAAAACATTATTAACAAACTTAAACTCCTTGGTATTTTTTTATTTAAATTTTAATCATTTAGTCCTTACTATAGCATTTAAGTATTACCAAAACAATATTAAATTTAAAAATTTCCTTCTGGGTGTTACGATTTCTTTGTCAGTGACTATATATAAGTGATGGGATATATTTCCTGTTATGCCAATAGTCCTATTAACGTTTAAATTAAGATTGTTTTTGCCACACCAGTTTCCAAAAACTTTACATATTTTTACTTGTAATTGCTCACGATTCTGTGCTGAGACCGTTTTAGTAGTGTCGTTAGCAAAGAGCACAATTTTTAAATAATGTAAGTTCATATTAAGAGGCATGTCATTTATATATTACAAAAATTATACTGCTCCCAACTCAGAACCCTGTGGAACTCCCATATTTAGCTCATGCGTTTCTAAAGCTGTATCATGGATTTTGAGACAAATTTTTCGATTGTTAAAAAAGAACGAAAAACTAAATAACAATAAATGACCTTTAAAACCTATTATTTGCAGCTTATGCTTAAGAAAACTGAAATATAAAAAGTCGAAAGCCCGAGGCAGATCACCTGCAACGTGAGCTCTCTAGTCCAAGCTTTTGTACACATAATTGAAAACATCACAAGTGGCACTCTCAGTGGATTTACTCTTAAGGAGACCATGCTGAGCACCAGTTATAGTGTTGTTTATACTTAGAAATCGAATCATACGGTTGGAAATGATTCGTTCAAAGATTTTTGATATACTACTGGTAATAGCAGTAGGTTTGTCTGGTACAAGGTTTATTAAAATGCTACTCATGAATACAAAATAATAATGAAAGAAAAGTTAATGCATTACGTAAATAAATGCGCAATTATAACATTAAATAAAGTATCATTAATTACACATTGCAACAGCCAGCGAACTACAAAAATGCAATTAGACACAGTGGAGTAGTTTGAACAAAAGTAAATGTGGTACAATAGAACAACAATGACACGAGAGTAAACCATCATGCAGTATTTATCATATTTCACACTGAAGGTATTTCCATTAGCTTGTATTGATTATTGCAAGTACACGCATGTTTAAACTACCTGACTGATATTGCTATCAATAAAGAATTATAAGGGCGCGCTATTTGTGCATATACCAACATATTTGAGCAATAAATTGATACCAATAAGTATGCATTGAGGATATCTCAAATTTGTTTAGAAAGTGTACAGATGTCGCAATAAGTATCAATTCTATAGAAATCGCAAATATTGTCATTATTTCCGATTTCTGTAGAAGTGACACTTATTACGACATCTTCACTCATCCACTGTAGACTTTAGAAGACAATATTATTGTTTCCAGACTAGTCAATGTTTTCAATGTAAAGTATGTTTAAAGGTTTGATCTATTCTGGATGTTAAACCCAAAAAGCTGACTAGAAATAAAAAGAATTTCGTCAGATGCGAGATTCGCGTTCAAAACTGCCGTTCACGTTCGAGATTTCTCATAATAGAGATAAATTATATTTAATTATTTTCTGGTTTCCCACTAAAATTATCCTTATCCTTTAAAGAAAAATCTTAATAGATTCGGAAGTAGGAGTAAAAAGGGTGAGTTTCGTTTATTTCTTGAATCTTTTAAAGTAAGCAATTTGAAATTATAAAATTTGGATTTTTTAAATTTTTTGATAGTCACATGATGGGGCACTTAAATTCAGGATATTACATTGGGGTTTCCTATAAACTTTGAGTGACTTTTCTATTTTCTTTAATATATTTTAACCATAAATTTGCAAACTACAAAAATATTTACATATTTGTATTTCCTGTGACGACGATAATTTTTATTAAATATAACATGATTCGTTTGATTATTCATTTTTCAAAAAGATTCTGCAGGAGGTCTTGAGTTATGTCCGTACAGAAATTCTTCCTCACAGTTATTCTGAGAGAAAGAGATGTCTGCAAAATGATCATCCTGTATATAAATAGTGATATCTGTGGTTGGAGACGTTTCAACTTCAACTCTGGAGTCGTTGTCAATCATTTTGTATTGTATTTTGAGGTTTTTTCGAAAAAAAAAAAATCGCTTTGATGTTGTTTATCAAAAATTTGACAGTGACAGTGTCATTTGGCGATCCACTTGATACTGAGGGTACCGTGTTTTTGCTCTTCTAGCAATTGATTTTTTCAACTCAAATGGAGGTCTATTAAAGGTAAGGGTGTTGCTTATCATCATACAGCTAGCTGGCTTTCTTAAATTTTCCTCTTTCAACAAAATCTTTGTTTTATCCCAGTCTATCCTATGACTGCCGGTACTGGTTAATACATGTTTGGCCAAATTTCATTTGTTACATGTCTTCTTTTCTTACTTCTAAAGGTCTTGAAATTTCAGCGGTAGGTATAAGTATGGTCACATACATACTTGTAAACTGTTACACTAATATCACGATCCCTTCATTATTTTCCATAATATAAGCAAAAAAAAACAAAAGAAATGCTTATTTTTACGGGTTTTTATAAGTTAAATAATTTATTTCTACGAATTTTCTGTTAAAATCTTATCAATTATTCTTTCACTGAAGTAATGGTACAAGAAAATTGCTGGTTCATGAAGATTTAAAGTGACAACAAACAAATTTGTTACAGAAGCTTTGTTTTATTATTTTTTTTTCCTTTTTTTCATAAACTCTATTTTGCCAGTTATAATTCAAGAATCGATGTGATATACAGAAGAACTTTCTGTCTTAATTAAGTGGAAAGATAAAGTTGAGGCTGCTGATGTGAATGGGAGTAGGGTATGGTAGTATGGGTAGTAGTATTTGAAAGTTTGCTCGTACAGTAAAAATTTATAAGCGGAAATCCTAATTAATTAGTATTGGTAAAGAGTCCATGGGTTTTTAATTAACAAAAAAATTGTACTCTCACTATTAACATCTTTATTTGACCAAATAATTGACAATACAACAGTGTCTAATACCGCACAGATGTTCTTTACGTTGCCATCCACTAAACTTCAACCTTTCCCATAAGACAATCGCGTTTATATATCTTCCGTAGTTCGAAATGCTTCGCCTGTTACCTAATGTACGCCAACGTGTATGGTCTCCAATTCCGGATTGAACTCAAAAGTGTGGATTCTTGGAACAATCCTTTTTTATCAGCATTGGTTATTTAACTGGTTTTTATCAATATTCGCAAATTAAGTTTTTATTTAGGATGATTAATTCCTGGAAGGTTTTTTATTTTTTGGCAGCGTAAAATAAATGTTGCAATAGTATAAATGATAATGTAATACCAGTCAACATGATTGCAGATTTCTTCAGCAGAAAGACCAAAAATTGATTTCTAGTTTGCCAGCTGTACACATTTATTAGCAGATGTATTAAATTCAGTGATTTTCCACTGTATTTTTAATTAAATTGTATTCCAGTTATTTTTTTTGTAAAGTCTAAAATAATTTCACGGTGGTTGAAGCGATCCAACGATCGAATCATTATTCTATTGAATTTATATTATGTGCACTGTACGGAAATAAAAGGTTCAATGGTACCATTCAGTGTTAAATAAATAGTTTCCTGTTCACATAATTGTTCCAATTTTGTAAGAATTATAGGAGATTCGCACATGTTAGATTAAAAACATCATCGGTAACATGCCTAGTAACAAACAGTTTTTTTAACCGACTTCCAAAAAGGAGGAGGTTATCAGTTCGTCGGCACCTTTTTTTTATGTATGCTTGGGCAGCTTGGGCAGTTTTGATGATTTAAACGTCATTATATTAAGAAATATTACAGAAACGTGCCATATAATTCTCTATAACGTGAGACGTACGGTTTTCCGGAAAATCAGAAAGGCAGTAATTAAGGGACTCCACTTCAGTGAATTTCAATAAATCTGCACTGTTTTCTCTAAAAATTTGAATATTTTAAATTGTATTCTACAAAGAGATGTTCCAGCTTGATTTCGTATAATGTTCTATAACGTAAAACATGCTGTTTTTCTGAAAAAAAGTGTCCAAAAACGGTAAATATCAATGTAAATGTCAAATATTCATCATAAATATCTAGTTTAAATGTCAAGATACGCAATGAAAATATATCGTACAGGGTCTTTGTAACGGTTTTCTTTTTATAGGGCTTGCAGTCGAGTTAATTGGCACAAAATATTCTATTAGTGTATCGAAAAGAAAAATTGTTAAGTGAGCGATCTTTTCTATACGCTATACAGTGTGTGCGTGCATCGAAATTCAAGGAGCAAGCTATGCGCGAAATATAGGACGAAGTAAAATTACAGTTAGACAGGTTGGTTCAATAAATGTTGTACTGGGTGGCACATAAGTAGTTACTTGCACAAGATGGTTGAAATAAGATAAAGTAAAACTATAGATATACAGAGTGGATCATATCAATTTAAAAATGGTTAGATAAGCATATGCAATTAGGATATGCGAGTTAAGGGCGGAGGGTTCAAAAAATGTTAGTAGCCGTTGCATATACAGGATGATTGAAATATAAGGAAGAGTGGAATTATAGTTATACAGGGTGGTTAAAAAATGTTATATAATGTGGAACGTAAGTAGTTGTTTATAGTTGACAAACGAAGCGAAGTAAAATTATAGGTATACAATGTGATTAGAAAAATAGAAACAGTCAATCTACAGGGGGTTGCATAGTGAATTGTTACTTTAAACTTACAAAAATGGCTATATTTTAAGCTTATGAATGAAAGATTTGCTCGTTCAATTGGGTTAAACGCAATGATCTCAAAGATATCGGGAAGGCGATCGCCGCCCATCGACCCTCTTTGGACCTGCCCTTGTAAAAACACGGTGTTTTCGAACACATTTGATTGAAATTTTATCATTATTCGCCATATCTATCACAATAAACAAATTCCTCCGTCAAAACCATATACTTTGGTTTTAAATATATGGTCAAAACTAAAAATATGCTTGAGAAGGAATCAGCATTTGACGGTTCCGTGACTACAGCGTGACGGTTCTGTTTCGTTACTGAAGGGCTCTGTGTAAATAGCGCCATTTAACTTTCAAGTAACAATATTTATTGTAAGTGATGCTTCTCGAATATGACGAAACGGATTGGAGACGTTTCACGTCCAAATCTGTAGTGGTTATCAATCACTATTTGTTTTAGCTGGAGGTTTGTTAGTAAATTTTTCTCTTTGATATAATTTTTCTTATATGGCGAAAAATTTGTTGACGTTTTCAAGCACAGGTAAGAATCACACAATATACAAAACACGTATTTATATAAAGAAGTACTGGTTGATCAAAATGTAGATACCTTTTTTTCTCAGAATGCGGGATTTTTTTTAAATTGCCTTACCATACTTCGTTCCTTATTTACAGATTTCAAATACAACCCATTTTCAATGAACATAGTATTACAAGGTTTAATTTGAAATTACTAAGATGAATTCTCTCGAAATTAATCACCATAATAAAAACTAATTCACCGAAGAAACAAAAAGTTTAGCAAAAAATGTATTTCTAGTCTTAACGATTGCAGATAAAAAGTACTGAAAGTGTCATTCCTTTCGAGAGCAAGTTATCACATACGGTAGACATACAAGGATACTAAGAGAACAATCGAGAGTAACTGGGAGTGGGTATATATGCGGCCGCACAGCCGGAGCCAGAAAGGAGAGGATTGACTCATCGTCGAAATATTCGCTGGAAATGCTGGAAATATTAATCTAAGAAAAGTAGTGTAGTCCTGATTGTGAATTTTTGGTGTTGAAATAAAGAAAATTAATATCACTGAAAAAATGTTTTTGAACCAACAGAAAATGTATAACAATAATTCCATATTAGAGACGATAGATAAAACTTCGGCTCTAGCTGTTGGTTTATATTTTATTTTATTAAAAAAAATAATAGGCAAAATTACTATACTGATACTACTCAAAAAGTAATCACGCAGCATATATGTATGTATGTTCTTGACGGATGCCAACTGTACTATAGTATTATACCGTAAAAATACTTACAGTATGTAGACATTTCTTATCATAATCATTATTTATTGCCGCCATTAAAAAATATTTAATTATTGTTATGAAAAATACCATTTATTTTAATTAAGCAGTATTGCCTTGCTTGCCATTATCTTTTTTATAACATCATTATGTAGTTGATTAAATGTCATACCCGTTTCGGAAAAAAAACCATTTATGTGTTTCTTTGTAATATAGAAAACATCAGACATATTGACAGATGGGTATAGGTATTTCAATACCAGTTCTTATAATAAGCAGACATTTTTAGTTTATAGAGCGGGTTACATTTCCTCAACTACAATCATATTCTAAATATTTAAAACTACTCTACAAGAGATTATAAAATATAATTACTAAGTAAAATCGTTTTTTTGTAAAAGTTTTTGTTAATCATGAAAATTGCTTAAGTAATCGACGAGTTGACAACCTTTTTAAAAGTCGGTTACAAATACAAATCCTGATCGTGATATTTTACAGGGAGGCACACAACAATCAAATGGATTCGTAGGTCCAGGAACACGAATATTATGGTCTACATTATTTTTATGTGTTTTTGGGAAATAACTCCACAATCGAAACAAAAATCTGTATATCCAGATCTAGTCTGACCTCGTTTTCAATGGCTTTAAATACATGTATTGAAAATATAAAATGCAAAATGAAAGTTTGATATATGACATTTAAGTTAACGTAAGAAAAATTTATTGTGCCTAGATATACAGGTAGCACAAAAAATTCTAAAGATCATGTATTATAGTTAAACAGCTTTCAAATTGGAAGAACTTGAAAGAGTTGTGTTTAAAATAAGTGTCGTTCCTAAGTATGATTTTGATATAAGATAGCGCATTTGCCAAAAATGTGATCAAAGAATTGTTTTAAATCAGTGATCCCATTAACGTTATAAGGTAAAACCTAGGAAAAATCTTATAAATTATCCTGGTACTGGGTTGTCGGTAACCAGATAAGCTTGAATTCTACAGAAATAGAAGCGATACAATAGTCTTCATTCAAAAGAATTAACACAGACTCTTGTTATTTTTCGTTGTGTGTTATGTTGTTCTTTGTGAAGTATAGTTGAATTGTCAAATTGTATTTTATGGCCTAGGTTCCAAGCAAATTTTCTATTTTTAAAAATTGTCGTTTCTTTATGTAATTCATGTCTTCATTAATTCGTACATTAAATAGTCTCGATGTTTCTCCAGTATAAAATGTATTACATTCGCAAGGAATCTTGTATATGCAGTTTTTTGAGTTCTGAGTTTTGTTAGTTGGTTTTGTTTTCGTTAATTCTTTTGCATGAAGACGATTGTATTGCGTCTACCGACAATTAAAGAAGAAATTAGTAATGGCCATCTTCTTTTAAACAACCCAGTATCGGGATAGTTCATAAGGGTTTTCCTAGTTTTCCCTTATGACATTAATGGGATTACTGAAATAAAAAAAAATAATTCTTTGTCACATTTTTGGCGAATGCGCTATCTTAAATCAAAGTCGTACGTACCTAGGAACACCCACTTCTAAATTCTAAAGACAACTTTTTCAGTTCTTCCAACTTGAAAGCTGTTTAACTGTAATACAATTTTTACCACACCTGCGTGGAAAGTTCGAATTCTTGCCCTGTTTTGAGGGAAGAAAATGCCTCATTTTTACCCGGGTAAAAATAATTTGGTTAATTGTGCGTATGCGTCAACTTTTTTTCCCTGGTAGATATAAATAATATCTGTTGCCTAGCAACGCATAATAATAAATAAGTTAAAGTCTAACCTTAACTTAAATTAATTCATTTTAATAATTCGTTATTTTGACGATAAAAATAATACAATTTTTAAGTTCTTGTTAGAATATAATTTATTTAGAAATGATTGATTCTGACGACTCATTTGATAGTGATGATGTACAAGAAGTACTGAGGGACATCGAAGGTGAAGCCGGAGACATTGTGAAGAATTTATTACCTGATAAATCGAGTCCAAAGTATATGATCTGTTATGAATCATTTTCTAAGTGGATGGCAGATAATAAAACGAAGTCATATTCGGAAGAAGTATTTTTGGTTTATTTTAATGAGTTAGCTAAAAATTTAAAACCATCAACTCTATGGAGTCGTTGGTCAATGTTAAAAACTGTAATGAATCTTCATCATGGAATTAATTTAGACGAATACAATATTAATTAATTAACTTATACATTTATTTCGAACTTTCCATTACAGATGTGGTAAAAAGAAGTATGCGCACCTCGGGAAGAAAGTACGTCATCTCAATCCGCGTGTTTGTCACCCTCGCTTCGCTCGGGTGACAATCTTACACGCGGGTTGGAATGACGTACTTTCTTCCCTTGGTGCGCAATATACTATTTTACCACACCTGCGTGGAAAGTTCGAATTCTTGCCCTGTTTTGAGGGAAGAAAATGCCTCATTTTTACCCGGGTAAAAATAATTTGGTTAATTGTGCGTATGCGTCAACTTTTTTTCCCTGGTAGATATAAATAATATCTGTTGCCTAGCAACGCATAATAATAAATAAGTTAAAGTCTAACCTTAACTTAAATTAATTCATTTTAATAATTCGTTATTTTGACGATAAAAATAATACAATTTTTAAGTTCTTGTTAGAATATAATTTATTTAGAAATGATTGATTCTGACGACTCATTTGATAGTGATGATGTACAAGAAGTACTGAGGGACATCGAAGGTGAAGCCGGAGACATTGTGAAGAATTTATTACCTGATAAATCGAGTCCAAAGTATATGATCTGTTATGAATCATTTTCTAAGTGGATGGCAGATAATAAAACGAAGTCATATTCGGAAGAAGTATTTTTGGTTTATTTTAATGAGTTAGCTAAAAATTTAAAACCATCAACTCTATGGAGTCGTTGGTCAATGTTAAAAACTGTAATGAATCTTCATCATGGAATTAATTTAGACGAATACAATATTAATTAATTAACTTATACATTTATTTCGAACTTTCCATTACAGATGTGGTAAAAAGAAGTATGCGCACCTCGGGAAGAAAGTACGTCATCTCAATCCGCGTGTTTGTCACCCTCGCTTCGCTCGGGTGACAATCTTACACGCGGGTTGGAATGACGTACTTTCTTCCCTTGGTGCGCAATATACTATTTTTCTTATGTCAACTTAAATGTCATATAACAAACTTTCATTTTGCATTTTATATTTTCAATACATGTTTAAGGTCATTGAAAACGAGGTCAGAGTAGAGTTGCAAAGGTTTGGTTTTTCCTTGAATATACATATTTTTGTTTCGATTGTGACGTTATTTCCAAAGAACACATAAAAATAATCAAAAATATGCCACAAATAACATTTAGAAGACAATTATGGTCTAAGGTCCACTTGAAATATTTTTCTTATATATTTCTATATTTACGAGAAAAAGAATTCCTGAATTGTTTCTTAAAATATTTCATGCTGCCTACTCATAGGCAGAGAAAAACAAGTGTTTTTACAGCAGAACTTCTTGTTACGAGATTATAATTTGTTAGTGTGTAAAGATGACCAGATTATTATTATAAACAAATATCATAAAACACACTCCTATTGAAAACGATAAAAAATAATTACTTAACAATTAGTAATTAAGTTTGCATTGACTCGTAATACTATTACGCAAATAACAGTTCTGCAACTTGGTACCTCTTTAACCAAAAGTTAAGCAACCTTGATAAACGAAACAAAATGAATAGGCACTTAACCGAACTTGATGTGCGATTAATATCTATCTATATGTATATTGTATATTACTGTAATGGCTCGTTAGTCTTATAAAAACTAGTTTCATTGAAACTGAATGCAATTAAAATGAAAAAGCGAAAGTCGCTGTGACACGGGGAGTTACTTTGCTTATATATACGTCATACTGTTACGATTTTAATAATTAAGTTTACGATAACTGGGAGATATGAACATAAACTTTTTAAAACTTTTTGATTATGTTTACAAGATTGACAAAAATTATTTGGCAGCAAAAATTATTTTATACTTTCTCTTAAAGTGAAAATAGGCTACAAATTTTAATAAACCACATGTTGTTCTTTGACGTATGTTTTTTATGTATTTTCAACGATTTTTCGAAAACTGCTCAACCGATTTCAATAGTTTAAACTCTATTAAGCAAAATTACGAAATAGTCCTACAAATTTTCTTTTAGGGTTCCGTATATACAATATACGGATACCCTTATAATATCACTCAGGATTTCTGCCTCTGTCACATCACAGCCATTTTCTCTTAAACTACTGGACGGAAGAGATTGAAATTTGGTATCAATGTATAGTTTGGTGACCCGATCAGGAGTACATATCGTAAAAGAAAAAATTTTGATTTTAGGGGTACTTCTGGGGGAAAAACTAAAAAAATCGACCGTTCCCCCCCCTGATCTCCGAAACTACTGAGCCTAAAATTTTGACAAAATAGGAAATATAGAGCGATGCCCGAACTTTACAGGAAAATTAAGGAGAAACCATTAATGTTAATTTTAGGGAGCAAATTATAGAATTAAATAAAAATTTAAAAATAAAAAAAATTTCAAACACATCATGTAATATATCAAATGAAAGGTCTCATTCTGAGGAACACAAATATATTTTTCATATTTAAAAAAAATATATTTAAAAAGATATTAACGAAAATATACCAAAATTTACCCATTCCCCCCCTTATCTCCGAAACTATAAAACGTACAGTTTCGAAAAAAAAATTGATTTATAGGTTCTGACCTGAAGTTTACTGGAAAAATAAGGAGGAACCTCTACTTTTAATTTTGGGGGGCCAATTACAGAATTAAATGGAAAATATAAAATTAAAATTGTTTCTAACCCATCATATTTTTTTCATATTTTGAAAATAAATTAATTAAAAGATATTAACAAAAATATAAAAAAAATTACCCATTCCCCCCCTTATCTCCGAAACCATAAGCTGGAAAATTTTGAAAAAAAATGGAGGTATAGCCCCTCACTTGAAGTTTACTGGAAAATTAAGGAGAAACCCCTAATATTAATTTGGGGAGGGGGGCAAATTATAGAATTAAATGGAAAATTAAAATTAAAATTATTTCTAACCCATCATGTTATATATCGAATGAAAGGGCTCATTATGACGAAAACAAATATATTTTTTTCATATTTAAAAAAAATTATTTAAAAAGATATTAATGAAAATATACCAAAATTTACCCATCCCCCCCTTATCTCCGAAACTATAAGACGTAAAGTTTTGAAAAAAAATAGATTTATAGGTTCTGACCTGAAGTTTGCTGGAAAAATAGGAGAAACCTCTACTTTTAATTTTGGGGGGGCAATTACAGAATTAAATGGAAAATATAAAATTAAAATTGTTACTAACCTATCATGTTATATATCAAATGAAAGGGTTCATTACGACGAAACAAATATATTTTTTTCATATTTTTAAAACAAATTAATTAAAAGATATTAACAAAAATATAAAAAAATTACCCATTCCCCCCTCTTATCTCCGAAACCATAAGCTGGAAAATTTTGAAAAAAAATTGAGGTATAGCCCCTCACCTGAACTTTACTGGAAAATTAAGGAGAAACCCCTGATATTAATTTTGGGGGGCAAATTATAGAATTAAATGGAAAATTAAAATTATAATTGTTTCCAACCCATCATGTTATATATCAAATGAAAGGGCTCATTATGACGAAAACAAATATATTTTTTCATATTTTTAAAATAAATAAATTAAAAGATATTAACAAAAATATAAAAAATTTTACCCATCCCCCCTATCTTCGAAACCATAAGCTGGAAAATTTTGAAAAAACAATGGAGGTATAGCTCCTCACCTGAACTTTACTGGAAAAATAAGGAAAAACCCCTAATATTTTTTTGGGGGGCAAATTATAGAATTAAATGGAAAATATAAAATTAAAATTGTTTCTAACCCAGCATGTTATATATCAAATAAAAGGGCTCATGATGAAGAAAACAAATATATTATTTCCATATTTATAAAATAAATAAATTAAAAGATATTAACAAAAATATAAAAAATGTTACCTATTTCACCCTTATCTCCGAAACCATAAATTGAAAAATTTGAAAAACTGGAAATATAGCCCCTCACCTGAAGTTTACTGGAAAAATAAGAAGAAACCCCTAATATTCATTTTAGAGAGCAAATTGTAGAATTAAATGGAAAATAAAAAATTATAATTGTTTCTAACGGGTCATGTAATATATCAAATCCCAGGGCTCATTTTGACAAATAGATACAAATATATTTTTTTAATTTTTTAAAATGAATATTTTAAAATATATTAAAAAATATTTAACAAAAAATTACCCATTCTCCCCGTTATTCCCCAAACTCTAAGACCTGACCTCTTTTTTTTTGTTTATAGGAAAAATATGAAAAAAAACCTAATTCTATTATTTGGTCTCCAAATAATATAATTAAACGGAAAATAAATTACTAGAAACCCCCCATAGTAATTTTAGGGACAAATTATACAATTAAATGGAAAATAAAGATTCAATTTTCAAACGCATCAGATAAAAGGCTCATTATGTGAATTACAAATATATCATATTTTTAAATCATTTGTATAAAAGATATTAACAAAAATATTAAACATCGACTTAATTCCCACTTTAGAAACTACACTATTTAAAATTTGAAAAATATATTTTATTAATATTTTTAAATAATTGGAATAACAGATTTAATAATTTATAATTTAAACTTTGATCTATTTTGACGTTTTTCTTCCAATCTACAGAGCCTCAAAACTTAGACAGTAGATTATAAAAGGCATTTCTGAAAGTTTATTAGTAAAATAAAACTCTAATGTTACTTTTTGGGAGCCAAATTAGAAAATTAAATACATATGTATTGTGAAAAAAATCAAGCGAATCCTAAAGCAGATAAGATAAAAAGTCTATGTGTGGAAAATCAAAGTGTATATTTTTTATAAATTTAAAACGCTTCCTTTAAAAGATATAAGGGTAAGTGTAAGAAAATGCACTCATTCCCTGCTTGTCTGAAACAGGAATATTCGAATCTTGAAGGTGGTACGAAACCCTAAGTATGCGAGTCCAACTCGCACTTGACCAAATTATTTATAACATATAAACAGTTTATGTTTTGAAAACCATATGCAAAGAATGTTTGAAAGAGGAAATTATAAAATAACTATAATGCTCGTACCATTTTTAGTTATTTATTAAAATGTTTTATTCATTCCATAGTATCTTATGTATATTTACATCGCATTGCACAAATTGTTACAAATTTCAATATTTTATAAATTAAAGGGTCATAAGGAAGATATTTAATCTATATTAACTTCATACCTACAATCTAGAGAAATTCTATATATCACAACTATCTATGACCAACCTATTTGATCGCAAACATTTGGTGTAACTTCACGCCTCAGGATCATTGGCTACAAGAGAGATATTCCAATAAAAAATACCCAGTTCAGTTACATACATACCTACAGAAAATGTAATAGTTTATATGCAGTCTGTCTGGAAAGAAAAATTACTAGATAAGGATCATTTTAGAAGCTATCGGATCCATCTGCAATATTGGGAGTTTTTCTTATAGCAATTAATGGGATTTCAATGTTTACTTCCATATAGAATCCATACGATTCTAGATGGATGTAACCTGTGGGAATGTATCTGTTTATACTGTAGTCTATTTCAAATTATGGAGCTAAGATATATTTCATAATACAGAAAAAAAAAGCTTTTTATGCTTTTTCCATAATTAGTAAATTTAATGTTTTCTATTTATAACAAATATATTAAAAATATAGACTCGAATTTTTAGCTTGGAAACATTTATGGATTTACAGCGACGAAAACACATTAGGTTCCAGTACACTCTTTTTTTAATCTGTGGGATTTTTTCTAAAGGAAAGGCATTTCACTTTGGTGTATTCTATTATTTTAATTTTATGAAACTACGCTATCGACAATTACGATTTTCTTACTGAAGTAGTGTATACAGGGTGTTCCGTAATGATATGTAAATATTTAAGGGGATGAATCTTGTATCTATTTATATAAGAAAACTAAATAGGAAGAACGCATGTTCTAAACGTCTAAACTTTTGAGATAGAATTTGGTAGTTTCCAAATAAATTTGTATTGTAACTGTGTTGATATCTTTATGAAATTTGATACACGTTTTCCATGCATCAAGACGCATTTTCTGATTGACAGCCAATTTTATAATTTCCACCGTGCCGCCCCTACGGTTTTTGATTTGAATTATTACATTCTCTTATAATATATTTTTTTTAATATTCACTCATAACTGACAAATTTTTCTTTTGATTCTTTTTCGTTCAACATACGGTTTTCTCCTAAAAAATAAAAATCGTTTTACTCCAATGCGGTTACAGAGGGGTATCTACAGGGACAGTTACCACCCCAATGTTGACCATATATTAAATTTGAACTATTCTATTTTTCTTGCCCCCCCCATAATAAAACTATTTTTTTCCTCCAATCCATCAAACTGCTGAAGATACGGCCCTGGCGGTGACTATTGGTTATAAATCATTTGTGCATGAGCTGAAAAAAAATTTCTTGACTGAAACAATTAAAATAAAATTGCTTCATACCGCAATACCTATTAATAGTTTTTTGAACACATAAATCTAGTTATCTTGGAATTAATTACGTTTTCGCAAATGTCCATGTCAAAACAATTACTGTTGGAAGTAAGTCAGTTATTTGGTTTTTAGTGTTCAACTTATTTCATTTTTTACTGTTTTGCGAATAGTATTAAATATAATAAATTATGCGAATGCGGAAGTAGCGGCAATGTATTACGTATACGGCATTGCAGATGGTAAAGCAATAGAAGTCAAATGCATCAGGTGACATATTTTTTTAAAAATTCATCTTGGACATATGTGTTTCAATAATGGTACTTCGGAAGATAGACCTCGTATTGCTCGAATACCTTATATTCAGGAATGAAATCAACGTACCTACATTCTGAGAGGGGTACGAGGAAGATCATGTATTTTGGTAGATTTTCGGGGTTTCGTATATAAGGAAACCCTTATGCAATTTCTCCTGTGTCTGTCCGTATCTCACAGTCAATTTCCTCAGGAACTATTTATTGGACGGGACTGGCTGAAATTTGAGTACATAGCACAATTGAAAAATTCTGATTTTGAGGGTACTTTTGGTGAGAAATTTTACAAAATTTGAGCATTGCCCATTTATCTCTGAAACTACTTAACCTACAAATAGGAAATAAAGGGCATTATCCAAAGTTTACAGGAACAAATGCGCAAAAATCCTAATATTAGATAATTATTGTGAGCAAAATATAGAATGAAATGAAAAATAAAATATTATTAAGGAGTTATTTTTTTATCGTAGTAATACATCAAATAAACGGACTTGTTATTAGATATACAATATATATTTTTTATCATTTTATAATAATTTATTTATTAACAAAAATATACAAAAAATTCCAGTGCCTCACTGAATTTTACAGAAAAAATAATTATAGGGGACAAGTTATAAAATAATAAATAAATATTTTCTTAAACACATCAAATGAAAGAAGTTGTTTGAGGAATACGAATATATTTTTAACATAATTTATTTAAATGTTAAAAAAATTCTGAAAATATAAGACCTAAAATTTAAAAGAAATAGAAATTTAGGGCCTCACTGAAACTTCACAGGAAAAATAGAGCGATAACCCTAATACAAATTCTGGGAGACAACTTATGGAATTAAATGAAAAATAACAAATTGATTTTTTTTCAAAGTCGTCTTGTAGTATACGATCATATGAAAGGGTTAATTATGAGGAATGCAAATATATATTTTTCATATATTTTTATAAGAATTTATTTCAAAAATATTAACGAAAATATATAAAAGTCTCTCTCTAAGTTTACAGGAAAAGTGAAGCAAAATGAAAAGGAGTTGTAATAAAAATAACAAATATTTTTCCTGTTTTTTAAATATATTGTTTAAAAGTTCAATGTTTTAATACTTAAAATTTGATCCATTCTCCCACTTTTCTCGCAAATCATTGAGTATAAAATTTATACGACAAAAAAGATTAAATACCACCTCACTGACAGTTTATTTGCAAAACATAGCTAAAATCGTAAATTGAATTTTGGGGGCCAAATTAGAAAAGTAAATATTTTTATAAAATTCAAGCGTATCCTTTAGTAGGGATGTCGGAACTGTCAAAAAGTATCGATATATATTGTATCGATATTTTTTAAAAGTATCAATATCGATATTGATATATCGAGAAAAAAATATCGATATATCGGTACTATTTTAGAACAGTAGTATATATATATATATATATATATATATATATATATATATAGACTACTACTTGAAAGAATTCTGCTAATCTTTGTTTACAAAGATCATGTATCTCAACTTGTTTGACAGTATATTGGCTGTTTTCCAATTACCGCACAATTGCTCACAGTACGGCACAGTGCTGAGCACTAAGTGTTTCAATTACAGCACTGGCTCGCACAAATGGGCACAAGAAATAACTGTGCCTTTGGGATGTTTTATGTAAGTACTAAATAAACATAAAACTTTATAATAAAGCATGAAGCATGTTATTCCAATTAACGCCCGAAAATTACGACACAGAGCGACACAAAAACACTTTGTGCTCTAGTAATTGGAATATATTTTATATAGCACGTAACAAACATACGGAAAAATATCGTTTTTGATAAGTTTTCGATACTTGGTTTTTATATCGATATATCGAATTAAATTATATCGTGTAAAAAGTATCGATATATAAAACAAAAAATATCGATATATCGATATTTTTCCGACATCCCTATCCTTTAGCAGATTAAATGAAAAGGCTTACTGTGGGAAATGAAATTTATATTTTTATAGTTTAAAAGAAATTAAGGAAAATTTAAGAAAATCCTCATTCTTTGTTTATCTTAAATTAGAAAATAAAAAAAGATACTATGATTTACCTATTTAAAAATCCGAAATGTGGTACGGAACCCTGAGTATGCAAATTGTTTGCTATATATGCGCCTTATTCTAACAGGAGAGTGTGAACATCTGTCAGTGGTACCTTAATCCGCAGTTTGAGTCACAAATTCGGTTTACAGACTAAGCAATTTTTTCTTGGAAATATACTCAAAATTTCCATAGCAATTATGTGTGGAGGAAGAAAATTCCCAGGTCATAGCCGAAACCCGTTTTCAAGGCTAAATTTCGGTTAATGTATGGGCAGAAATTATTAGTGAGCTAGGTTTCTACTAGGACCACTTGAGGGACCGTTATATCTGCGTTTTCTCAAAGGTAGAAAGACTAGTACTTTAAAGAATCGAATATGGTACATGCATGATGGCGCTCCTCAATATAATTGGCCGAAATCATTTAGATACAGTTTAAACTCTAAAAGCTACCATTTCTGGCGATGCTCTTGTATGAACATGTAGAGGATGGAACATAATAATATAAAATATATGAAAAGACGCAATTATGCACCCTTACATCAAACCTTTATTTTAAACACTCAACGCCATTTCAACAACTCTAAGTTGTCCTCATCAAAGAGTAAACCCAACTCAAAGTTAGGGTGCAAAACAGTGCTTTTTCATTTGTGACATATCAAAGGTTCTACAACATTATATAATAAATAAGCAATATTTCAGTGAACCAGAACAAGTCTTCGACGTATTGGGTGAACTGAGAGAAACGGGTCGACCAGTTGCAGTATCATTCGAAGAAATGTTAACTTTAATGAATCAATGCAAGGAACTAGCAGATGCAATGCTACATAACAAACATGAAGAAACTCGCAAAAACTACACCACCAATCGAATTGAAGCGCGAGGAATCAAAAACCCATTTACATTGTTAAGCGGCATCATACCAGGTATGTAAATAATTCTTATTAATAAATAATGATTTAAATAACATTATTAATTTTTGCAGGAACAAAGTGGTGCGGTACCGGTGATATAGCTAAAGATTACTTCGATCTCGGCGCTGAAGTCAGTGTCGACCTCTGTTGCAGAGCTCACGACTTATGTCCTGTCAAAATCAGGGCCTACTCCAATAGATACAATTTAACTAACAATTCGTTATATACGAAATCACATTGTATATGTGATGATGAACTATTTAACTGCCTAAAAATAAGCCAATCAAATACTGCTCAGTTTATGGGAAATGTGTACTTTAATTTAGTTCAAGTGCCTTGTATTGAAGAAGGAAAAAGTGGCAGGAGGTTTAGGAATTCTAGGAACAATTTCTGACAAATACTTAATGATTTTACTCTAGTGCAATTAGAATTTGGGATAAGATAAATGTTTATTTTTATATGATACTACACACATAATGTACAGGCAGTAAAAAAATATAACAGTGAGAAATTCTTGATCAGTTTGCTGTGATTTTATAAATTAAATTATTCTATATTTATTTGTTTTACTTTTACCCATCTTTCCTTTCCTTTCTTAGTCTTGAACAAATAAAGAAAAGTGTTCATATACCTCCAAATAAGAATTGTCCTTTATTAGTTGAAGAAGATAAATACTGCAAGTTTTGAATATAAGTTGTCAGGGCCGGATTTAACTGGCGCCCCAATACTGCAATTTTATTCAAACTTAGTTTATATATCTTTTTTTTTTCAATTAACATGACTAATTTAATATTAAAGGAACCCATATACATTTGTAAAACAGACTGTAGGTGGCACCATGCCCCGTCGAAAGTTTTTTAAATTGAAAAATTATTTTAAATTTTAAATTAAAATTAATTTATTTAATCGGTGAGTTATTAATTTTTAAAAAATTCTTTGATTAATTAATATTTATGTTTTGAAAAATGCAAATATAACTACAAATTATTTTCAATATTTCGAAAAAAACTAATAGTTTAATTTCTTTAATTCCAGAAAATAAAAAAATCGAATATTAATTAATTATATTGAGCAATCTTGATAAGGCTCCAATTTTTGCCGCCCTCGACACTAACCCCGACTGCCCCTTGTGTAAATCCACCGCTGTAAGTTGTTTAGTGTTAGTTCAATTTCTTCAAAAATGCTATATTACGCTGTTAAAAAAGTACTTATATGATTAACCTGTGCACTCAGATAACACTTTTTTCACTGTAGCGTATTTCGTGTTGCCTGATCATTCAATTGTTAGTTTTTGACATTTGTTAGGTAACCTAAATGTTTTGACAGTTATTTATGATTGCGAGTTTTAATTAAGGAATATAAAAATTCAAAACAATGTTTTTCAACAGGTTGTTTTTAACCTTGCTCGTGAATTTCAAATACATTATTCAGCATTTATCATAACGCAAGTCATTAAAAGCTTCTTAACGCTCTCGAAAATGTTGCGTTTTATTGGTTGGTTACCTTTACTCAAAAATATTTAGATTTCAGTTTATCAGATATGTTCATGTACATTATTGATTATCCAAATTGCAAATCAGTGTTATCTGTATATATGGTTAATTAACTCTAAATATACTATCAAATATTTGTAAAAGGTCATATAGTTTTCAATCCAACTGTTTTGGTGATATTTAAGTATGTCTATTCAAAAAGTGTTTAATTTTGCACTAAAAGGTAAAATAAAAATTAATCTTTGTATATTATATATTATATTGTTTGCAGTTCCAGGAGTTCAAAACAGTTTAGTAAGATGTTTTAGTCTTCATAAATTACCTGAAGCACATTTAATGCTTCAACAAACATGCAGGAGTTTTGCAGAAACAGAACTGAAACCTGTTGCTGCACAATTGGATAAAGAGCACAAATTTCCTGCAGAACAAGTAATACATTTTGAAAGTATCTACTGAATATAATAATATATTTTAGATCAAGAAAATGGGAGAATTAGGTCTTTTAGCTATTAATGTTTCTGAGAAATTTGGTGGGGCTGGTCAAGATACTTTGGCAATGGCAGTAGCTGTTGAAGAAATTGCCAGAGGCTGTGGTGGTTCTGGAACTATTGTTTCAGTACACAATTGTTTATATGTGAATTTAATTGATAGATGTGGGACTGAAGAACAAAAAGAAAAGTTTCTCAGACCTTTTACATCAGGGACTTTGGGATGTTTCGCTTTAAGTGAACCAGGTAATATATTTATTTCATTTAAACAAATTATCAATGAAGGCATACAATTTTGTCTTTATGATCCCATTTTCTAATTATAACATGAAATGGAACCCTGTGTAACATTTTTCTAATGCTAAATGATTGCTTTAGGTGAAAATGAAACATTTGAATATTATAAATTGGAAAGGAGAATTCTTATGGATATTAGTTTTCACCTAGTTTTATGAAACCTTAGTATTTTATAGATAGATCAAAAGTGGCTATGGGCACAAACTTTGAAACACTAATTTTTTTAATAGATTTCTCGTAATGAATTAATTTATTGTTGCCTTTTGTAAGACTTTTAAAATAAATGTAACTACTTCATATTCTCTGGTTTATCCATAATGACCATTATTGAATTTATTTATAATTAATTGCACATAAAATATACATGATATAACACTTATCTGTCATGAAAGAGTCTGTTCAAGCATTTGAGAAAAGGATGAATTATTTCAAATTAATTGCTGTATAGACAAACTGGGTGTTTTTCTTCCACCTTCATAGTTCTATCAACCACAAATTCATTAGAGTCATCTATAAGTGGGTTCTTCTGCTGAATGTTCAAAGATGTGGTAAACAGAAAAGCTTCTAGGTATTACTATTCCAAACTGTGTTCTAAATGACATAGGTTGAGTTGCTAATTGAACATAGCATCTATTAATGTTAATGACATTGTTTTATTCAGGTTATTTGTGGCATTTAGTTTATTTTTATGTTTTTTAGGCAATAACATAACATTTAAGAACAATAAGCTGTGTTGTTTTAAACATCCAAATATTTCAATTTTTAATGTAACCTTATTGTCAAAACAACATTCAAAACAAGAATAAATACACTGAAATCAATTTAATTAAAATCAAAACCAACAACTTAAAATTCAAAAAACTGCATTTACCAAATCTCTTGCAAATGTAATGAATTTTATTTTGGAGAAACATCTATGCCTCTAAATATATGAATAAATGAGCACAATAATTATATACAAAAATGCCAATTTGAAAGCACTGAAATTTGTGAATATGCTTGGGATCTAGGATATGAAATACAATTTGACAATTCAACAATATTCTGCTTTAATTCTGATATATGAACATGACGGTATCGTTTATACTTCCGTAAAACTCAGTCATATCTGGTTGCTGATAATAAAGATGAACATAGTAATTTTCTTATGAATTACCCTATATTGGTATAGGTCATGAGGTTTTTTCTAGATTTTCCTCTGTAACATTAATGGGACCATGGGACCAGTACAACAGAATTCTTTAACTGCCTTTTTTTGGCTAATGCAAAGTTGCTTCTAGTACAACATAAAAGTTCTGCAGACAACTCTTAAGTTTTTTCAGCTTGAAAGTAACTTGTACTGTGATCATTGGAATTGTTAGAAAAGTTAAACATTGAATTTCAAATTTATATTTTATTAATTCAGTTTATAATACTAGAAGGTCAAGTTACAACCTTGAAGTTTTTGATTTTTTTATGTCTACAACTTTTTGATCTTAAGTGTGGTGTTATTTCCCAAAAAAACATAAAAAGAAGTTACTGACATTGCCTTCAACATGAATTTTAATGAGTATTACACCGAAATATAAGGCTACAATGAAATTATTCTGTTACTGACTACTATTATATCAGGAGTAATTGGTTACAGTTTTTGCCTTAGTAGACTAATTGCAATTTTCACAAGTTGCTGATCGAAATTGTGTATATTACAGTTTACTTATTTGTTTTATCATTTCTGTTATATCAAATAATACCCATTCTTTTATCTTTAGTAATTATATTCTACGTTAAATTGCGTTTCTCGAGCTGATAAAGAATCTTGTGAAATAAATCATTGTAATCATTTTGTAAAGTGGTATTATAAATGATCTCCCAAGTAGTTTTAGTCATTTTGTTATCTCTTTGATGTAATTTGTTTTATAATTACTCTTAATTGAATTGATCATATTATCTTATAGAATCACTTTAAATAAATTGAAATCAAAGAATGCAATAAAAAAATCTGGTTGATTTTAAAATTTCTAGTAAAATTTCGCAGCTTAGCTAATTTTGAAATAAGTCGATAATTAAAATAAGGATAATAAATAAATAAATAAATAAATAAATGTATCATCAACAATTTCACTTATATTTGGTCATTATTTAATACTCTCTTTGAGGTGTCATTCTTTTGTGTGCAAGACAATATAAATGATATATATTGTTTCTGGTCGGGAACCTTCGTCAGTTGCGCTTCCCACAATAGAATGTCTTTTTGAACACTTATTTATGTATTTGATAGATAGCAGTAAATTTGTCTACAAATGGTCATTATTTCTTGGAATAGCCTCCCTTACTTTTTCACTTCTCATTTCACTTCTGTTATGCTGTTATTTTCCTGATGTCATAGTCACACTTTATATTAAGCATTTTTTTGATCGTTTGGCAGTCCTAGGAAACCATTGACTGATTTTGGCTTCCCACTTTCTGTCATGCCAACTTAAAATATGTCCTGTCCATTGTCAGTTTAGGGATGTTTCTCTGTGTGTGACAACTGTTACTTATCACTTATCCACTCTATTCTGATTATGCGTCTCTTTATAGACCTTTTTGTAACTTGAAGTTTGCATGTAATTTCAGTTTTCAGAATCCAGGTGTTTATCAGCTGTATGTTAGAATTATTAGAACATATTGATCAAGTGCTTTTCCCTAGACACAGTGTGGTATTCTAGACTTGAGTTTCTTCCAAATGTCAGGCATACAAGTTTGATTCATTTGTTTATTTTTGCACTTTATCTATATTTTCATGATATCTTTGTTTAAGTTGAATTGTTGGTAATGAAGACAACGTCATCAGCAAATTTCAGATGCTTGAGATATTCTTCAACTATATTAATTAGTTTTTAGTGTCAGTCTAACTTCTGAAAGATATTTTCTAATGACGTGAATAGCTTCGGTACAATTTTCTGTTATTGCGAAATTCTGGACTGTTTCCATAATAATATATTCTAATTGTGGTTTCTCTTCCCGGTATATAGTGGCTAGTGTTTCTATGTAGGGCTTACTACACTTTGTCCACTCAGATCGTTGATTGCTATTTTGGGATATATTGAACTGCTAACATAAGGAAGGACAACAAGCTGAGACAATTCCTGTATTGACTAGAGGCGAACTACTTACTTTCATTGTTCAGGTCACATATTGTTTTACAAAATGTGTCTGATTAAACCTTGTACTTTTCTATTTTTTAAGACCAGTATGCCTTCCCACACGCAACCAATTCTTGTATTGACTAGAGGAGAACTACTCACTTTCATTGTTCAGTTCACATGTTCTGCAAAATGTGTCTGATTAAACCTCCCTCCTTGTGTTGTTCTATTTTTTAAGACCAGTATGCCTGCCTTCCCACACACAACCGATTCTTGTATTGACTAGCGGAGAACTACTCACTTTCATTGTTTAGGTCACATATTGTTCCACAACATGTGTCTGATTAAACCTCTCTCCATTGCTGTTCTATTTTTTAAGACCAGTTTGCCTGCCTTCCCACACACAAGCGATTCCCGTATTGACTAGAGGAAAACTACTCACTTTCATTGTTTTGATCCACAAAATGTGTCTAATTAAACCTCTCTCCATTGCTATTCTATTTTTTAAGACCAGTATGCCTGCCTTCCCATACAGAACCGAGATATTCATCAGAAAATGGAAATGTGTTTCATTTACCATATGTTTCAGTCAGTTCATTATTCCAGTTAACTGATAAATCCCAACACCTTGTTCGAATAAAAGCCCAGACATTATGCAAAGGGTAGTCTTATGTCACATTTTATTGGCTCAAAATCATTAAGTTTAATTATCTCATAAACTTTAATTCAAGCCAAGTAAGACTCACGTTTTAAATTCAGTATTAAGTAACGTAACATATTCTCTTTTAAATAACTGGCTGTTGTACATTCCTATTGTAAATTCCTGTTGTAGGTTCTTGTGGATCTTAGTCTTGTTTACCTCTTGTTTTATCAACTCTGAACATCGTTTATACTGAATTTTGACTTTTGTTCGCATTTCAGTTTTTGGTGAGAGTTGTTTTTATTTCTAAATTTCATTTTTTCCTTTTTACTAATCATTATACTTAGTGAATTTATTTTTGTACCTTGTATGCAGTGTACTATCTCTCAATTCAAAATTATCTACAGGATTGTTTACTTTTTGAATTACTTTATTATTACACTAAAAATTATTTGTGTCCATCTAGAATTGTTTAAAGTAATATTAGGCGAGTTTTTCTTTGAAACCTAAATGTATCAAATACCATCAAAGAAGGTTACATGATGGTCTGATACAGCGTTAACCAATCATAACGCTGATCAGGGGCGGATCCAAGATTGTCATTGGGGGGCTTGATCTTGATTGGCGGGGGCTTGACGTCACCGAAAGTTGATTTTAGCACAATAAACTCTAAAAAAGCATTTCACTCAGATGATTTTGGGTGGCTTCTGTCCTTTAACCCTCCCCGTTGATCCGCCGGTGACGCTGATGTATACGTCCAATTTTAACAGTATCTAAGTACATTTAGGCTGGTTTCCTATATTCCCTCTATATGTAACGCTGTGGTTACTAGTGCCATCTTTTTATTAGGTTCTGGACTTATTTCAGAAGTATTTTATAATGAACGCAAAGTTCTTCATTTTTATTTATTTGTAGAGGCTGGAAGTGATGTAGGAGCCATGTCTTGTACAGCGGTTAAGGATGGAGATAGCTTTATTTTAAACGGTACAAAATCATGGGTGACGAGCGGTACGGAGGGAAAGGCAGCTGTTGTCTTCGCAACCGTCGACAAGGATTTGAAACATAAAGGTAAAATTATCTTAAGTTAAAATCCACAGATCATAATTAAATATGCTTTCAGGTATCGCTGGTTTTATTGTACCAATGCCAACTGACGGCCTATCGTTAGGTAAAAAGGAGGACAAACTCGGAATTAGAGCTTCATCAACTTGCAACTTAATTCTGGAAGATGTTAGGGTACCTCAAGAGAATCTCTTGGGAACAATAGGTGGTGGTTTCGTAATGGCAATGGAACAACTTGATAAAGCGAGGGTCGGAATAGCGGCTCAAGCTCTGGGTATCGGTCAGGCAGCTTTGGAAGTTGCTGTTGCGTATGCCGCACAAAGAAAGGCATTTGGGAAACCTATAAACCAATTACAAGCAGTTAAGGTAAGTGTTTGAATAATTTTATTCATGCAAGACGAGTTAAAACACATATTATTTTCATTTCCAGCTAAGATTGGCTGATATGGCCTTAAAACTTGAAGCTGCTCGTCTTTTAGTTTGGAGAGCAGCAGTTTTATGTGATGAACCAACAAGAAGTTCCAAGGAATCTTCTATGGCTAAACTTGCAGCCAGTGAGGCAGCCACATTTATATCCCACGGAGCTATTCAGATATTGGGCGGTATGGGTTACGTGACAGATATGCCAGCGGAGCGCCACTATAGGGATGCCAGAATTACAGAAATCTATGCAGGTGTTAATGATGTACAAAGACTGTTGATTGGAGACATGATTGTGAAGGAGTATTCATAGTCACTAACAAAAAATGAATGAATGTGTTGTGAATGTATTATATATTTTTTTAATGTGGATTTGAAATATACAATTGTTAATTTTTTTTGTTTAGCTTTAATTATGGACTCTAGGTATATTAAAAAAATATATGACTGATCTTAAGTAAAAATATTCTGACACTCTAACAAAGGGTTAGCCTGCTACATATCGGGATCGTTATGATGCAACAGAAAATTCACTAATTTAAGTTGTAATAATACATACACAAAATTCATCAGAATCAGTCCAGCTATTTGTTCAAAAAATATATATTTCTAGAATCCGGTTGTTGCGCCATCTACCAGACCAATTGTGATTCTAAACCATCCAGAGATGCTCAAACACACAAAAAATTTGCATCAAAATTGGTCCAACTACTTAGGAGTTTAAAAGTTGTGAATTTAAACCATCCACGGACTTACTCAAACACAAACAATTTCATCAATGTATCGGTCCAGTCGGTTTTTTATCTGTTCCTGTTAAAAAATAGACCCTTTTGTCAAGTAGGAAATCAGCTGAAGATCTTTAAACGGCTGAACAAATTTTCATAAATAATAGCTAAGAACCATCTTTTTTGGATCAGGAGTTAAAAATAAAGACCTTTGCGTTCTCATACTAACCGTTCGGATGAAAAAACTGCTACAATGCGCAAGTCTTGCTGCAAATTCTGGAACTGCGATTCTTTAATAATAAAAAACAAGCTTAAATCAAGAAATAGTTTGTAATATATTCCATCAACGTTCTTGTACTTATTCTTTTATCCAAAAGTTTCTATTCAATACTTCCACATATACAAAATAAGTATAAAAAACTATTATATTTAGCTCAAACATAATCATAATCTGGATTGTAATTTTAAATTTTCTTGCTAATATTAATAATTTGGACAAGTGCGAGTTGGACTCGCATACTTAGGGTTCCGTACCACCTTCAAGATTCGAATATTCCAGTTTCAGACAAGCAGGGAATGAGTGCATTTTCTTATACTTACCCTTATATCTTTTAAAGGAAGCGTTTTAAATTTATAAAAAATATACACTTTGATTTTCCACACATAGACTTTTTATCTTATCTGCTTTAGGATTCGCTTGATTTTTATCACAATACATATGTATTTAATTTTCTAATTTGGACCGCAAAAAGTAACATTAGAGTTTTATTTTACTAATAAACTTTCAGAAATGCCTTTTATAATCTACCGTCTGAGTTTTGAGGCTCTGTAGATTGGAAGAAAAACGGCAAAATAGGTGAAAGTTTAAATTATAATATATATAATAATAATATATTTTAAAATATTCATTTTAAAAAAATTAAAAAATATATTTGTACCTATTTGTCATAATGAGCCCTGGGATTTGATATATTACATGACCCGTTAGAAACAATTTTAATTTTAATTTTCCATTTAATTCTATAATTTGCCCCCCAAAATAAATGTTAGGGGTTTCTCCTTAATTTTCCAGTAAAGTTCAGGTGAGGGGCTATACCTCCATTTTTTCAAATTTTTCCAGCTTATGGTTTCGGAGATAAGGGGGGGGGATGGGTAATTTTTTAAAATATTTTTGTTAATATCTTTTAATTAATTTATTTTAAAAATATGGAAAAAATATATTTGTTTTCGTCATAATGAGCCCTTTCATTTGATATATAACATGATGGGTTAGAAACAATTTTAATTTTAATTTTAATTTTCCATTTAAATAGTAGGGGTTTCTCCTTAATTTTCCAGTAAAGTTCAGGTGAGGGGCTAAACCTCCATTTTTTTTCAAAATTTTCCAGCTTATGGTTTCCGAGATAAGGGGGGGGGAATGGGTAATTTTTTTAAATATTTTTGTTAATATCTTTTAATTAATTTATTTTAAAAATATGAAAAAAACATATTTGTTTTCGTCATAATGAGCCCTTTCATTTGATATATAACATGATGGGTTAGAAACAATTTTAAGTTTAATTTTCCATTTAATTCTATAATTTGCCCCCCAAAATAAATAGTAGGGGTTTCTCCTTAATTTTCCAGTTAAGTTCAGGTGAGGGGCTATACCTCCATTTTTTTTCAAAATTTTCCAGCTTATGGTTTCGGAGATAAGGGGGGGGGAATGGGTAAATTTTTTTATATTTTTGTTAATATCTTTTAATTTATCTATTTTAAAAATATGAAAAAAATATATTTGTTTTCGTCGTAATGAGCCCTTTCATTTGATATATAACATGATGGGTTAGAAACAATTTTAATTTTATATTTTCCATTTAATTCTGTAATTGGCCCCCCAAAATTAAAAGTAGAGATTTCTTCTTATTTTTCCAGTAAACTTCAGGTCAGAAATCTATTTTTTTTTTCAAAACTTTACGTTATATAGTTTCGGGGGGGGGGAATGGGTAAATTTTGGTATATTTTCGTTAATATCTTTTTAAATATATATTTTTTAAATATGAAAAAAAAAATATTTGTGTTCCTCAGAATGAGACCTTTCATTTGATATATTACATGATGCGTTTGAAAAAAATTTTATTTTTAAATTTTTATTTCATTCTATAATTTGCCCCCCAAAATTAACATTAATTGTTTCTCCTTAATTTTCCTGTAAAGTTCGGGCAACGCTCTATATTTCCTATTTTTTTTCAAAATTTTAGGCTCAGTAGTTTCGGAGATCAGGGGTGGGGAACGGTCGATTTTTTTAGTTTTTCCCCCCAGAAGTACCCCTAAAATCAAAATTTTTTCTTGTACGATATGTACTCCTGATCGGGTCACCAAACTATACATTGATACCAAATTTCAACCTCTTCCGTCCAGTAATTTAGGAGAAAATGGCTGTGATGTGACAGAGGCAGAAATCCTGAGTGATATAAGGGTATCCGTATATTGTATATACGGAACCCTAAAAATGTGACCTTCTCCAATACCAAATGGACCTTATACATGTTCTCCCCATAGTGAGCTTTTGCTTACTAACTGGTTGTAGACACATACCTATTTAGGCCTATTTCTCTATTATAGACCTATTTAGAGAGAGAAATTTACTACTTTGTGCGGCTGTAGGCTATTTTGCAAATCATGATTTCCATTTGTTCTCTCAGTTTGTCTATTGTTAAAGCATTTTGGCGATTGTACAAACAGAATTTATATCCTTTGTTAGCATCCATCAGTATTTAGACGTCGTACTGTGGCATTGGTGGCTAGCATACACATCCAACACACTTTTTCATAGGTCGTCTTTTCATAGTGTAAAATAATGGAGCGCAAATATTTTGATAGGACTGATCGTTACCATAAATAAAAAGTCTTATGTAACATATGTCGAAAAATTTATGGTTTAGGAGAAAAAAATGTGTGAACTGCCAATTAAAGAAAGCACTTGAGTCCGTATTTAACCATTCATTGGGAAAACACATTTATCAACTAACTAGCACAATAAAAACAATCCTCCAAACTGCTTTAGTTTGATTCGTCCAAGTAATCACTGGTATGAGGTAGGATGTGTATTACAAAAACGTAGGGATACTTGTTTTAATATTTTGACGTGGTTTGGCTTAACGCAAAAAATTGGATTTATTTTAGTATGGATAGAATAATTTTCTGTGTGTGTGTTTTCAGTTATAAAGTGATATTATATTTATTTGATGGAATTATTTACAAGGCATGAATATCAGGATATACTTTTAATATATGTAGATAGAAATTCATATTACGATTTTTCGCGTGAACATGCATATTCGAATTTTTTGTTTGTTGCAATATGCTTGTTTTACAATAATTTTTCGTTCTCCATTTAGAAAAAAAAATCACTTTTGGTGTTGAATTTTCGAACCGTCCACGTACAAGGTTGCCAAATGTATTGCAATTTCAAAAAACTTCATAATCGAATAGGTGTTCAACTATATAAGATAGATACTGACTAGTACTCTCACCTGCGGAAATATCTGCACGCCCTTATGTTACAACCTGTATAATTGTTCCTAAGAGGGTACTATAGGCGTGCCAAAAGTCAGATATCACATGCAGCTTTAGTTCATTCCTGAATAAAACGTGAGCTGGTTTTTGGTGTTGATCTCACTTACGTTAGTTATTGTTCGTCATTTTGGATAGATGATTTTGGGATCTTTGGGACGACTCTAAATTTGATCCTTGACCAGAAAGAATTTCGGATAAAAAGCTGTTCTACTAAACGGTATTTAAAGGAATTGCGTTTTGGTTCGAATCGGAATCATCTGCAAGGTATTCCTCTACGTTTCACACATTTATGCTCACTTTATCTTCATGCAATTAATTCTAGTGCTTTGTTTAATTAATTTTGTACTTTGTTACAGTCTTGTAAATTTTTAATTCAACATTAATTTACAGATGTTTGTTAGGGTTGGAAATCCCTCATTTACAACGTCATCTTCATTATTTGCTAACATTGTTGATGGAAATTTTCATGAAATTTTATCTTTCATTTTGCCTTCTCCTATTTAATTATTTTATTAATTGTTCTAGTTGAATTTTCTGAATGCTAAAATTAAAAATTTCCTATACAATGGTATCAAAGGCCGTATGAATTCTACAGAGCACAGGCGAAAAGAAGAGCGTTATAATAGAAGTGCAAATCAAATTACCATTAATCTTAATGTACCATTTTCTTACTCTTTTCTTTTTTAAATAGTGTGTTTTGTTAATTTGAGGTACCATAAAAGTTATAAGCATTAGGAATAAAATAAATTTTAGTTATTTTAGTAATTCCTTAATGGAAAAACTGAATTTGAAAATATTTCTAAGTTATAAAGGGAATAAAACACAACAGAAAATGTATTGTTTTATTGTGTTTTCTAAGTAGTAACCTTACGCATTAAATACCGCCATTCAAATAACTTATGTACAAAAATATTTACATCAATTATTGTAATAAAATTATTATGTAATAAGAATACTGAACGTTACAAATGTTATATCACTTTTCAGCTTTCCAAACCAGAGTTCAACAAGTACATCAGCTTGTTTAGAACCCTTCCTTGGGGCATCTTCAATTCACTTAGGTTGCACCTGTGCTTAAGGCGCTCGTATTGCATTCTGACAGATTCTGTCAAGGCATTCTTGTATCTGAAACAAACGACATTCAATAAATTTTATTTTAAAAAAATGTAACATTTAATTGTACGTTGCTGACATACAAATCCTAGAAATTAGTCATATTATAACCAATCATTCAGTCAAGTATACCAGGTGCAACTGAGAGGAAAACAAATGAGGTGAACATCTTCAAGGATTGGATGTAGAGATTAAATGGTTAGTCCATCTGTTCTATCCATCTAGATCTAGCGACACAGAGTTTTATAAATGGTATCAGATATGTTGAAGTTCAAAAGAATCCAAGACTTAGTGGTATCAAGATGAGTAATGAAGCCTTGTTAAGAGCTTTAGAAGTAGAGGCCGTTCAAAATATGTTAAAACAAAGGGTAGATTCTTTTAACCAAAATCAGAGCCATGACTTCAGGCAGTGTTGTCCGCAATAAACTATCTACTTGAGCTCTCGCATAGTACCGACACCAGAGAAGCATGTTATCGTTGTAAACCTACACGGCATTTCCAATGTAACTCGCAAAAGATTACTTAAGCAAATGGCCTGAGATCTACGCCACACTCAACCTGGAGGCAGCAGGTTTGGTGTACCGTTTGAGATACATTCTGACCAAGGGCGGGACTACGAATCTAACGTATTCCAGAATGTCTGTACGATGTTAGGCATCAAAGAACACTAAAATCACCACTTTGCATTCACAATGGGACTGAATTTTGGAAAAATGTTATAAAATCTTCTCGGGACAACGTCTTTCCAAGATCATCGACAACAACCAGCGTTAGGATGAGCATAATCCCCTGTTCGTGGTTCATTTTAGCCTCTCGCTCAGCCGTCTACAGCAACACGACTGACTCCAGCTAGAGTTCTATTCGGAAAGTAGCTGAGACTATATAGTGTGGAACAGCTAAATGGAATACATTCGATAACGCATAAAGGATGACTTGTAGGGAAAAACGCTTCGACACTCGAATGTATGTTTAAATGCGCATTTTTTCAACAAAAAAAAATATATAGGGTGTGTGACAGTGGCCAATACCAACTTTCTTACTTTAAATGCAAGCCTCTGTATATTATTTATTTTTTTGGATTCTCCAGAAAATTTTAGCCCTAATTCATGTACAGTGTCCTACACCTACCTTCAACTGTTTCGGAAATATTAAGGGCTTTCAGATTTATTACGAAAATTAACAATAAGGAAAGTCAATTATTTTATTTCACAAATTCGCTACATTACACTCAATACTTAATTTCCATTTAGCTGTTGATATTGAGATAGTAACCAAAAACAATTCCTGCGTTCCTTTTTACTGATTTGAAAAAAAAAACAGTTTTGTTTATTTTCGTCAAAACTCATAGCGTTAGCATCTTGTTGTCAGTCTGCATGACAGTCGTGCTCAGTGTCAGTGCTATTCTTCTTTTGAATTTCGTTAACTCTACGTAATAATATCAGAAAAATGGTTCATTTAACAGAAATGCCCAAATAACCATTCTACAAATAATTGGTTATGGAGATAACACACGGACACAAATGAAAGTTTCTCGTTTATTTCACGAACATTTTCCAAATTTGCCGCTTGTATCCCAAGGAACAATTAGCAAAATAGAAAAGTAGTTTCGCGAGCTTTGCCATCTAAGACAGTTAAAAAAAGTAGTTGCCAATGCTCTAAGTGATAATACGAAATTGAATATTATGCTTAAGTTTTAAGAAAATCCACATAATTCTGGTCGAAAAGCAGCCCCATTGTTCAACGTTAGCCACACATTAATTTTTCGTGTATTAAAGGAAAGTAAAATCCCTATAAAATGATGACGACTCAGGAGCTCATGGAAGACGATTTCGATAGGAGAACGTATTTCTGTGACCAAATGATGTAAGCACATTTACATTTCACCGTCATGTTAATCGCCAAAATTGCCGCTATTGGTCTAATTAGAATCCTCACTGGATGTCAGAGAAACATACGCAATATCGTGAAAACGTTAATGTTTGGGCAGGAATTGTTGGAAATCATACCGTATGTCCCTTTTTCATTGATGGCACCTAAATGGAGATAAACATTTAGAACTGCTCCAAAATAATTTCGTGCCCACTTTGACAAACTTATATCCTGATCCAGTAAACCCACAAGTTCCCGCCAATACAATATGGTTTCAGCAAGATGGAGCACCCCCCATTACGAAATCAATGTCCGGCACTACCTGAACCAAATTCTTCTGTTGATTGTGAGGCGCGAATCGATAGAATGGCCAGCACGATCTCCTGATTTGACGCCATTGGACTACTTTTTGTGAGGATATGTCAAAGGTACTGTATATAAAACTAAACCCTTCAATTAGATGATCCATAAGACGAACCACGCTTCGGATTAGAGCAGTCACGCCTGAGATGTTGAGTAACGTTAGAGAACATTTCTATACAAGATTAACATGTTGCCAAGACGTTCGCGGCGAATAATTTGAACATTTTTTACATTGACATGAATGTTTTTTACATTATTAAGAAATAATCGGTATTACTTCTTAGGTTTTTAGTGTAATGTAGCGAATATGTGAAATAAAATAATTTCTTTTTTTAATGTTAATTTTTGTAATAAATCTGAAAACACTTAATATTTCCGAAACAATTGAAGATAGGTGTAGGAGATTGTTATGAATTATGTCTAGAATTTTCTGGAGAATCCAAAAGATATATATTTATTTTAAATGCACGTCCCGCGTTTAAAATAAAACGTTGGTATTGTCCACTGTCACATGATACACTCTATATATATATACATATATATATATATATATATATATATATATATATATATTTGAAAAATTCCCATTTAAACTACAAATCGACGTGTCCAAGCGTTTTTTCCAACACGCCCTCCTTTATTCGTAATCGAATTTATTCCATTTGGATGCTCCACACTGTATAACGTGTGATTTGGTCTTTGGCTCATTAGGACAACCGTCACATGAAATTAACGATTATACCGGCCAACTCAGACAATGTGGTCAAAAAGATTAATGACCTTGTCTATTGCATTCACCCAATGGGAGATCCAGCCAGGGGGCGCGAGGGGGCATCCCACATCTCTTGAACAACTGTTCTATAAAAATTGTTGCGACAGTGACCGCTTCTTGATTGAAAATGTCGAAATCTTCAGAGTTTTACTGATGTAGTCAACGGGAACGAGAATGTTTGTCATTCTGCTCTCAGATTCTGTGAATCGTCCAATATGTCCATAACAATTCATTTAAATAGGATGACCCTGTTGTTCTGCTACATCTTCCCCACTGTCACAGTCTTTAGCCTCATACTAGCTGCTCAAATGTCACAATGACGACAGCAAGTAAAATCGTTGTGGTACAAAACATTGTATATCCATTCTCACAGAATAGGTTAGATTATAGAATCCGTTTTATATGCCAAGTATTTAGGTCTTTGCCTCGACACATAAAGACTATAGGGATTATTTATTAAAAATTAGGAATAGGTTTGATGTAGATGGTCACCAAAAGGTTCAGCTGAATTGGACCAGTACTCAGTTTCGACGAAGACAATTGACAAACATGTTTACGACTGTCTGACAGTTTACGAAAAGTTTTCCACCTTTACAGCGTATTCGCCGCTCATATCACAAGCTGTTTTGCGAGAATTGATTGGCACTGATTTCAGGTACTCAACATTATCCCGATTTGGAACCCTTGTAGTTTTGTTTCCCTGTTTTCTGAAAGGGCTATGTCCGATATATGATAAAAATGATTTGAATTTATTCAATAAATAATTATTATAATTATATTTGTACTCTAGTACTCATACACTGGAGTGTGTATCTCAATTAAATTATTTAGTGAATTTTACCAGAATATTCGTACCTGTAAGCTGTTTTGTCGATCACAGATGTAGTCTTGATGCAGTCGTCTCCTCCAAACTCGCATATTCGATAGTGATGCAAAATAGCCGCATCAGAGGGCACGTTGAACGTGCTGTGTCCAGGAATGAACTCCCAAACGAAATGGTTGCCCGCCTCCACAGTCAATTCCGGTCGGCAAATGTATTTCGAACGTTGCTTATGCGGATGCAGTTTACTTCTTCGTCTAGTTTTCTTTAGGGTTACCAAATTGGCAGAAACGGGGTCCTCGAAATCGTAAACTGAATCGTCGTCACCCCATTGCAGGTAGAAGAAGGCATTTTGGAAGGAGAAGGAACCGGTGTTGCGAGTTTTCAAACGATGGGTGAGGTAACTGTAATAAATAAAATTGTTTGGTCAATGGTTAATGGTAGATACATTCAAGCATATTTTTTTCTTTAAAGACTTTGAATATTGAACATACAAAAAAGTTTTTATATCAGGTTTTTTGGCTAAGGAGAATGTAATCCTTTTTACAAAAACAAATAGAAAAATGTAAATAAGTACGTGAAGAATATTTTTTTAATAAAAATGTTAAAAAAAGTTCAGATATTTTCTCAGCATTTCCTCATTTTCCGCAAAGAAATATTTGACTCTATTATTTCTTTATTAAAATACAGTGTGGCTTGCATGTGTTGCTATCTCGAGTACCGTTATAGCTAGCAACATGGTTTAATTTAGCACAGTTGTAGAGTATTTTATTGGACATTCACTAGTTTTCGAAGATATTGTTACGAGAATTCATCCGACAGCTGGTGCAATCGGCCATCAACCAATTCGTGGAAGGAAAGTTATTCCGACACTTCTGGGAATGCGAAATGTTTTGTCTCTCAAAAGGCCGACCGCTGCCGTTACTGGGAATTCCCTTAAAGCTTTCGGAACATGAAAGAATTTTAATATAAATATGGACAGCTAGCGATAAGAGGCATTGAGTTTTCGACGGTCGTATTGTATAGTTAAGATAAAATGTAAATAGTTTCTGTGAACATAAATTGTGTTAAAGTAGTGGAAATAAATTAGAGTGAGTTGGACTGTGATTTTAAATAAATCCTAGAACTGAACTGAACCCATGTGTGAAAATAAAAACATTACAATATGATCTATCTGTGTAGGTTTTTAAAATAATCAGAAAAACCTAAAAATGTGCATTTTTTATTTTTCTCTGACTTTCCCAAATACCAGTGCTATGCTATTAGGCATAATACATTAATGCAGCAATTTTTGAAGAAGAATTTGACGAAGTGAGAAACAAATTTTCAGCTTGTTTTAATTTTGAGATTTTTTCATGAATTTTCAAATTTATTATTGAAGGTAGATTGGATTTTTGCACTTTTGGAATGAGCTCATCAAGAGTTTTCAAATGATGTATATCAAGTTCGGGTTTTCGAATTCTCCACGCTCTAAAAGTCAATAATAGTTTTTTTTTATATAGTAAGCCTATGATTACGCCCATAAGAATCATTACTTAAGTTAATATAGCTAAACTGTTAGATATTGTGACTGAAGACTTGTTAAGACATTGCTAGAGTATTCCGCACAGCAAAACCTCCAAAATCGAATCTAACTGTTAACGAAAGATATGCATTAAAGAAAAATGACTACTATTCTTTCTGCTGACGAACATAATGCGACCGTTCGTTTTAACACGAAAGACTATGTTCACCAGATGCATTATCTAATAAGCCTACTACTTACTTAGAGAAAAAAACAAGGAAATCATCGATAGAACTCATCTTCCTATTGACGACTAAAAGCTCATCACTACTTGTGAAAAATGTTCTAAATTCCGAAAATTTATGGACTACCTAAGCTTTATAAGCTGAACATTCCTCTTAGGCCCGTTGTCAGTTCAATACAATCTTTCATTTTCAGAAAATCATATCCTGGTTAGCTTCGATGTTGTCTGTCTTATGTCCCAATTTCAGAAACGTTAAATATTCTAATAACAAAACACACTATCTCTTCTGACATCATCAAACTTGGCAACACAACTCTTCCAACACGTATTTTTCATTTCAAAACACTCTTTCCTCAGTGTTTGCTAACATTTTTATGGTACAAATCGAAACTTGTCTATCTTAAAACCTTCCTGTTGGCTTAGATGTGTTGATGGTACTTTTAAGTCATTTGGCCTCATAGCTGAGATTTACAATGGAAATCGATGTCCTTGTAACAAACACTAATAATGACAGATTTTCACATACCGCCTATAAGAATCCAACAATATCAAAAGATACTTTAATGCCAAGTGAGACCATCAACTTGCCTTATTGAGTTCTATAATGAATCTTTGTTCGTCAGATCTATCTGATCAACAGATACTGGCAACAGACTAACTAACTTAATAATCTTCAACAAGTTCTTAGACAAACTGGTTATCTTGACCACAGTGCGTGCACAATTCGTTAATCTCAACAACATCTGAATGCACCAATTGCGTCAGAAACACACCAACAACACCGAAAAGGAGTCACAGACAAAATAGCACAGATTTTGAACCGATATCTAATAAACACAGTCACCAACTCCAATCAAACTTTACCCAAACTAATCGAGAACGCAAAGGATAGAGTCCCTACCAACGATCGCGGAAAAAAAGCTTTCTAGACCCCGAAACGTTTGGAAATATATAGTAATTTCGTGAATTGTCATTTCCTAAAAAGTGCTTAAACATTGACAAAATAAGCCACAACTATCCTTCTGGAAACAAGTATCTTTTAACGAGGCAGAAAAGAATATTCTAATAGTTTAGTACATCATATCGGAAATGTTTAAGAACTGCAATGAAAGAAATAGACCTTAATTTTCTATATAAAAGTTTGTGGAATGACATTTGGTAAATTCATCCAGATTTTCATAAACTCCATATTGTTTATATAATAAGGTTAAATCGGAACAACTGGGATATTGGTTGAACGTTTCAGGGGAAACAGTATTTGAATATTTATTATTTCTGTCTAAAATATCAATCTTATATGTGACATTGAAGTTTATTTAAGGGAACGAAAAATTAACAGGGCTGACGAACGGATCCAGTTGATATTTATACAGTACGATAAGGATAGGTACCAAGGTAGAATGAGAGTATTATTGGGGGGAAACAATAAAAGATTTTGTAAAAATTAGGAGCAGGTTATATTTTTGAACGTTTAGTGACAACTGGATGAAGGAACAAGGAGAAAGATAAATACAGATATGAAGAAAATGGGATGGTATTTTGTAAATCTAAACATATGGGAAGTAAAATTTGAAGAAGGGGAACAATATATGGAGAAACTCATATTGGAAAGCTCGTAATTAAAGAATTATATAAATTTACGTTCCAAGTCAATGGAAAAAGCATAAATTAGTAAAACAATACTCATCGAGAGCATTACGATTTCATCATTCGTTAAGTAAATATCTTTCGAGGTAGAAATTTGACATTTAGTTGCTGTCAAACAACTTTTGACAGATTTTGAAAATTTTTGTTTTGTAAAAGTGATCCACATATTTATGTGGTAAACTTCCAAGTAACCATAGTCTTCTGTTGGTGTTGTATGATCTGTGTTGGTGACATAGTAACAGCAATTATTAAAGCAGTTGAAAAGCAATCAGTAAAGGACAGAGTCAATAGATAGAGCAGAGAAAGCAGGTATATTGAGGAGCACGTGAATAGTGAGCAGATTTGGAGTGAGATTATAGAGAGAGCAGGCATATGGAGGAACGGGTTGAATTGGTGTCAGATCAGGAGAGAGTTTGCAGATAGAGCCATCCTCCATCTACAGATTGGAGCAAAAGAGAAAGAAGATGATAAAGTGATTGAAAATTAATACGCCCCAGGGTAATAAGCTAGTTTAATTCGAAATAATAGTGTTTGATAATTTTTTATATGCGTCCAGTGTCAATTTAGGTAAGATAATTCATAACTTGGTTATTGATTCGGGAATATTTATTTTCGCATCGAGTTTTAAAATCAAAAGATAAATTACATTTGGAATTGCATTGTACTGTAAATTAAATTTGTTATATATGTATATATATATATATATATATATATAAAATCAATTAATTGGGAAGCAGCCAGTTCACTAGGGTGTTAAAAAGAAATACTCTTTATTACTTTGAAAAGCTTTCAGAATATGTTTATTCCTTCGTCAGTTCAACTAAAAATTACATTTCAAAAATGACAGTAAGAATTGTTAAAATTTTTTTAATATAAACTTACGAAATGCGAGGTTCTTATTCACACTAACATTACTAGAGGAAAAAAAGGCCATGCTAATATAAAACTCGTCTTGTTCGTTAAATTGCACTATTGATGTTTTAATAAAACTCTTGTTAGATATTTTATGATTGACTGACATTAGTTTGTTTGTATGATTCGAGAAAAATCTAACTGAAAGCATCGTAATAATAATCTTAATTTGATTTAAACCAATGCCAGACCTTACATAAATATTCTAAAAAGAGAGAATTAAGTTATTATAAAAATATTGGTCATGAGTGATCATTTGAGATATTTGGTGTGACCTTTTTTGAAATTTTAACTTCAATATCTAACAAGTTACAATAGATAACATTAAGATTTTGTTTTATTTATGTTGTTGACTTGATCATTAATGCAAACCATCTCTAGGAAGTTCTGTTTGAAAAGATTTTTTTCTTGTTCTAATACTTTTGCATTTTTGAAATCGGAAGTGTGATTGTTGTTGATGCAGTGTATTGCAAGAGCACAGCTTTCTTTGCCAAGCCTGATATCACTCTTATGTGAAATTATTCTGCTGTTGAGGCTTCTAGATGTTTGCCCAACATAGGTAGCTTGACAGTCTTTGCAATTAATAGAGTACACTACGTTTGATTTCTTTTCATTCGGTGTTTTGTCCTTTATTTTAGTAAATATGTTAGCAACAGTTTTAACTGATTTATAAGACAATAGCATATTGTTGTTGGTGTTAATAATTTTTGCAATTTTAGGTGAAATTAGTTGAATATATGGAATTGATAGATGTATTAATGTAGTATTATTGGAGTTGATAAGAGTATTATTACTGGAAGCCGCCTGCTGTCGTGTACCCATATTTACATCCCGTGGAGAATTATAGATTAATCTTTTTAGAAAACCAGAAGGGTATGAATTTTCTATGAATAAATGAGACAGGATATGTAAGTTCTTTTTCCTTAGAGAAGGATGGCTGATTTGACATCATCCCAGTAATCAAATTGATTTTCATCTTCATGGGATGATTTGAGTGGTAGTTTAGATATCTCCCGGAACTTAATGGTTTTCGGTACCAGTCTATTTTCAGGTAGTTATCAGAGCTCCTTATTATTTTTGTATCTAAAAATGGAATACTGCAATTAATATCTTCTTCTTCTAAAGTGAACTATAGATGACAGTTATAATTATTGAATGTTTGTAATAGATAATCTTTAGCATCTGCTGTGATGCAGCAAATTATGTCATCTGCAAATTTTTTTAAAAAAGGGATGTTAAAATTTAATTTGGGTAAGCCATTGATTAAATCATCCATTACATATTGAGAAATTATGGGTGGTAGTTTGGAGCCCATTGGAGACCCAAAAATCTGTTTGAAATATTGATTTTGAAAAGAAAATACAGTTGTATCAAAAACGAACTTTGTGAGTTTGATAAAATTATTTTTGTTAATGCTAGTATGTTTTGAAATGGTGGTCCAATGTTTATCAATACTATTTACAGCCAAATCTACAGGAATGTTGGTGAAAAGCGAGATAACATCTAAGCTTACTAAGTTATAATTTGCGGGTATCAAATAGTCATTGAATGTGTTCGCAAAAACAAAAGAATCATCTATATAAAATGGATTGTTTTTATTATAAGCCGTTGATAAGACATCAACTAATAAGGAAGCAATCCCAGAATTGGGAGCATCAATTGGGGAAACTATTGGTCGTAATGAAAGAATTGGTTTGTGGATTTTTGGTAATGCATAAAATCTCGAACAAAATGCGTTATATATTGAATATTTTTTGTATAAGATGTCATCTATCTGCCTGTTATTCTTAAGCTCAGATAAAAGGCGAGAGGCCTTTTGTTGAGTTGTAGAGGTCGGATCTTTGTTAATAAGTTTATAGTATTTGTTATGGCTAAGAAGATTGTTGGCAAGTTCAATATAATTATCTTTCAGTATTGTGACATCAGTTGTGACATTTCCTTTATCTGAATTTACAATATAAATGTTAGTGTTGTTGTTTAAGAATCGTCTAGTTAAATTGAACCAATGATTAATATAGTTGAATTTGTTTGTGTTATTATTGAAAAAATTAGTTAAAATATTGGTAATTTTTGACGATTACCTGAAAATAGACTGGTACCGAAAACCATTAAGTTCCGGGAGATATCTAAACTACCACTCAAATCATCCCATGAAGATGAAAATCAATTTGATTACTGGGATAAAAAGAAGGATATGTCAAATCAGCCAGAGAAGGATTTCTCTAAGGGAAAAGAACTTACATATCCTGTATCAATTATTCATAGAAAATTCATACCCTTCTGGTTTTCTAAAAAGATTAATCTATAATTCTCCACGGGATGTAAATATGGGTACACGACAGTAGGCGGCTTCCAGTAATAATACTCTTATCAACTCCAATAATACTACATTATTACATGTATCAATTCCATATATTTAACTAATTTCACCTAAAATTGCAAAAATTATTAACACCAACAACAATATGCTAGTGTCTTATAAATCAGTTAAAACTGTTGCTAACATATTTACTAAAATAAAGGACAAAACACCGAATGAAAAGAAATCAAATGTAGTGTACTCTATTAATTGCTGTCTGCTACCTATGTTGGGCAAACATCTAGAAGCCTCAACAGCAGTGAGTTTTTATATTAATTCAGCCGTTATAATCTATTTCTTGTATATATATATATATATATATATAAACAATTCGTAAGTATATTTTTAGATTAATTTGATATATTTTGGTAGATTTAAACTTTTTAGATAGTGTTTTTGATGTTTAATTTTGAATTTTTGAGTTTGAATTTCATTACATATTGATATTTCAATTTATATAGATTACGTTATAATATCATTGTCAGGTAATAGAATAGTCTATTACCTGACAACGCCTTGATAAGACCAAGCGAAATGTCTGCAAGACTCAAACATGAATCAAAATAACGAAGGCATATACTCCCTGATAAATTCTCTTTTAATCGCTAATAAACGAGAAATAGAGTTAGGAAGTTCAAATAAAATGTCGCAGTTGGAAGTTTCGAATTTAATTGCCAAATGTCAAACGTGACAATGAATAAATTATTTTTTTGGTTTGCATCTTTTCATCTCCATTCAATTTCATCGTTTCGTTTGAGCTAAAACTTGGTTAGCTCACCAGCGGAATAGTGTCAGTGGTGTGGCATATTGAAATGAAGTTTTGCAACCGCAATGCAGAATGTCTTTTCCGTTTCTTTAGTAGATAGCGTGTCAGTAATAGTGAAATCGATAGATTTTTTTTAAAGTAAATAACGAAATACGGAATGCTGTCTGGAATTTAATAACACAAGCGTTCGTGCACTTTACCCATAATTATTGTTCAGTGTAGAGGAAATTTTATAATTATCTCAAACTAGGTGATTGTTACGTTCAGAGAAATTAGCCACTTTTTAGACCAGTAAAATATTTTTGAAGCGAAAACTTTATAGGGGAGGTCTCTATAGATATACATACACAGAGGCGAACGAGCTCACAAACTTTGAAAATGTGAGTTCGAATAAATAAGTATAACAACAAACTAATATGCAATGGCAAACATTTAATAAGTTTAAGTTTTAAGAAAAAATAAACAGGACTATCTAGTCATTGAGACATACTAGGTATTATTAAAAAAAAAATAAAAATACAAAAACAACTTCGAGAGTTCAAGACGTTGATAAAAATCAACAATTTATAAAAAGCCTTGATTTAAATTATTAGAAAATATATGCAATAATTGTATCTTCTAGCGGTGGAAAGTTTAATAGCGCTAGTTCCGCTATTATGGAATAGATGGGGAAATAAATGTTAAAGAAAATTTTGGATATTTGATCAATTTTTTTATTAATAACACTAAAGGCCGTCAATTAGCAATTAAAAAACTCATCAAATTTGGTTCAGAAACATAAGGAAATGGAACCGAACTCTTTTTCATTTGCGTATTATTATATAGTTTTTTTTTAATAAAATACACATTTAAAATGTCAAAATGTTCATTTTATGTATTAAAAGGCAGGATTTTGTAGGAATGGTATATTAAATAATAAATTAATATTAAATATAATGTTTTTAAACTCTATTTTTTCCAAAGTGCTTTACGGTTATTCAGATACTTCACAATTACGATTTAAATTTCTAAGAAAAAAACGCAAGAAACCAACTCATAAGTAACTATGAAGATGCAGTACGATACATTAGTACTTACATATTAGTACACCTTAAACTGCAATGTATGTATAATCTCTATAATTTAAATTTAATACCCAAAGTTAGCGATGACTATTTCTGTATAATATCAATAATACACTGTTAACCTGCTTTATGTTAAATAATAATAATGTTTAGAATTTTTGTAAGTGTATTGAAATTGAAAGTTTTCAAATAATACATTGTTAATTTTCATATTGAGTTGAAGAGGTACATTAACCTAACGGCTAACAATGGTATGATATGTCAACCTGAAAACAAAATAATCAAATTCGCTAAAACGAAGATGGCCGTGAACATTAGAATTATTGCCATGATGTCAGATCTAACTATTTATCTTAAATCTCAGTTAAATTATATGAAGCTATTAGCCCTTGAAATAGAAAAAATATAAATTAGAAGCTAAATGTTAAAATAATAAATCATTACCGGAAACATATTGATCAGTTGCCACACAGTACACAATTCTAATGTTAGTTGACAAACCATATTTCGAAAGAAAAGAAAGTAAACTTGTGAGTACCAAATAAATGATTATTATCATATAATTTAAATTTTAATGCGTGAGATCTGAATAGCGTGATAATGTGGAATAACTTTAGGAACCGATCACAATTTGTTAGTTTTTTGTTTAATTTAGTTTGTTTTTCGAGTCAATCCATCTTACGATTTTGTCTCCAAGCAACATGGTGGCACTGTTTGGCATTGACACGTAAACTCTGAATTTTTTATTTTATCTAATTTAATGAATGAGCCAATATTATAAAAAAATTTAAGCATTCTGCAATGAAGGTCGTCAATAGCTACAAAACAAAACAAAAATAAAGAAAATCGGTTGATGGACAGAAGAGAAAATGGTACCGAACCGTTTTGTATTTGCCTATTTATATATAAATTATAACACATCTGGCAAATGAAAAAAAAAAAACGAGATTTAAGAAAGGAAGATCAACAACTGAGGAAGTATTTCTGCCCCAAGAAATTATCGAACAAAAAACCCAGGAATCTGTTATGGGAAACGATGATAGAAAAAGGAGATCTAACACAGTAAAAAAGCCCACATAAAGACAGCAACTTAAAAATAGTATAAGGCAAGAAAATGATAAACCGAGATTTAAAACAAACCCGCTGTTTGTCTTCAATATTCATAAAGTCAAGAAGAAGAATGAAAAACTTAAAAGGAGTAGTTTCAATAATTAATGAAATTAGTATCATAAAGGGATGTAATAGACAGAAAACCAAGATTGTAGAATCCGATATAAGGAATTAAACAATGAAAATTAGGAGACAAAAAAATTCAATGCATACTCTTGAACATAAAGTAGATGACATTGATTCTATTCAAAATAAGGTACAAGACGAAATCCGTTCAATCCAAAATGCAGCAAGACGAAGATATCAGAGGACCGTAAGTGCCATCGGTTCCTTTATAAAACTACCCACCAAGTTCATGTTAACACCCTGCTAATGGAGGGCATAGACAAGAACAATCTTCCTCTCTTGTAGCTTCTCCAATAGTTCCAAGATTAAACCGCTACGCAGCATTCCAGTGGATGAAAAGGGTAAATTCTAGAAGATAATTGCAGGCTTAGATACATTCAAAAGAGCAATGAAGCCTTGTTGTCTGGGGTTAATAAACTACTTGAACGGCTACAAAGAACAGAAACCAGAGGTGCATGTTACCGCTGTGGATGTTCTGTGTATTTTCAACATGACTAGTGCCAAGTGGAGCTACCCTAATGATCACCTACCAATAGTAATTCAGAAGTCTATACGATGTTGCTTACCTATCGCTTAGCTCCGGCCAGAGTATTGTTCGGAAAGGCTACAATATGATTTGGCCTTCGGCCATCATACTTTGCCGACCAATATCGTCAAACTATGCTACCGACCAACGATCGAACGAAGATCCGTCACAGGGGGAATTTGGTCGGCAGGGAGTCAAGGTCTGGTTTTACAAATGCAGACCCAAAAGTGCTTAAGATCATCCTATCGTGGATCGGATCAGAATCATGATGATGTGAATTAAAAGGTGGGCAGTGTTATAAATTTATCTTCCGAATCAACAACTGGCGATGAAAAAAAAACATACATATTATTTATAATAGCAGAGGCTTCAGCAATAATCTCAAGAGGGCAGTCAGTTGGAAAGCTGACCTATGGAAGTAAACATAGTATAGTAATTTATTTGGTGAATCATTGCCACATTCTGAGATCTGACTAATAAAGAGGCTTCATTTCTGGAGTTAGATAATTAACTGTTTCTTACGAATGGAAACGGAAATATACATCAAAATCGTATGTTTATAGCAATGATATGGAAGTAAAAATAAATAAAATTTCCATTAGAATTGAAACAATAAAAAAAGATTTAAATAGGAACCAATTTAACACAACAGTTACTCTACATACAACCAACTGCGGCAACGAAATATTGGTAACAACATAAAATGAAGACAACATATACAAACACTAGCTGTGCAATATTTTTCAAAGAATAAAGAGTTTTCTAGATCTGAGTAAAAATGAAGATACTGCATAACTCCAAAATGACTAAATTTATATCACTGATAACTTCAGTGTCGACAACAAACATACAAATGGCAACATCATGTATACGTATAGAACGTTATACAGTTTAGAGTAAAAGAGTACTACAGCGTGCAATATGTCAAAAGTATTAACCTATTAAACGTTTATTTACTTAGTTTTAATGAATCCCAGAATGCTTTACGAAACAATTTAATTGCAATTCAAAGAAAACAATCAACGTTTATTAAGTTTGTCTGTGTGCATGCGAAATCAGCTTACTGCGCTATTTTCTTCTGGAACCCACTCAGCCGATAATCAGATTGCCTTTCTTTCCACGGAGGGCTTCTTATTTATTCTGCCTTAAATAACCCAACATTTTCTCTACAGACAGCAAACGAAGCTTCATGAATTTCAAAAGCAGCATTTCATTTTGCCGTACAACACTTCCATTTCCTACGTAGTAAGTAATTCACAGATAAGCGCGCATTCTTGTCACACGAGAATTTAACCAACACCAAAGTCAGATTTTGCATATCAAAAAGAAAGAAAACTCGAGTAATAACGAACTTAGGAACAGGAATATGCATGCAGATGTTTTATCAGTTTCCGATCTTTATGCAAATTCCTTTGGCCCCCGAGTTCGGAGTCGGAACGGTTATTCTGAGTTTTTTTTTTTAAATACAAGGATTCGGTTTGGCATTGAACGATATTTCCGATTTTGCGGGGTATTTTGGAATTTTATGCTGCAGCGTAAGCGCCATCGGAATTTTAAACACGAGCACATAAAAAGCAGCAGCGATTTTATATTGCTTCGGTTTTCGGATATTCTTTTCGTTTGGAAATCCAGAGCTTCAGATAGACAGACTCGGTAAGGTTTTTTTTTGCACAATAAATACTTTGGCAAACTATTGTCGAGCATTCTCCAACTAGACAGAAGTGAAAGACGGAGTTTTTGGAGCAAAAATGCGCCTTGCTTCTATGAATTCTTAAAGTTTCTATTAGTAGAGGATCCTAATTAAGATGGAACTTCACCATTGTGTCGGCCAGACGAAAATAATATTTTATTAAATAAAATAAGTTTCTGAATTTGACTTAATATGGCAAGCCCAATAAAAATGTTCAAGACTAATATTAATTAAAACTAAAAAAAATTATTATTATTACTTTACAAAATTTGACCTGCGTGTCTATCAAACGAAACTAACTCCATTGAAAGTATTTACTATATACAATATGCAACACCTCAGTAGCTTACTTTTTTTGGTCTCTATTACCTGGAAGCTGCGGTCAAATTGGTAAGTGAAGATTCATTAAAATTCACTGAAATCTAGTCCCTTATCTACTTTTTGTTTCTGATTTTCTGGAAAACCGTAAATCTCATATTATAGACTATTATATGTTACCTTTCTGTAATGATCGTTAATATAATGCAGTTGAAATCATCAAAATTGCCGCTGGTCATACATAAAAAAATTGATAACTCCTCCTTTTTGGAAGTCGGTTAAAAAAGAAGACAAAATAACTGTTTAGAATGAAACCAAAATATAGGTAATAGTCTAAATTTACAGTAACAACCAAGAGCAGAACTGTCCAAAAGATTGATAAGGACAAGAGTGTTACAGAGAATATTGATAACAGGAGAAGATTGATGATGTCAAGCCTTTAGTAGCTACTGACATCAAAATGTTCATGCTTTGTGACTTTACCATGAACCACAACATTAATTAAACTGCGCACACTTAACCTAACATAGAAACATCGTGCGCAGCGAACGAGGTAAATGCGCGCGCATTTGTTAATTGTCAGTTGATATGAAAAAATCTGGGAATTAAGAAAAAAATAATAAAAAAAACGTAAACTATCCAGATGTTATGTGGGCTACATAATATAGTACATCAGCCCACTTATTCGCCCTCCATGTTTGGCGAACCTTCTACAAAAATACAGGGCTTACCAAATTAATGCATTGTACATGTCACCTACTACAGGCTTTACATAATCAGTTCTATCCTTCTTATCCTGCTAACAGTGTTCCCCTATTAACAGACTTTTCTTTATCAGTATTCTCTGTAACACTCTCGTCCTTCTCAATCTTTTTCTACAGTTCTGCTCTTCGTTCTTACTGTAAATTTAGGCTTATTTTGTAAATTTTGTTTTAAGCGTAAACAGTTATTTTCTCTTCTTTTTTAACCGAAGTTATCAATTCGTCGGCAACTTTTTTTTTAAGTATGACCAGCGATTATTCAAAAACGGCTTGGACAATTTTGATGATTTAAACTGCATTATATTAAGGAACATTTGTAATGTCCAATATTTTTGATAACATGAGATTTCCAGAACATAAGAAAAAAAAGTAAGTAAGGGACTATATTTCAGTGAATTTCAATAAATCTTCACTGTTTTCTGTAAAGCGGCTCAAGCAATTTGAACATTATAAATTATATTCTACAAACATATGTTCCTGCTTGAGCCAATATATTTTTGTATAACGTAAAACATACCATTTTTCTGAAAATCGGAAAAATATGTACAAAAAATTGTAAACATTAATGTAAATATCAAATTTTCATCATAAATATCTAGTTTAAATGTCAAGATATGCCATGAAAGTACAGGGTGCTTGTAATGGGTTTCAATTTGGTTCATTTGAAGTCAGTTTCTTTTACAGAGAAAGTTAAGTTACGAGGCTTATAGTCGCGAGAAATGACAGAAAATGTTTCATTAGTTTATCGAAACGAAAATTTGTTATGCCGGCGATCTCTTCTATATGGTATAAGGTTGTAGGTATGTGAGTGCGTGCATGTGATATTAGGTGGTACATAAGCAGTTGCATACATAAGATGGCTGAAACATAAAGTGGAATTGAATTAGAATTACAGGGTGGTTCAAAAAATATTGTAATGGGTGGCACATAAGTAGTTCCGTATACAAGGTAGTGAAAATAAGAGTGGAGCAAAACTATAGCTACACAGAGTGAATATTTGCGTTATAATTACACTTATAAAAAATGTTAGAAGCGGTAGATGATGGTTGAAATATAAGGTGGAGTATTATTCAGGGTGTATCAAAATTTGCTATATAAGCATAAGCAGTTAGGATATTTGAATTATAGGACGGGCTATAATATAATTATAGCCATGGATTCAAAAAAATGTAGAAGCAGTTACATATAACGGGTGGTTGAAATAAATGCTAGAGTTAAATTATAGTCATGTAAATTTTGTTATACAGAGCAGACCATTAGCAGTTGCATAAATGGAAAACTAGACATGTGAGCGAAGTAAAATCATAAGTATACAGGAATAATTTAAGCAATAGAAAAATAGAAACAGTCAATAGTGTGGAGAGGATTTATACTTATACAGGGTGGTTTTAAAGATATCAGGACCGTTGCAATATTATGTGGAGTTGAATTATAGTTGTACAGGCTGGTTCAGAAAACGGTAGACAAATAAGTTATATAGGGGTGACCAATACACAGAAGCATATACAGTGTGGATGCAATATAGAGTGAATTAGAGTTACATTGATAGAAAGTGGTTCAAATAATAAAATAAACAAAAAAGTTTTTTTTAAGTAGCAGAAGGCGGTTCTTTTTTAAATATAAATTATTTATCTTATCTTTTAATTCCAAATTTCGAATAGCATAGATTGAAAATATTGATGTCGATGTTTATTTTGCATGATTTATACAGTAGCCTTTGAAAGTGCCTGTAGGTATAGATGTTATCCGTATACATTCTTCAGCTGATGCGGATTTTTGAGTTGGTGGCATTGTAGCTTCATCAGTTAAAAATTACTGTATTCCCACTATTTTTGCAATGTTATTAGTCTCTTAGTAGTCGCAATATTTGATTCTGGTTAGTTGTTAAGCGAAGAAGTAGTATGTTGGTTAATAAAAGCTCATGTCACTGATCTGTTGCTCGTTTCCAGGGTGTGTAAAATTTTTTGATGTCCGGATAACGATAACCTTCTTCTTCTCTTGAATGCTGGTTTACTAAAAATGAAGTTGTTGATAGTATGACGACGTTTATTCGTGGCACAATGCTATAAATAATAACATAGCAGGCATTCTAATTTACTGAAAAAAGTGCATTTTTATTGCACAGTCTCAGATTATTATTGTAAAAAATATATAGTTTATCATCAGACACTTATGATCTGATTCATAATACTGAAATTAGACGAGACCATATTATTATTTATATTATTGAATTCAGGATTTGAAGAGTTACTAAAAATTTATATCACAACTATTGGAGACTAACTTGGCTCACACTAGGTCGTGAGAGGTGAATTAGAGACTTGATACAAATATTGATAATATGAACTAATGCCTAACTCAATTACAAAGGCACTTGAAAAGTTGTTTTAGCATGGGTACCTGTTTTATGGTAGCATGCTGTCTGTTATAGCTCACAAATTGTTCTGTCAGTGGAACAAAAGTGCAGCAGCGGGACTATTTTATGGTGAATCTTTTGAAATATCCAGGAGTTAAATGTTGGAGTTGAAATATCTCCATTTTAAAAGCAATTTGCAATTTTACTACCGATCTACAGCAACAAAAGCACCAAGACAGCTACATCACTGTATGTAGACTGCTGGTGAAATTTGCAGGAAACCTTTGGACAAAGTCCATTACTCGAGAATGAAGGACTTGGGCGTTTGTAATAGATGAACTTCACTCTCTAATTTTATTGATTTTGCTTGAGACACATTTTGTAACTCATTAGAGACGAAACGGTAATGGGTAATTTACCATAAATTACTGTTACGAGAATTCATCCGACAGCTGGTGCAATCGGCCCTCAACCAATTCATGGAAGGGACATTATTCCGATAAATTCGTGGAACCCGAAATGTTTGTCTCTCAACCGGTGGACCGCTGCCGTTACTGGGAATTCCCTTAAAGCTTCCAGAACGTGATGGAATTTCCCGATGGTTCGTGGACGTACCAGATAATTCCAAGATAAATGTATAAATATAAAGCAGCTGGCGATAGGAGTTAATTCGGTTTTCGTCGGTCGTTTGTACGGTTAAGATAAAAATGTAAATAGTAGTTTCTGTGAATATAAATTTGTGTAAAAGTAGTGGAAATAAATTAGAGTGAGTTAGACTGTGTTTTTAAATAAATCCAAGAACTGAACTGAACCCGAGTGTGAAAATAAAAACATTACATTACTGAAGATTTTGAATAGCATTTTGTTGGTATATTACGAATTTGCAAAACGTTTGTATTGTTACGAGAATTCATCCGACTGCTGGTGCAATCGGCCATCAACCAGTTCATGGAAGGGACATTACTCCGATAAATTCTGGGAACCCGAAATGTTTGTCTCTCAACAGGCGGACCGCTGCCGTTACTGGGAATTCCTTTAAAGCTTCCAGAACATGATGGAATTTCCTGATGGTACGTGGACGTACTAGACAATTCCAAGATAAATGTATAAATAAGAAACAGCTGGCGATAGGAGGATTCTGTTTTCGTCGGTCGTATTGATTACTTAAGTAGATATAAATTGTAAATAGTTGTGTTAAAGTGGTGGAAATAAATTAGAGTGAGTTGGACTGTGTTTTTAAATAGATCCAAGAACTGAACGGAACCCGTGTGTGAAAATAAAAACATTACAATATTATACAAATGTGGACATAATACAATATGCCAAACGGAAAGAAGGCTTTCTCCGCTGCAACTCTGGCCATTGAAAAAATTTTTTTTGGACCAGATCCGTTCAGCTTTCTCTAATATTCACGAGTGACAGGATTGATAGTGACCAATTATCTCTCCTGCTAAATTGAACTGAAATGAGAGCATTACGTCAGGGATTAGAAGAAACCCCTTCCCGAGGTTTTTATCAGTCCTCCAGAAACAGAAACTGCTATTCTACACTGTAAGGTGGGTTAACCATTGCCTTGCGTTTAATTGTTGTAAAGTTCTTGTAGTTAATTATCATTGTTTTCAAACATTTTGAAAGTCATCAGGCCCTTCGAATTATCCCTATTTTGTGTTTCACCGCAAGCTATTCCAGCTCGGATTACTTGTGACATGGCTTCAATTCGAGTTCGGGTGCTTTAATTGTTAAGACCGTTTCCAAACCTTTTAAGGTATACACCATTTGTGATGTCAGTTTTATTATTATGATACTTAATTATTTGTTAATTTTGTTTTGCTTATTTTTGTAAAATAAATACCTAGACAGTATACTTTTTTCAATAATTGTAAATTTACTGATTAGCACGGTGTGATTGATGCATAGATTCATTTCGATGTTTGCAGTCACTACATACTTCTAGTAACACCTCTGTAATTGGTAATCAATCTATTAATATGCCTCTGAACAAGGATCCTTATTGTTTTTATACGTTTACTTTCTTTTGAATTTCTTTAATTGTTATAACCGCGTTTGTCACCTCTTTTATTTTCATCTCGTTTCAAAGTTAATTGGCTGTGGGTACTGGTCTCTTTTTTGTTCAATCAGTTACTAGAACTATTCAGTTACGAGAAATACTCGTTCTATTTAATTGTTTTAATTGGCAACTAGTTGCAGTTTTTTGCATACTTTGAGTTGTTTTTGATATTTACCTTTCACGTTTTCATTGACCAACTACCTGAACCAACTGAATTTTCAATTCTATTCGTTGTGGATCTTATATACAGGGTTTTTTAAAAGTGGTGGTTATTTTGGCATTTTAGGAAGATTACCATGTTAGACATTTGAAAATTTGGATATGGATGTTATTAAGAACGCACATTCTAACTAAAATAATTTTAATAGTATCTGAAATTGACCGTAACTGTATACATTTTTTGACAATTTAAATTATTTATTTATTCTATATAACTTACAAGAAAAATATATTACTAAGTATAATGAAACCGATTGAAAATATATGGTAGTCATTTAAAATATAGCGTTACCATTTTGACAATCGATGACCAAACACTATTTACTTTGTTTTCTATCACTCACTTGAATAGATACGTTTAAAACGTGATGACAGTTTCGACACAAATTCGTGTCGTCTTCAAACGTCGAAACATAAGTTAATGAAATATCGGTTTTTCATCACGATTGACTATCACAAAATAACTGCTTCCACCATCGAGCATTTAGCGAATTATTTTTTTAAATAAAAAGTTAGAGACAACTTCCGGTATAACTGGAAGTGTCCGGCAGTTGAACATATTATGGTAAACTCCTTGTAGATTTGAAACAAATGTTACACTCAATATAAACGTCTTTATTCTCATCGATATAATTCACAATACGTTCGATTATCAAAATTATCTACTGAAATTATCACCTCTTACTCGCCAGCCGCCTTTATACCTTCAAAGTTATTCTCGATCTTCTCCGTCTGCTTTAGTACATTAAAGTGTGTAATTTTTAATTCCAAAATGGGGATTTGAAATTATTGCCACCATCAATCGTACTTTCGGGAAATATATCTTTTTGTACAGTTTATTTACTCCCAAGAAATGTTTTTATTAAAGATGATTAATTTCTTGAGGCTTTCCTATTTTGGTAGCGTACATTTATAACAATATTTTAGTTACAACAATATTTTAATTAAAAAGATCACTCTGGAAAACCCCAAACCCAAATTTTCAAATCTCAAACAAGCTTAGTTTCCTTAAAACGCCTAAGGTACAGTCTCTTTTAAAGAACCCTGTGTATTTTACTATTCTCTGTGCTAAGTCGTTTTTAGCAGACTTGTTTTTCCTGTCTACCAGTTTTTAAAAGTGATTTGACCATCATTCGGCTCTCTGTGTTGATTGGTTTGTCTTTAGTTCTGCACACATGGGATGGAATCTTAATCAGGAATTCATAAACGATATTTTTTTGTTTTAATGTTCCCGTATTTACTTTCTATTATTTACTTATTCTCAAAAGTACATATTACAAATTACAAATTACAGATTACTAATTATTAGCTATAATTACATGTTACATATAACATACACACGATGTAAAACTTACTTTATAGTTTTAAAATTTGTAATGACAGTGACTGTTTAAGCATGGCTTGTGCACAGTCAGTGCCCTACAACAGACTTTTGCTTAGTAAAAAATATTTTAATAAGTAAAACATATTCCAATAAAAGTAATTATGCAAATTAGTATTGTTGTAAAAAAATGAAGGTTAGGTATACACTATTTATTTTTCAATTAAGATAATTTAAAATAAGTTCAGATTTTCATTTCTGATAAATTTTTTAATAGCTATATTTATTTTTATTTGCAATTTGCTTAATATGGCGGCACTTCACTTGATGTAGCGTATTCGTATATTTGCTATATTTGTTCAAAAACGGCGATGTGTGGAGAGGTTATTCGCTATTTTTGCTTTATTTGAACAAATAAGTCGAATACTGCTAAGAGCAAATACGCCTTACCGTCCAGTTGTCGGTTTTCAATGCACTTCAAAGGAGTCAAATAAGCGAAATATTTGCTCTAGCCGTCCACACTTGGTTCATACAGTTGCACGCGGCGCTTCGATCGTGATCAACTAGTGTTGTTTTTAATGGCTAAGTAGTGTTTGTGGCAAATTGAAGTGGTCGAAAAATAACATTATGAAGTTTCTCGAGTTGTACCAAATGCATCCTTGCATTTGTGACCCCAAACATACCAGCCACAAAAATAAAAATAAAATAAATGATGCATGGATAGATATCCAAAACGATATTGGACAACCATGCACAATCGCTGATTTAAAGAAAAAGAGGGAATCTTTGATGTCTGCGTTCAGGGATTATAACACAAATATTAAGAAATCAGAAACATCAGGCTTACAAATACATGAATAGTTTTCTGTGAGCCACCTATAAATGCAACCCATCTACGAATACTGAGGTAGGTAAAAAATAAATAAAAAAAATTTTTCATTAAATTTGTTTATTTATCTTTACGGTGGGTCATGTGTCACATTTACTGGTATTCAAACATATTTGGCATGTTTGAGTAATTTGCTATATGTGTGGATGGCACGCTTGGAGTATTTGCGAATACATCAAATATTTGGACGAATATAGAGATACAAAACACCAAGTGAAGTGCCGCCATAAAGGCAACAGATTGTAAAATACAAGGTAGCAAACATTTTTTTGCCCAATAGGTTTTTTTGCGTCAGGTGAAGATTTAGATTTATGTTTTGATTCATCATATAAGCTGGTAGTAGGATAATTCTTTTCTGTATAGAATTCTTAATATTCTATTTTGACTGGTTTTTAATGATTAGAGAATTGTTGAGTAAGTCCCTCCCCAGCTATTAATACCATATTCAAACAGAAGAAAGAAGAACACACACCCACAAAACAAACGACAACGTGCACGCCCACAGAAGGGTACGATTAGCCATATATCATAGCAAAGAATGAGTCACGTAACACAAATAAGACAGTTGCTGTAGTACCAATAAGGTAAAGCAACCGAACCAAACCAAAGCCAAGCTATCCCAACAAGAAGACAGCGATTATGCAGAAGGAAAACTGCGTTAGCGTGAGGACCTGAGTTAAGTCTCAGGGGGTGGATGGCAAGAGGGCTGGAAGTGCTCATCAGTAAAATTTCTACTATATTTAAGAATCGTATAATTTGGTAAGATAAATAAAACAACTTTTATAGTTTAGCTGTTGTTAATATTATATGTTCGTGTAGTCGGGTAAAGTTATATGATTATAATTAAGCAATCCTCTAATGGTAGGCGCAAAATATAAAGTCAAAATGTTTAATCCTGCAGATTATATCTGCGATTTGTGCGTAAACTTCATTCCAATTTTTTCCCTCAAAAAAAAGAATAGTATCATCAGCGTAGGATATGCTTAAACAGTCGTTAGTAAAGAAAAAGGCATTAATATATACTATAAACAATTATAGAGTTTTTGTTCTCTACAGATTAAATAAGAATTAGAGAGCTTATTTGCTACACCCCTTACACCAATGTTGTTAAGCTTTTCCAGTGATGTTTGATGACATACAGTATCGAATGCCTTCTTATTATATATTATTACTATTGCAACGACTAGATGCAGGTCCGATCGACATTGGACCTCACGGTTAACGCTTATATTAAGTTTGTCGTTGCATGATGATAATCGTTTTTCAGTTGGCTGTATCTACGTAAATTTATAAATATTCTATTGCTTGTATAATGATGGAAAGTTTATAATAGAACCAATTATTTGTTCCTGCATCCTTAGGGGCGTATACTCCTATTATTATAATATGTTTTCTTTTTGAGTTCGTTAAACACTTATGCTTCTTTTGTTCATATGCCTTGCATATTTCACGTCCTATATTTATATTCATTTTGTGTTGCGCTTATCGTCCTTGATTACATTCTGAATGTGAGGATTCTCGTCGAAATTTTTAGAATGTGCCTTCTTTTCAGGATGTTTGTCTATCTTGGGGTATTTCCTAGGATGTGGAGTTTCTGAAAGGAAAATATTTGAGATGAACTGAGAGTATGGGGTTTTCCCAGTAAGGTCTTATAAAATAAACCAAGGCTCGTATGATCAGGCGTGTAACCCACCATTCGGGTTCTAAGTGAAGATCAACTAGTGTATCTCTGATACAAGAAATACACTGATAAATAACACAAGAAGATCTTGGAGAAGTAATTAAAGTATTATTAAGAAAAGTAAATATTAATAGACATGATTATAGAGAAGAAAATACAAATTTTTAGATTTTTCTGAGAAAGTATTTTTATGAACATGAACATTAGCTTGAACATTAGGGAATGGGGAAAATAGCCCTAAAGTAGTCAGCAACGGAAATAGGCCAATTGAAATTGGCGACAAAGCATTTTACGTTGAGCACATGATTTCGACAAAATAACATTTATAACTCCAAGTGTTTACCGGGAAGATCATATGTAGAACATACTACCATCGTTTGAAAATGAAACAGTTCTGCCTGGTAGAGCAAGACAGAACAACTGGAAGTAATTGAAATTGGTTAGAAAATAACGAAGAAATAGTGAATTTCATTAGCCTATAATATGAAACATGTCCAGAAATATATTTAAAGAAATAACATTAATTAGGTATCAGGTTTTCTGCATAATATAATTTATGTCTATTGTTTTCTGGTAGTAAAATATATTCGTTTTCGGGATTCTCCACTCGAGATAATCCATGGAAAGGGCACCCTTTTCTTGAGTGGATAACCACTAGCGAGACCATTTGTCTCAGGGAGTTATTTATTGTTAGGACAAATGACACCTTCACCGGAAAGTGGAAGGGTTTAAAAGATATGGCTGTCGCTCGGTATCATTGAAATGTTTCTCATTTTCACACAGTTGCCCAATTTCAGTAAAATACCTTTTATTAAAAAGTAATTATTTAGGTGGATGTATATGAACAAAATTTTGTTCGCCAATACCAGTCTTTTAATTCTCATACTCAATGCCGTTTTAACAACTAACCTGTCAGCATCATGGAGTAAACGAAAAGTAAATCTACTGACACTCTCTCTTTAATGTATAACACCATCAGTAAATTAGAGGCGAAAACCTATAATGCAAATATAATTATTAAGTCCCTGCTTAACCCGAAAACGTAATAAGGTAAGTAAATTAACTAAATATACCCACTAACAAAAAATCCCAACACCCAGAATGAGATGTTTAAATTTAATATTGTTTTGGTAAAACATAGATGCTACAGTAAGGAGTAAATGATTAAAATTTGGTAAAGTTAAAATCAATTAATATTGTAGTCGTTTTTGAATTTATTTAATTTACCAAAAAAAAAAAACAAACGAATCCAAAATCGATGTTTAGTAATGTAAAAATGCCTAGAGTACGTGTACGCCGAATGTATTGCCAGTTAGGTGAATTTGAAGCAGGTCGAATTATTGGGGTATGGGAGGCGAGTTTTTCATTTCGAGAAATCGGTAACCGCACGAGTAGAAATCCAATTACTTTATGAGATGTTGTCCAGCGTGGTTTGATAATATCCAAAATCGGAGAAGAGTAGGCATCGGACGTCGAAGGTGCACAAAAGTTCAAGATCGACGACTCAGACTTATTCCCTTTAGAGTCCGATTTTCAACAACTCGAAATTTGCCTGATGAGTGGTGAGGAGAACAAGGCGGTTTACGGTCTTTTGGACTGCAGCATTATCGACCCCATCTTAAAACGTACTATAGCACCAAAATAAGTTAATCAGTTGGTATGTGTAAAGGTTATTTAGTCCAATTTACTTGATAGCATTTTCGGTTTTCTTGAGAAAATGGCTTGTAAACAGTATTATATAGAATGGTACTTTGTAATAAGTAATATAATTAACAAAAAACATTAAATTAATTAGATATTGTTTGACTTTTGGAGTTAACTGACAGAAAAAAGTGTTAGTAGTGGATAACATTAATTAGGTCAAAGGTATTACAAAATTAATACACTGCTAAATTTGTAATGCATCTGAGTTTTAATGAACAAAACTGACACTTAAACTTTCAAGGTCATTTGAAGATCACAATCATTTAAAAAATAAGACCCAAGTTTTCGTTTCTTGCAATGAAGGGAGAGTACCTTTTTCATGACCCTGACATTGACCTCAAAGTAAAGAGTATACAGGTCAAGTTGAAGTCGAACTTGAAAGTACGAAATTCAAATTACTGCCGCTGGACAAGAAACTTTTAATAAATGTATTGGATACTATTGTAGACATTTTACCGTCAACGTTAAGGTCAAATTACAGAGATTACCTCTGTTAGTTTTCCTTTACTACACATAATATTATTGTATCAGTTTTTCTTGTTTGACCCCAAGCTAACCTTAACTGTTGACATTGAGGTAAAAGGTAAAGGTTATGTCTGGCCGCAAATATGGGTTCCATTTTATAAATATAATTTGTCTTGAAAGTATCTTAAGCCTTTTTTTATAAATACCTATATATATATATATATATATATATATATATATATATATATATATATATAAACTTTGATATCAGAGTATAAATGCTGAAAGTTGACATTTTTATATCATGTACACAAATAAATGGATTATTATTTTATTAAAATGTTCAATGTATTCTACACAGTGTTCAAAAAGTCCCGGTACGGCTGATTATCTGGACATGAAGACTTTTTACAAAAATATGGTCAATACAAAACTTTTAGAATTTTTCCCTGGCCACAAAATGGTGATAATGGATTTGACCTTTACCATGAAGTTCCAGGTCAAATCAAGGTCAAGTTTTTTTTTCCAATTGGGGACACTCACTTTTCATATCGGAAATAAAGAATTTTATGTTCAGATATGTGCCATTAGTTTTCCATTTGATATTATGGGGCTAAAAAAAAGATAGCACATAATTTTACCAAATTCATTATGACCATTGCGTAATCCTGATAAAATGATAAATGCCTCGGTCAAAAAATCTCTTTCTTGGATCCACAATGGTATGGTCTGACCTCAACCTCTGCTTACCATCAAGGTCATATGGAAAAAAAAACGACCAAAACTTTGATAGTGGTGCGAAGAACTGCCGCCATATTATCTAAAAGCGAAAGCAAAAATTGATATCTCAGGTGTGTCAAACTTTTTATGTCTTGTACTACTACTGCATAACAGTATTTGGTTGTGATTGTTATAACTGTATTGTTATCTAAAACTAACGGATTAAATTTATTAACTTGGGTTATCGAGCCTTTTGTATATCTCAGAATTGTCCCTTTTTCACTTTCTTTAGAATTGAATCAATTTTTTGTATTAACTGATACTACAGGTCGTATTGTTAAGGGTGCACTGACAGAGAGCAATGCAAACTAGAAGTTAGAAAACTTGGACACAATTGCATTAATTTTCAAACTAATATCCTAGTTTAATCAGCACGTGACTCTAATTTAATAAGAGATTCCTAATATAACACAGAACTGTAAGTTAAATACAATTTGTAATCTATTATTTAGTTTGTGAAATCGAATTCTCATATTCCTCCATTTACTTTCATTTAGGGATTCCACTAAGAAATACCTGTGCGCATTTTCTCAAACCCCATTTGCTGCCGCAACGTCGGTAAATTACGAAGGAAGCAGACCTCCGACTGCGGATTATCCTTTCTCAAGCCAGAAAGCTTCTTGTATTTAGCATCCCTGTGAGATTTAGTCAAAGCAAGGGGAAACTACGTTTTTCGCTTTCGGTAGCTGAATAATTGTGGTAGTGTAACTTTCCCTTGGATTGACTGTTGGTATTTAGGAAATTTGGGATAGATATAAGCATACTGTTTTAAATTAATTTGTATAAATCAATTTTGTAAACAGTGTAAAGGATATGAGTGCAAAAATGTTTTGAGATAATGGTTCAGGTGAGGGAAAATGAACAAGTTTTGAGGAACTTTTTTTATGTGCTTGTTTACGTCAGTCAAGTGAGGTGTAGTCCACTCCGTCCACTGGGTTTCTTTTTTTTCTCATCCACCATGATTTCACTTGCACAGGCGCCCTTACCTTACACGCTGTATCTTTAGGTTTTATCTCTATACACAAAACACTGAATATTGTATGTTCTAAGGCCCAATCCTTTACGGCAGGTCGCAAATTACTAATATAAATAGGATAATACAAAATGCATTAAACCGATACCGTTCTGACGTGTCACGTCACGACAGGTCAGACAAATATAAATCTGCCTTAATGTTACGAAACTTTTATTTTGAACGTAAAGTTTTGAAGTGGTTTGATTTAGCGTATAAAATTAGTATCATTTCGATATTAACTTGAACAATTTTCTGCAGTTGATTCGGGTTGTAATATGATATATTTTTTAATGTGATGAAATTATTCACCAATCAAGAATACCACAATATACTTTTAATATTTGGAGAAGCCCACTGCTCTGCTGAACGTGCTCGACAAATATCCAGATATCCTGGAAGAAGAATTCCAAATTCAAGAAAAATTGTAGCTGTTTCACAAATGAATATTGGCAGTCTTATACCGCATTGGAAAGGTACTGGCCCCACAAGTTTTAAGGAAACAATTCTTAATATTGTACCATAAGCACGGGAGATGCAAGAAATTACTAGAAATTGGGGATTTTCACATACGACATTTCACAGGCTATTACGAACAAATTTACTCTATCCATATTAGGTACACAGTGTCCATGCACTTACAATGTTTGAGAACAATTTTGTAGGTGGTTTCTTCAAAACATTCAAGAAAATCCTAATTTTATTTCCAATGTTCATTTGACAGATGGAGGGACTTTGACCAGTAATGGCATATTCAATTTTCATAACACCAGGGCCGGATTTAATATAATGCCGCCTCTGGACACCGGAAAAAATGCTGCCCCTGTACTGAATTTTTATTCAGATTTATAGTTTATATTTTTTTTATATTAATTTTATATAAAAATAACTAATTTATTGCAGTAAATTTATTATATTGTCGTATACTTCGTGGGTTCAATTAAAAATTATAAAACTAATATCCACTTTCACTATTCTAGTACTTTATTTACATTCAAACAGCTGATTCAAAAATACAATAACAATCCCATATAAGCTAGTCGTCGCGGTATCACTGCTTGGCGATCGTGCCGTGCTTCTTTTATATCAAGAGCGTAGAATTCTCCAGTAGAAATCCTCATCGCTCCTTCCGCTGCCGAGTCTTTTCGAGAATCGTATTTTTTATCGTAAAGCGTTTGTTGTCGTGCTGAATGACACAGAGGCTTTGGGTAAATTCCGTAACACTGCTCCCCCTTTAATTCTGATCGTCCCGATCAGAAACATCCCCTCCATGGTAGGGAGTGAGTCGATCTAAGTGAACCACCTTCAATTTAGCCTTGGGGTTTCGACGGATCCGGTAGACGACGTCATTCAGCCTCTTGACCACTTCGTATGGACCATCCCAGGCGGGCGTAAGCTTTGGGGATTTACCCTTGCTCCGTTGGGGGTTGTACAGCCAGACTTTGTCCCTCTCCTGGAACCCGACTGAATTGGCCTTGAGGTCGTATCGCGTCTTCATCCGGTCACTGGTGGCCAACATCTGCGTTCGGGCTAATTCGTGTATTGCCAGCATGTTATGTCGGAGCTGGTCGGCATAATCGTCGATGTCTTGGGGAGGTTCTTCAGGGGAGCCAAATGCCAAGTCGCATGGTAGTCGCAGCTCCTTTCCGAATAAGACCCTGGCTGGGGGTCAGGCCTGTACTATTATGTACAGCAGAATGTACAGCAGAGCGATACGACAACAGGAATAGGGGAATATGCTCATCCCAATCACGCTGGTTATTGCTGACGACCTTGGATAGGTGTTGTTCCAAGGTCCTGTTGAATCTTTCCACCATTCCGTCTGACTGTGGGTGTAATGGTGTTGTTCTCGTTTTCCTGATCCCCAACATCGTGCAGACCTTCTGGAATACATTCGATTCGAAGTTACGCCCCTGGTCTGAATGTAATTCCATCGGGACGCCAAACCGGCTGAATATTTGTTCTACTAGCACCGTCGCTACCGTGGTTGCCTCTTGGTTGGGTATCGCATATGCCTCAGGCCATTTGCTGAAGTAATCCATTGCGACCAGAATGTCTTTGTTCCCCCTCTCAGACTCGGGAAACGGACCGGCGACATCGATGGCAATTCTCTCAAATGGGACGCCCACATTGTACTGCTGCATTCTGCCCTTGGTTCGGGTTTTCGGGCCCTTACTGGCGGCACATGTGGCACATTTGCGGCACCAAGCTCTGACGTCTTCGAAGTAATTCACCCAGTAGTACCGCTGGCGAACTTTGTCTAGGGTTTTATTCATGCCCAGGTGGCCTCCGGTAATTCCATCATGTACTTCGGTCAGGATGGCTGGTACCTTTTTCTTCGGAACTACCAGTTGGGACTTGGTTTCTCGTCCATCAGCGCTTTCCCAAACTCTTAGAGAGTCCCACTGAGCCCATAACGATTTCAGCACGCCGGAGTATCTAGCTACCTCGTCCCATCGTGGCCTGGGTGCCCCTCTCATTTTGAGTGACAAGATTGGTTCGATGTCTGGATCAGCCATTTGGTCCTGGATGCACTGTTCCGTTGTCCAGTCTTCATTGGCCTGCACTCGGATCTGCTTGATGGAGATACCCTCTCGCTGTTCCGTCTTCAGACAATGCTTGCATTCCGCTCTACAGGGTCTTCTGGATAGGGCATCGGCATTATTGTGCAAACGACCGGCACGGTGTTCCACCTTGAAGTCGTATTGCTGTAATTTCTCCATCCATCTGGCCAGTTGTCCTTCCGGTGTCTTCATGTCCAGCAGCCATTTGAGTGCGACATGATCTGTTCGGATTAAGAAATGGCGACCATACAGGTATTTATGGAAATGGTCCACAGCCCTTATTATTGCAAGAAGTTCTTTTCTGGTGACGCAATAATTTCTTTCTGGCTTCGAGAATCCACGGCTGTAGTACTCGATCACCCTCTCTTCACCATCTTGCACCTGGGATAGGACGGCCCCCAAACCTGTGTTGCTGGCGTCGGTGTCTAAGATGAACTTGCCGGACTGTGTAGGAAAGGCTAGGATTGGGCTGGAACATAGTGCTGCCTTCAGTCGCCTGAATGATGTTTCGCAATCCTGATTCCAATGGAAGGCCTCTTTATCAGTGGTCTGCCGATGTAGAGGGGCGGCGATGGTGGCAAATCCCTCAACAAAACGCCGGTAGTATGAACAGAGGCCCAAGAAGCTTCGGAGTTCATGTTTGTCTTTTGGAACTGGCCAATCACGGATGGCTTCTATCTTGTCTTCGTTGGTGCGGATTCCTGACTTGGACACTACGTGGCCCAAAAACTCTACTTCTTTTTGAAACAAAGAACACTTCTTCGGATTGAGTCTCAGGTTGGCGTTATTAATTCTGAAGAATACTTCGCCCAGGTTCTTCAGATGGTCGTCGAATGTCTGGCCCATGACTAGAATGTCGTCGAGGTATACTAAGCACGTCCTCCATGTTAACCCGCTCAGTACATACTCCATTAGCCTCTCAAATGTAGCGGGTGCATTACATAACCCAAAGGGCATGACCGTGAACTGAAACAGCCCTTTACTGGTGGAGAACGCTGTCTTCTCTCTGTCGTTTGCGTGCAGACCAACCTGCCAATATCCACTTTTTAGGTCTAGTGTGGAAAACCAACGGGAGCCTGCTAGTGTGCTCAAAGTGTCATCGATTCGGGGTAGTGGATAGCTGTCTTTCTTCGTGACATTATTCAGCTTTCTGTAATCCACGCAAAATCGGGTGGTTCCATCTTTCTTTTTAACTAGCACGACGGGAGCAGACCATGGACTGATGGATGGCTCAATAACTCCATTTTGTAACATGGACTCGATGTTTTCCTCCACGGCCTGTTGTTGCCCCAATGGTAGTCGTCTAGGTGGTATTCTGATGGGTTGAGCCTTTCCGGTATCTATTGGATGCTGGATGATGTTGGTGCGACCGATAGTTCCATTTTTACTGTTAAAAATTTGCCAGTGTTTTGTGATAAATTGCTTGGCTTTCTCCTGGTTCTCTGGTGTCAAGTGTGTCAAGTGGTCAGCAAACTGTTGTAGGAACTCTTTATCGGGCCCTGTTTCCTTCACCGACGTCTGGTACTCTTCTTCGCAATTGATGATGGTCTCTACTGGCTCGAAACAAGCTATCTCTTGACCATTGGTAATTCTGATGTCGTTGTTGGACAGATTCAGGACTCTGATTGGTATATCTCGTCCGGTTTTAACTATAGCCCGTCCAACTAAGTAGTCATGAGCTGAGTGTACGGGCTCCACCATTCCAACGCAGCTCCCAGGATTGCTGTCTAGCTGCCCATGAATAATCTGTTCAGTTCGACCGGGAATTCTAGCTGAAGACTTTGCCACAATTTTTATGGGCGTGACTGATGTTTTGACGGGCCGTGTCAATACAAATTCCTCATTCAGGAACCGAAGAACATCATATCTCGGGTCGAACATAAATCCATGCTGGCTAATTAGGTCCATTCCCAGTATAAAATCGTCCTCAATATTCGCTACCAGGACCCTATGCCGGATCATGTTGTCCCCTATCTGTAGCACGACATCTGCCTCACCCTGTATTGACATGGACTCGCCGGTGACTGTTCTGAGCTGGATGTTATTGGTAACTGGCCGAATTTCTGATGCTCTCAAAACCCTGGACTTGGCAATGGACACAGCGGCGCCGGTATCGATGGTGATGGTAACTGCTCGCCCGTTGATGGTGCCTCTGATGACTAGGCTGCCGCTATCTCGGCAAAATCCCCGGATGGATAACGTTTTGGGGGCTGGTGGAGGGACAGTCAGCATTCGCTCCCCTATGCTGACTGACTGACGGTCCCTGGACATGTGGCTGTTCTGTTGGTTACCCCTGGTCGGTGATCGTTCAGGTGGCCTCACTCGACAATTACGTTGGAAGTGCCCTGTCCGTCCGCAGCGGTAACATGCCCCTCTGGTGCCAGTTCTTTGTGACCTTTCTAATATTTTGTTCAGACCAGCCAGCAGCGCTTGAAATGGTGACTCTGACTCTTCCTGGTTGAAGGAAACTGCTCGGACCCTCGGCTTGGACATGTTCATGACGGCCTCTACTTCCAAAGCCCGAAGTAGAGCTTCACTACTTTTCTTGACGCCACTCAGTCTTAAATTTCTTTGTACTTCCACATCTCTGATGCCGTTTATGAAACTCTGTGTGGCCAACTGGTCTTTCGTTTCCTCTGGCAGGTCTGGGTAGGACAAGTGTACTAACCGTCTAATCTCTGCTTCGAATTCTTGAAGGCTTTCACCGGATCTTTGCGTTTTTCCACTGAGTTGGACTTGGTATACCTGGCTCAAGGATTGATTGTCGTAGCGTTTGTCTAGGATGGCGATGATCTTGTCGAAATTACCTTGTTCATCGACTGGAATGCTTTGGAGGAGTTCTAGGGCCGGACCTCTTAACGAAATTACCAGAGAAGTAGATTTTTCTTGATTATCCCATCCATTAGCTGTAGCCACAGCCTCAAATTGCCGTTCATACATAGGCCAAGATGAACTGCCATCAAATGTGGGTGGTTTACTAATGGAACCTCTGGTACTCACGGTGTTCTTGTATTTTCCTCGCTGTAAGTCCTGTTGCATTTTTTTAATTTCTGTTTCTACCTTGTCTTGGATGGCACTGATTTGGTCTTGAACTGTGTTTTGAATTGAACTGATTTCAACTTTTACCTGGCTTTGGATGGAATCGAGGTCATCTACTTTTGTTTCAAGAGTGTCTACGGTATTTTTTATGGTCTTAATGTCATCATTTATCTCTTTTATATCAGACTCAACTATTTGCATTCTTTCATTAACTGTTTCATTAACTTGCGATACTATTTGCATTAATTGTTCAAATTGCAATTGTCTTTTTTCTTCCGTTTTACCTTGTTTTTCTTCAAATTTCGAGAATAATCCTTCAATTAAATTTTGTTGTTTTTCTTCCATTGTGGAAACAAGATTTTCTAATTCTATTTTACGTTTTTCATCGATATTAGTGACAAGATTTCCTAGCTCAACTTTAAGTTTATCATCAAAAGATTTCACTAACTTTTGTTGAATTTCTTCTTGATGTTGTTTCTCCTTCTTGTCACGTTTTTCTAGAATTTTTTCGTCTAACTTTTCCATACTACGAGTTTCCATAAATCAAATTACGATCTTAACTGCACTTAATCCTTCACTTCTAACACCAAATGTCGTATACTTCGTGGGTTCAATTAAAAATTATAAAACTAATATCCACTTTCACTATTCTAGAACTTTATTTACATTCAAACAGCTGATTCAAAAATACAATAACAATCCCATATAAGCTAGTCGTCGCGGTATCACTGCTTGGCGATCGTGCCGTGCTTCTTTTATATCACCAGCGTAGAATTCTCCAGTAGAAATCCTCATCGCTCCTTCCGCTGCCGAGTCTTTTCGAGAATCGTATTTTTTATCGTAAAGGGTTTGTTGTCGTGCTGAATGACACAGAGTCGGCTTTGGGTAAATTCCGTAACAATATATATATATATATATATATATATATATATATATATATATGAACTAAGCTAGGTTCCGGGTGAGAATCGCGTCTGAATTTATTAAATACTCGACGTTTCGACTCCTGCTTTGGAGCCATTATCAAGAGACAAAAAATAAAATAGAGTTTCAGAGTCTAGGGCCTCAACCTGCCTACTTCCCAAGAGTCACTAGGGAACTGAACTGAAGGTGAGTCTGCGCTGCTTCTTTTATTTATAATTATCGGTCGATTAGGAGGGGATGTCGCGTGATGCAGGGGCTGTGCGGTAATTGGTTGGGTGTTGGTGGGCGTGTCTGGTTTGTTTAATCTGGCAATTACGGAGGTCCAAGCTGTGGGAAGGCAAATGTTGTCATCGCGTCTATTTAGACAGAGATGTCTTTTCTCTATTTCGATGGCTTCGCGAATAGTGGATGCCCTAAGAGAATTGAGAGATATGATAGTCCTACTGTCCTCGAAGTTGATAGAGTGCCCTGTTTGGATATGGTGATGCGCTAGAGCTGAAGTCGGATTTTTTTTACGAACTGACAGAGAGTGTTCATATACTCGATGGTTAACGCGTCTGTTGGTACGACCGATGTAGCTTTGTGGGCAATCGCGACATGAAATTTCGTAAACTTCTCGATCCTCGTTAGGTACTTTGTCTTTGGGGTTATCGGTTTAGTTGCCTATAGTTTGCGTGGTGTTGAAGACAGTCTTTATTTGATGTCGTTGTAAAATCCGTGCTATTTTGTCAGTGACTCCTCGAATGTATGGAAGAACGGCTTTTCGGTGTTGTTGGTCTGTTTCTGACGAGGTTGGTGTGATTGGGGGTTGTCGAGATTGATGAATTATACGCGCAATGTGGTCCGGATGATAAACGTTTTGTCGAAGGATTTGTTGAAAATTATTAAGTTCTTTTTGTCTATTGTCAATATCTGTTAATCGAATAGATCTAAGAGTCAAAGATTTCATTACAGAACTCAATTGGGCAGGGTGGTGGTGTGATTGGGCATTTAAGTATCGATTGGTATGGGTTGGTTTCCTACAGACGGTATGTGAGAATCTGTCATTGTTGGTTTTTGTTATGAGGACATCAAGAAACGGGAGAGAAGAATCGGACTCGATTTCCATTGTAAATTGTATATTAGAATGTATACCATTGAGGTGTTGTAGAAAGAAATCTAATGAATCTCTGCCATGAGGCCAAATGACAAAAGTATCATCTATATATCTAAGCCAACAAGAAGGTTTTAAATTAGACGAGTTTAGGGCCTGGGTTTCGATTTGTTCCATGAAAATATTAGCAAGCACTGGATAAAGAGGTGAACCCATGGGGGGCCCACGGACTTGTGATCTGGGGTCACCGTGAAGTTGAAATCAATGAGGACATTTTTTGGACGTGTTCGTGAAAACTGGTTTACAGGTGTAACGATTGGGCTGAAAGTGATGGTGGACACATCGGGCAACTTTTATGAACTAAACTACAAAGAAACATGAGTGCAGCAATGTTGTATATGGAACAATAAACAACTGAATTCTTGATGAGTTTTCTATGACATTACGAATTCACATTAGTTAGAATTTTCCATTTTTTTGTGTTTTTTTTATATTAGTTATTGTGCATGAGTTAATAATGCACAACATATTGCCATTGTATGTATTTTTACCAAATGTCTTGTTTTAATAGCATCTATTGAAAAGGAACAATCCAATTATGCATTGAAATTTCCACAAACTAAATGGATTAGGTCTTTAATTACGTAACATACAGATATCATTATTAAAACTTTATCACATAGCAAAATATCTGCACTGCATTATTGTTACAGCCTGTATAAAGGTTTACTGTCGCTAGAACGGTAACTATCAAATATAGGAAGGCATTAAGAGATATGCCAGACCTACTAACGATTCGTGCAAATGCCTACTTTTTAAGGCAAATAAGTTTAGAAATAGCTCCATTAAAAAAAAAAACAGAATATTAACGTTGAATTTAAGAAAAACATAATCTAGGAAAGTTAACCTAAAACAGCGAATGAAAATAAATCAAGAAAATGAATCGGGACTGTACACTATATCTATCATGTGGCCTATCTTCCAAAGTCTTTGTGCTGGAAAACCATATTCTTCAAACTACATTCAGAAAATAAAGGCAGAAAATTAAATATTAAAAAAAAATCAAAAAGTATTTCTACAACCAACTGGCTAAAGATGTTTACCAATGTCATGGGTTCTTTTTCTATGTTTGTACACAGAAACCTGTTATTTACAACTATTATTACTCATAAACTGTTTTTGAATTCTATTTAAAATAAAGTTCAAAGTACTGTGAAATTTAAATATCCAAGAAATAAGGACCAACAAACTTAAAAAACACGGTTGAACAGCCTAGCCTAACAACACGAAAGAGATCAACGTTTAAAAAATCTCGGTTATAGACATTATATTTATTTCCTTTTTCACCTTTTAGAGGTGAATTACTATAGACAAATATTCCTTAAAATATAGTTTATTTAACAAAAAGCGATTCAATATAGTCACAATTAGAGAAAATATCTCCTAACCACATCACTTATAGAATCAAGTGGACCTTTCATCTCGTATTTTCACCGTCGGGGGTTATTTTTTTAAAATGTAAATGTGAACACTTTTGTGACGTATGATATATTGAACACAAAGATTTGTAACCAGCTACGATGTATGGTCTATTAACCAAAAAAAGAATTATTAAAGTGAGTTTACAAGTAGCGACATTATTGCATAAAATAATTCAATAACGTAATATTTGGTGGATACGCCCGAACAAATGAAATTCTATTAAATCAGGTTTATTGATCCTCTTGTGACTAGAAGTCATTTCGGAAATTAAGGGTAACTATTCCTGATGTATTGATTAATAATTGCAAATAGCAAAATTATTACATAAAATATTTCAGGTATGTAATATTTGATGGATACGCCAGCAACAAATTTAATTACATTAAACCGTTTTACCTATATTATTATTAAATCATAACCATCCTCGATGTTAGAATCTATTAACCAAAAAAAATTATGAAAATGGGCTTGTAAATAACACAGCTATTAATAGACGAGGACGAGAGAATTGTGACCAAATCAATATATAGCTGGACTATTTCAAAAAATTACCAAATTTACTAGATGTCATTTAATGAAAGTCGTCATAACAGATGACTTATGTATTTAAAAATACTAGTGGTCGAAATTCGACCCTATTTTATGAAATTGTAAAAAGTATATTTTTATAAGAAACAGAGTTGTGGAGAAATCGGAGAAGTAGATGTAATGACCAAAATTGTTCAATCATATTGACAAATCTATTGAAATAAAAAGACAAAAATGTAATCAAATATCGGTATTCGAAATATTTTTGACAAATGAATGACCCCCAAATTTTTGGCTGGAACCGCTCCTGGCAAAATATTTGATATAATAATTACAAGATTGTTCTTTGCAACCTAAAAGTTTTCGTAATTTGCGGGTTCAATCAAGTTCAGGAATATGAAAGAAAAGAGAGAACCAACAACCCTAGGAGAACTTAAATATTGACAATTTTTTACACAGCACCTTCGGGAAGGTTGTGATAATAATATATTAATCAAATAATTAAATTCACATTTAAAAACAGAATATATAATATGAAAGTTACTGCAACGCGTCCGAAAAACCAATACTGATCTATTACATTAATTATTTTACCACTAAACAATAAAAATGCTTGCATGCCACTTCCAGAAGTTCGTGCTGTAAGAATATAACAGCATCTATCGATCGCCCCAATGTTTTGAGTTTTGGCACTGACAGTATGGACGTAAATAATGAATTTTTATTAAATTTTATTTAATGAATGAACCAATATTATAAATTAATATTAGCATTCTGCACTGAAGGTCGTCAGTAGCTACTAAACAAAACAAAAATGAAGAAAATCGGTTGAGAGACAGAGGAGAAAATGGTACCTAATCGTTTTGTCTTTGCCTATTTATATATAGATTTAATATTTTTGTTTGTTATTTTTAGTTGACGATTGTGATGGTCATCACTATTTAATTCACTTAACTTTGTATCCAGACCCAGTACATCGCTTCCTTTGGCACCTTTCGGCTAAGCAGTAACCCGAACATATTGCTGCATTATTCGTTGTAGTAATTTCAACAAAATTCAGAGTAAGTTCCATTTGATTTTAGTTCATTTTCACCACATATATTTTTTTTATTCTGGGGACTGTTTCATAATCAACTTGTAGTTTTGTAACTTGTACAATATCGTTTCGTAATATTTTGGATTTTACATGATGTAACTTGTTGAATAATTTTGTTGAATTACGAAACTAAATTCTCCAAGTTAGAAAACTACAAGTTACAAGTTGATTATGAAAGTGGCCCTAGGTCAACAAAGGTTGATTTGACTTTAACTTTGTCAAACCTAAATTGCCCTTCAATTCATTTTGTGGATTCATTGCGTTAACAAAGTAACTTTAATTTTCAAAAAGTAGGAAGCAGAATTTTAATATGGAATTTTTCCAAAACAATCATTACTTACCACTATATAAAGATATAGTTGAACTGAAAAATCAGCATCAGTCATGTTAAATTTTACTGCTTCCGGGTAAGTTTTCCTGATATTTAATGTTAAAATTCTGCAATTTCTTTTTGTTTTCATAGCAGATTTTGCAAAAGTGAAAATTCAAGGTAAAACAAAAACTTTTTTCTTTAATTTTGTAGAATTAACACATATTTAAACTATTGAAAGTTCAAAAGTTTATTTGTGAAATCAAGAAAAGCTCTCAGAGAGTGCAAAAATATAAATAAAGTCGTTTTCATCATTGCACGTAATAAAGGATTCTACCTTTATAAGTACATTCACTTTAAACTATTTTCGTTTAGAAACTTTTTTCAGTTAGATATAGCATTAAGTGTTTTTAAAAAAATCCACGACATTCTAGCATGGCGCACACAGAGACAACAATTAAACATGTTTCTAAAAATAGGATTCCAAACCTCTGCTGTGTATAGAACTCATTAAAATAAGTTTCTGTTGACATGTCCCTAAACCGCACCCTTAGGAATCTATATGCCATTAAAAGGGCTCAAACAAAACTGTTTTTTTCCCTGTTATTGACAAAATGGTCGGAAGTAAATGGAAACAAATGAGTCTTACATAACTTTTTACGTTAAGTAACATGTGCTACTCCGTTTTTCCACATGTAAATCATAAGCGTCTTGTTCATTTTCTCTTAAACGCTGATGCATCCTCTGAAATACCTGTCGACAATGAAGTCTTCTATTCTGGTATCCAGCTGATGCATTTCTCGCAGCTCGACCGTAAATAAAGTGCATATCTGCATTTCCGTGTATGAATATGACTCCATTTTATGAGTTGCAATAATGTTGTATACTTAAATTTTCCAATCACCTTTTACTATCACCACTTATACTAATTAAACATTGCAAAGCTCAATTGACAGCTTATCAATAACTTTAATTGTTAAGTGTTGTGGCAACGTCAGTCTTTTATTTGCCACGGTAAACAGATTTTTCTAATTTTTGGTTTAATAACTTAAAGAGCAGAGTAATTTTCCAATTCAATTTACTCGAAAACGGGATAGTTCATAAGGTTTTTCCTAAGTTTTCCCTTATGATTTTAATGGGATCACTGAATCAACAAAGTTCTTTGGTCGCATTTTTAGCGAATGCACTTATATCAAAGTCGCACCTAGGAGCGCCACATAAAATTCTGAAGATCTCCCTTTCAAATTCTTCCAATTTGAAAGGAATATTATGATTATATGATCTTTAGAAGTTTCTGTGCTACCCTGTATATTACAAATAAAATACGCATAGTTACGTAAGAAATCAAATAATACACATTGTCAAATATTTTAATTTACATCTTAAAATTGTGAATTTTTTATCCATAGTTTCTTAACCATTGACAAGGGGGTCTGACCTAGACCCCGAAACGTTTGGAATATACAGCAATTTTCTTTAAACTGTGGAGTTATTTCCCAAGAAGTACTTAGACATTGAGAAATATTGATTTTGACAATGATAATATTTTTTACGTAAAATTATTAAGATTATATAAATGTGTAGAGAAAATTGTAAAAAAATCGAAATAAAAAAATACTGGCCGAAAACCCACTTCAGTAACCTACAGTATGATTATGATTTGCATGTCGAAAAACAGAGTAGCAGATGTTATTTAAGATCCATACATTTTCTATATATTTTCAACCGTTTTGCCAATAACAGAAAAATACCAATTTTGTTTGAGCCTTTTCAAGGGCATATAATTTTACAAGAGTGTGTTTTAGGGCACACGTTAATAGGGCCTTTTTGGCTTATTTTAATGAGTTCTATACATAGCAGAAGTTTGAAACCCTATTTTAGAAACACTCTGTATTGTGTGGAATCAGTTTATACAAAAACAAATTTACCTCTCATTAATGTAGTAGAATTATTACGGATTTAAATTATATTTACTCATTAATCTTGTAATATTACCGTCTGAAACTTTAACTTAATATTTATTTTCTGAAAAGGAAAAAGATGTCAATCTCCCTTTACAGACTCTCTACTCACATTAAGAAAAAAAAAGAGTATGGCAAAGAACGTAAATGTTATTTACTTACTCTATAAGTTGAGGCAAAGTTTCATTGTATTTAGGAATGATGTACTCATCTAAATCGATAAGTACAATATGCGAGTATTTATACATCGACCTGTAGAGGCAATCGTTGAGCGCAGCAAATAGTCCTTCGGTCCTAATCTCTTTCTGCGAGAGGATATTAAGTTGCCAAGGCAGAATGGTTACTAGACCCATGTCGACGTAATTCTGGAGCAAACAGCCGACTTGTTTGCCGATGGTATGATTGTAGAAAGTGAAATGGTCGACTCCTAAGAGGCGATTGAGTTCGATGAATTCGAGGATTTGTATCTCCTGGAACAAGAAAAATATTATTTTAGTCCGTTATTTCGGTTAAAATGGCCTAAGTAATTTTTAGTTAAAAAAACTATTGGAAGCTAGAAGTAATTCAAAATAACATTTACATATTAAACAAATTATTGACGCAAGGTTGGAATTTCTGCGTTAGGGATAAAATTGAAGTTCCAAGACAAGAAACGCAATTAAGAAATAACAAATAAGCCAATAACATTTACATATTAAACAAAATTATTGACGCAAGGTTGGAATTTCTGCGTTAGGGATAAAATTGAAGTTCCAAGACAAGAAACGCAATTAAGAAATAACAAATAAGCCATTTGTTCATAATACTTCAACAGCAGTCAACTTGTTTTTCTTAAAATCAGCATATTTGGAAGATGTAGATCATAATTTTATTCGTAGCATATGATGCATATTATTGGACTTTCCAATTTTACTTTCTTGTGATGTTGATATACAGGAATCCTCTAATCTTTAATCGTGTTGTTGGTTTTCTTACACTTCTCTTAACTTATATTCTTCAACTCTAACCTCGTTTTCTTCCACATTTCCATCTGATTACAACATTTCACATTCTCTTGTAATGTTCCTTTGGGTGTTCATCTATCGTTTGGAGAATAGTCTTTGTTTTTTATTGCCAATTATTAGACAGGTTTTATAGAGTTTGATATTTGGCTTTTATATCGTTCCGAAAGTCTTATTACCCCACTGATATAGGAGAAAGATTATTTTTTCCGAAAATACTTTTATATATGTTCGCCTATTTCTTTAACCCCCTATGTAGCTTTTTTAGATATTGCTAGATTCGATTTCACTTTGGAAGTAGATTTGTTCTACTATTTTTCATTATAGCGTCGGAAACAATGTATATGAATTTAGGGGTTTGCAAAAATACTTCTTACTGGATAAATTCGCATTAAACTCAAACATTTGAATAAATTTTATGACGGTTATGCGTTTTTAAGCCGAACATTTACTTAGATAGTTTAATTGATAAAGAAACAATGCCTTTTTACAACCCAAACTATAGAAATCATATAAATTCCAAAAAATAACAGAGCCACACTCATGTTTAAATTGTTAATTTATGCCAAGCGTTTTTGAAAAAAAAACTCCATATTCAAATACCTCAACCAGGAATAACTTGATTTTATCAAATAGCACTTACCAATTTTTGTTTTACTATTATTTCATTTTTAAGACTCTTTAAATCAAGTGATAAATGGGATTTATTGTCTTAAAATAGACAACTTACTTTTTAAAATATATTTAGAAGACATTTTGGATAACTAGAGAAGAAAATCCATCCAGGGATATTCTTGTAAATAATAAGCATATATTCTCCCTATTTTTGCACATCACTAAGTAATAATAGATGAACATGACATCGAATACATGATGGCAAAACTGACACCTAAGAAAGAAATGGATGGAAAATCAAATACCAAAACAGTAATTAATAGTTGGAGAATAGGCTACAGACTATATACACAAAGTTAATACAGAATGTGAGTAATACAAATCTCTGGGAAGCGCATATCGGCAGAAGGCAATTCATTCAAAATGGAAATTATCAGTAGAATAGGCCAATCGAGGCACGCCACTAGAACCCTTAGTTCTCTTCTTTGGTCTAAGAACTTGCGAAAATAACACAAACTTGAATTTATGCCATTCTAGTAAAAATCATCCCGACTTGACCATAGAATCTGCGGCAGCACACTCCACTAAGGCACGCATAGCGTGCTTTTAGGGGAAAATTCACTAAACCCCAGATATCCTAGATATCAAAAGGGTTTAGCTCCGTGGGAGCTAGGTTTTCAGGGCCGTGGTTGGAGTCGTGGCGGCAGTTTTCCATGAATTTGCAGACCGTCCGAGCTGTTCCTAACAGGACGGCTTTTTGCATTTGTTGGAAAAGATGTTCGTCCAGACCGAAGTATGTTAAATTGTTTAATAGATGTTTTGGGACTAGTTCTGTCGTTGACATAACAATTGGAACAGTTCTTGTGTTGTTCATGTCCCACTGAGTCTTTATTTGAAATTCCAAATCCCTGTATTTGGTAATTATCTGAGCTTGCTTGATATTTATATTATTGTTGTTAGGAATTGCTACGTCAATTAAAGTTGTTTTCCTAGCGACTTTAACTACTAAAACTATATCTGGTGTATTGTGAGCAACAGTCCGAACAGTCAGTATAGTGCGATCCCAGTACAGCTTGTAGTTGTTATTTTCTAAAACAGATTGTGGTCTGTATTTATAGTATAGTAATCTCACCGACTGTGATAGTTCAAGTTTCAGTGCTAGTTCCCGGTGCAGTATTTTTGCCACAGCATCGTCTAGTTCTTTGTATTCAGTTGCAGCGAAAGCTTGACAACCTCCTGTGATATGCTGGATAGATTCAGATGTTTGACAACCGTACCTACATCTGTCGTTGTTAATAGAAGGGTCTTTAACGATGTACTTTAGATAGTTCTTAGTTGGAATTACTTGATCTTGGGTTGCCAATATAAAGCCTTCCGTTTCAGGAAACATATGACCAGAGATCATCCAGTAGTTCGACATAATCTTGGTTGACGTCGTTTATATGTCCTTCATGAAGGGGCTTCTCTTTCCATTTCAACAGTTTCTGATCAGTGGCCTGGTGGTGTAATTGGACGTGTTGTGTCAGTCGCAGTGGTGTTGAGTCATCAACTTGGCACATGACTCTGTGTAGATCAGAAAATTTTGCGAGTTTCTGGAAATGACTATGCAAAATAGAAATTTGCTGATCCAATAGTTTGCTTAGATCTGCAAATCCTCTTCCTCCTTCATACCATGGCAAAGTTATACGTTCGACAGAGCTCTTTGGATGGTGATTTTGAGCTTTTGTTAGTAAAACTCGAACTTTTTGTTGTAATTGTTGTCAGTCTTGCACCAATTAACTATACCAAAAGAGTAACTGAGCACTGAACATGCATAGGTGTTAATAGCCTGAAACAGATTTTTACTGTTTAGTTTGGTTTTTAACAGTCGTCTTACCTTTCTATAAAACTCTGCTGTTAGGTCCTTTTTATGGTCAAGTGATCAATACGTTGAGCCTGTTTTATTTCAAAGTATTTATAAGTTTGACCTTCCCCCATACTTTCAATTGAGCTGCCAGCTCCCATTTCGAAGTGCCCCTGCTGTATTTTGCCTTTAACTATATTAATAATAATGTATAACAAATGGTTTATCTTTAATGCTTGTACTTTGTTGTGTCTGAAACTGAACCCAAAATTATTCGAATTCAGTTTGAGCGAGGGTTCATGGCAAGACATAACCACAGCGGGCTAAGAGAGTCTCCCTGGAATATACCCCTTCTGATTGGAATGGGGTCAGTTTGTATCGAACAGTTGACTTCATTCAGAGAGATTTTGGTTTGCCTATGATATATAGGTAATTGTACTCTTCTGTGGGCGTGCACGTTGTCGTCGGTTGTTTTGTGGGTGTGTGTTCTTCTGTCTTTACTTAGCTTGGTAGGTTGGTTTTTAATTTGTGCATTGGGCTGGCAAAATGTAAATCTTTGGACCTCTTTAGCCCATGCCAACCGCTAGGTACGGCGCTGATTGAACTATATAAGGGTCTAAGGAACCAAATGAGCAAGACAGACAACGCATTACCGTTTCAGGGTATGAATACGACGGATAATCTGAATTTTCTATCATTCACTGGATGATGATATCAGATACAAAGCTATTGAAACCTTGTGAAATCAACCATTTCAAGAAATGAAATTCTTTGAGAAACACTTCTTTCACTTAATTTTTTCATAAACCGATAACTCCAGCCTGTATTCTGTTTTCTTTCCTTACACCACTTCAAAAGTACAGCTTCTGTACCACTTCCTTCTTTTTTGTGAATAAGTTTTTTCGAATTTTTATATTCCAGGTTCTTTATCTCACCGTCATTGCCTTTATCATCGTCGTCTTTAAATTCTGTCCTACTTTCAAGGCAATTGCTTGAAATTTTTAGAAAATATTTCTTTTATAGGTATGCACATGCATTGAACACCCCAGACGGAGTTAACTGTTAATATACGATAACCAAATGACATAAATCTTAGATAAAACATTCAGAACACTATATTTTCCAGGTAAATGTATCGAACTTAAACCCTTTTGAGAAAAAGTGGCAGTTGTAATTGCATATGAAACATTAAATATACATTTATATGTGTTAATAAATAATAAATTAACTGTTGATAAGTAAAACTTCTATATTCGTGTTATAAATGATTAATGCGGAACTTGCGATAAAATCTATGTACATTTAATGTAATGCTTTGTAAACTCAACCGACATTTTTACGTTCCGAATGATAAATAAAATTGTATATTCATATAATGATAAAAAGACTTAAAATTTAACGAAAAAGCAAGAAATTGAAGGTCTGCAACAGTTAAGGACTTTTGTTGTAGTCAGTGCCAAGAAAAATGGTTGTTGTCATGAATCAAGTTAACCATGACGTTTTCACCGTCCAGGCTGTTCCTAGAAAGACGGCTTGTTGCATTAGTTTATGATAAATACAAAATAGCATTAATGTTAAACCCCTACTTTTTAACAAAGCTCTCTAAAATATATGTTTTTTCCTTATTTATGAGATATTTCTACAAATTTTTGGCGTGCTGTTTAAAATCCATCTTGTTGAGACATCAGTGCCAGCCTAATTAATGCATATTGACGAAATGGGAAAACTGTGGAACCTGTGGTGTGTCACAGACGTATATACACAAAGTTTTGTACCCTAACACGAAACCTCTCCTTTTTCACTCAACGCACGTTTCAACAGCGAAGCTGTCATCATCAAGAATTTTTGGAGACCTCTTTGTGGTTCCATTTGTAATTTGTGAAATTTTGAGAGGTAGTATGTATTGGCTCGTAAATGCTATTGATCCATCATTAACTAATATTAGTGGCCAGTGACCACACATACATTGAAAGACAATTGGTAGTGCAACGGGACGGAGAATTTCCACATTTGAGTGTCGCTTGAGGTGCAATTTAGAAGCCTCCGCCTTCTTTAGATTCCTCTATTTGGAGGCACATAACAACTTCAGCTTATAATACTCTACCCGCTACAGTAGACTACTTACAGGGACGAACAAGAGCTAACAACTTGTATTTTTGAATAAGGACTCAAATTAAGTAAGTTTATTTTTGTGACATGCAGTTTCGACATTTAATTGTTTGTACAATAAAAACAAAGCAGCATTAAGGAATTGAGAACCTTTTTCAAATTTGAGCTTCATTCCTATTTCAAGAATTTTTTGTATGGTATCCAGCGCCTAGGAGTTTGGATTATAATTTTTGCGTGACTAGTTGCCCTCTCGCCCTCACAAGACTTATTTCAGTTTTTTGCCAGTTTTGCCTTCCGGTCCGCTTTCTATCGTCCACCTGTACATACATAGATAAGGGATTCGTTGCTATCCAAGTAAGTTTCGCAGCCAAGAAATGAGAGTTCTGGAAAAACAGGGTCAGTTTGATCACCCAGAGTAGCGTCAATGGCAAATATAGCCACATCATATTAGACCCTAAAGATTCAGTCTGACCATCAGCTGCAAGCAAATGTTACTACAGGGCGAGGCAGAAGTAGTATCGTAGTTAGGTGAAGCCTGCATCTGGCATAAGGTTCTAGTGGAAAGCATTGAAGGCCATTTCATACTAGACATGGATCTCGGAAGCCAACTTACGTGTAGGTATGATATGGCGGCGTACACATTGCTGAGATTTTGTAATGTCAAAAAAACGCCGGTATTGCCTAGATGTAATGGCTAACCTACCACCTTATTACGGCCCACGTGGTAAACGTTGACACACCAGGGTGCACGGCAGCTTCAGTGGAGACGGGAGTGGGTTAACAATCAAGGGTCAAGCCAACTGTAAGTTAACTTTCCAATATAAAGATGTTCTGGGTGCCAGGTAGATTCTCTGCCTCTTTACCCCAGCTAACCGCCTAAGATAACCTAGCAATCCTCCGCGGCTATATTGTCAGTTACGTCACAACAAACCTACTTCAATAAAACTCTTCATAAAACAGTAAATAATTTAATGAACTTTTAAATTATTTCAATACAATCCTGCAAAAATATCAAAACACAAGTCGACCTGTAGCCAACTTTCTGTACCTACATACACATATCTATAGTTCAACCAAGAATCAACATTACATACCTGATACACTAAGTTCAAATTATTACCAAAATCAACAAATGTAATAATCAATTACCAAAATCAACAAATGTAATAATTAATTAATGATCTAGTGAACCTAGATAAAATAAACAGATGTTATCAAAAGTATTAATCAAAATATTCAAATGTTGTTGTGATCCGTAAACATGCACAATATATCTTAAATCAGAAATGAGATACTTGAATGCACAATATTCAAAATAATATCATAGACAATAATGACATCTAAACTGTAAATAATTCAAAATTATATCAAATTCAATAACTGTACTGTTATTCTGAAATCTAAATCCAAAAACATTCAGTTACTGACAAAAGTGTTCAATTACATTTAAACTTCAAGAAAAATCAATAATGATTTCAGAAATCTAGAAACAAATATTATCTTTAAAACATCCAAAAAAATTCAATTAACAAGTCGACGTTTCGAGCTCTTACGGAGCTTTCACAAAATACCAAATAATATATAACATATTAAATTATTATGGAAACATTATTTAAGGAGATATATATTTATTTTTTTAAATATCCTAGCTTCTCCAGACTTTTCTTGAAAATAGCTGTTCTTTAAACCAGCACCCATTAAAAAAAACATCAATCCTGTACAAATGTAATAAATACATGAGGTATTCACGATTAATACAGGATCACAGTTTACTGGTTGACTCGCCCGTTTTCCCTTGGTTAAGTGCGAGGTTCTGTTATGAGGCTTTTGCTTCAGAAAATCGAATCAATCTCATCAATAATAACTATTTATACTTTAATCCCAATAAATCATATAACTATTTCAGCAAACAAACAAAATTGATGATTCATTAACTTGCCGGTTGAAGCTCAATCGATTATGAGCGACCAAAAATTGAAAGTAACGCAAAAAAATTACAAAAGTTTGGTCACAGAATAATCAAACTTAGAAGGGAAACTCCCCGTTGCCGCCAAGTACAAATTTCTTTGGGCATGTGCGACAAAGTCATGAACTTGACGGTAGGTTCAATGAACCATAGAATTATGAAGTATTATAATATTATTTCGAAGTTATAGAATGTACCCTATCCTCAGAGTAAAAGCTACAAAAATAATCATATTCATAAATAATCTGTTAAATACATGCTACTTACATATACACAATTAACAGAGTATTTAACTATACTAATTATTAAACATATGCTATGAAGTGAAATTTATCTTGTTTGAAACAAAACAGACCAAGGATCTCCTTATTAGCACTCAATATTATAAGATTTATTTATTATTCACAATTGCATCAGAACGAGGTATATAAGTAAGGTCAGTTTGTCAATTTTTTTTGATAATTAAATTATACTTATAGACCTATTACTTCTTCAGTATTACAAGTGGAACTTTTGGTATATCACAGATACATATAAATACAAACGTTTATTTTCATAATACGTCTGAATATTATTTTTTTATTTAAATGCCTTCAATACTGACATTTTTCAAATATGTTGTTCGTCTTTTAATACAAATTCGTACTTTTATTTAATTTAAAGTTACCGCCTGGGTTTCGTTACTGTCAAAGTAATGGCCGATTTCGATTCAAGGTCACGTAAAACATCAAAGGTTCCGACAAAAGTGTTCCTTCTGGGTTTGATTATTCTGTGGTTTGGTTTCAATTTCAAATTCGAATGACATTTGCATAATACCACAGATCATACAAATAGTACGTAATACCACAAAACGATAATTTTGTGTTAATGCTTCTTAAGTCATTTAAAGGCACATCAAGTATATTCTCGAAGGCCGTTAGTCATTTTTCTTCCTTGTTGAATTAACAGTGGCACCAACTAGTAATGCTACTACTACTACTACTAATACTAATGGTAATGCAAAACAACAATATTAATTCATGAATACAACTTTTTAAACTTTTACATGTTAAGCTTTTACACGCAATAAATTTCAATTATTATTCAGAATTCTTAATGTAAAATGTTTACTTTATAATATGAAGCTAGTTAGTACATAAGTTTAATAGTGTTCTTTCTGCCTTCTGATGTATGTCAAGTTTCTAATTTAAGATACTGCAAAGAGAGAATTGCAGTTTTTATTAGAACGAACATCAAATTTTGTGCAAATCAGATGTTATATTAGTTTATCGCCTATATATTATTGAATTTCTATAAAAGAAGGGATCTATGTAGTGTGTGGTGTCGGTCGTCGTTTCATCCCCTTGCCCATCTATTTTCATATATGTAAGTATGGGCCTCCGTTAAGAAGCTTTCGCTTCAACAATGTTGGGTTTTGATGTTTCTATTTTTAGTAAAGGTTAGTTCATAAGTGAAATGACAGTAACAGTCCATTAAGCAAAGGACAATATGGAATTTTTGGATAAATAATTAAATCAAAAATTTACTGGTGCGAATATTCATCGTACAATAAAATTTTCGTTATTTTTCCAACAGAATTTTTATCCATTAACTCATTCCAGTTATATTAAATTGTCATCGTTTGTAATCCCGGTATTAACACTATTTTTAACTGGCTACATTTTTTCGTAATTAAGCCTCTGCGAGCGCCGTGCGTCCGTTTGAAACAATTAAAATTTTTATCGAAATAAATCGAGGGCGAAATCTGCAAACAAATAACTTCCAAACGAGCTCCTCCAAATAATCCCCAACTAATACATTTTTGTTTGTTTCCGACTTAAAAGTGGAAACCGTTCTCGCAATAGCTTCCAAGCGAGGCGTAGTTCGCGTGAAATTCCCTTGTGCACTTCAATTACACGTCGCGGTGAGAGGGGATTAAAGGGTCTGCGGGGTGACTTTCGACGTTCAAGTGTTATTCACATGGCACTCAAAATGAGATCGAGTGGCCTGCTTCTCCATAGTTGATGAGATTTATCTCTGTTGTGAATCGCCGACGAAATTGAATTTTCGGCCGCAACGATATTTTATATGGATATTTATGGCAGAAAAGGGATTTGTTATGAACGTTGTTTCTTAAAGTGGCACTTTTACTTCGGCGAAAAGTTTTGATGAAAACCAGCAGTTTTTATTGAAAACTAGCTTCTTTTGATGAATGATTTGAAGCAAAAATGTATTTAACATTAAAATTTAAAAATAACTTGTTTAAAGAACTAACATTATTAGCAAATCAAAGTAAAATGTAAACATAATTAGAATGAGTGTCCGTTCGAAATTCAGATTTTGGCCAAAGTCGAAGCCAATTATTCGGTCCCAGCGATAACCCTCGGCTGAAGCTTAAGCCAAATGTTTAAGTTTAACAAGAAATTCAATAACAATATTTGTTCAAAATTATATTATCGATGAAAAATATTATAATTAAAAATAGGAAGTATTTGGTATTATGCATGGGGTAGGGCTGGTCTTAAAGGTATGCGGGTAAAAAAGTCCACTCTATATACGAGGGCTGCCTTTTATATTTCGGGATTAGAGAACAAAAACAAATATTAATCATCGAAAATCGCTTTATTGTTTTTCAAAATATTCCCCATGAAGATCTATACACTTTTGCATGCGTTTGAACCAATTGTCGAAGCACTTTTTCCACTCTGATTGAGGTATCTCCAAAACATGCATTCTGAACACAGCAACCGCTTCTTCAGGTGTCAAAAACGTTGACCTCTCAGTTTGTTTTTTACATACGGGAATAAAAAGAAGTCATTTGGTGACAAGTCAGGACTATACGGCGGATGACTCATCAAATCGATGTTTTGAGTGGTCAAAAATGCAGTTGTTTGAGCCGATGTGTGAGAGCTCGCATTGTCGTGGTGAAGAGTGATCCGTCTTCGGCGGTTGGTTTTCCTCATTTCTTGGAAGACAACTGGCAAACAAACGGTTGTGTACCACTCAGAATTGACTGTTCTGCGTTGTGCTAGTTTTTCCGAAAAAACAGGCGATCATTTGCTTGGAAGTGCTTCGTGCGCGAACAACTTTTGTTGGATTCGGCTCATCTTGAAACACCCATACAGTCGACTGCTGTTTACTTTCGGGCTCATACGCGTAATTCCACGATTCATCACCTGTCACTATGTCATTAACGTGTTTTGAAGCACCGCGATCGTATTTCTTGAGCTTTCTTTCGACCAATCGACACGAGCCTTTTTTTGAACGATTGACAAATTGTGTGAGATCCAACGCGAACAAATTTTTTTGACATTCAAATGTTTATGCAATATTGAATGTATGCTGGTCCCACTAATGTGTAAGGTTGACTCAATCTCACGATAGGTCACATGACGATCTTGCAATATCAGTTCGTGCACAGCATCAATGGTTTCCGGAACAACAACTGTTTTTGGACGAACTTCACGAAATTCGTCTTGGAGTGGAGTGAACTACGACCTCGATTGAATTCACCATACCATCGATAAATTAAATTAAGTTCATCCATGCACTCTTGCAGACTTAATCCACGTCGAAAGTTGTAAAAAATAATCGCACGAAAATGTTCACGATTTAATTCCATTTTTTGGCCGAGATGAATCCTTTAAGTTACTGTAAACAACACATCGCGCTCGTATGTCAAAACGTTCTGAGTACGTATAACCTCAAAAATGTCAAACTTTACGATAGAGCTGTCAGTTGTCAGATTGCAACACTAGGGTTGTCCAATCCCGAAATATAAAAGTCAGCCCTCGTATTTTTGAAACTAAAAGTCCGTTAGAGAAATAAGTGACTGATTTAAGAAGAGGCTGCGGAAGGATATATTGTCCATTCTACCGTTCCTAGACAGTTAGATATTGATAGTCAGTGGGTGTGTGAACGGGTGGCGCCCGTAAATTTTCTGTGAGTACATCTTTGTGTTATTTGATTTTAGTCTACCACTTACATTATTGAGAGCAAAAAGTCAATTTTTTTGAATATTATTATTAATAGTATCAAGTTTTAGATAACGCTGTTGCATTTTGTATGCACTGTTTTGTTTTTTCTATATATCCTCAAATATACGTCAAGCTATCCTATCCTTCAGGACCCAGATTGGATATTTTTACCGCACATGAATAAATAATTCGATCCTGTTCATCTTATTTTTCAGAATGAGGAATTACAAAAGAACCACTGAGCGAGGTGCAAGATCTGTGCACAATAAATATTTGATAATCTTGATTTTGCTCCAAGAGAATCCACCTTCGTTGTCAGCTGAGTCAACAGAGATTTAGTTGCCTCCGATTATTGACTCCAGTCGCATACATCACCTAGTTTCTTGGTACCAATGCTGTTTTACCTTAATGGTCAACGTCGTCAAATGCATCATCTTCTCCGGACCTTGTTAGACTCTTTCCAAAGGCTGGCCGCGTAAAGTCATGAAGAGCAATCGAATCAAAACAGCTATATTAACAGACACTCATGGAATAGAAGCGTTCACGTTGGAATTAGAAAATAAGCAGAAGCAGTGGGAACGTAGGAACGCTGTAGTGAAGAAAAAGCTATTTGTAGAAAAGAATAGCAACGGTTCGAGAATAATTTTCTTAACAATGTTGCGAGTCTTTCTCAGACAGTGTTTCTGGGGCAGCCGGTCCTTTTTACGCTAGCACTAGTTCTTTTTACCCCGCTTTTGGGGCATCAAGGACCATTCAACTGGACTGGCAATATCGTCAATATCTAATGTAAATACACACCCTGGAAAAGTTCGATTGTCACTATTAGTAGCTGAAATGATATTCAGAAACATTACATGTATATAGTTATAAGACAATATGTGAAAAATGGATCGTTTACGCTCGCCCTACCCTACTATAAACAAATGAAGGATCATGTGGATTTTATTTATTTCTTTTATTAAATAAACTAAAGAAATATTGCAAAATCCAGCAACCATATATAGTAAGCAATGCAATTAAGATCTAACTATCTACACTACTGGACATCTTATAGCCTCTGTTGCATCTCATGTTCCGACCGTCATTTATATTTGTTTATTCACTTATCTTCAATTACTTTAACTCTCATTATGTTTCGGCTATATCCTAGGCCATCCTTTTATTTTGTATTATCCGGTGAATATACAAGAGCTCTTGGTCATCTCTCGTTTTTCATTGTCTGCCTATGTCTATACTATTTCAGTTGTCTACTTTTTATACTGTCCGAACTGCTAAATACTCTTCCTATCTATTCAATATCCCTGGCAAGCTCTTCTTAACTAATGTATTTTAAGTATGTCTATTCGTTTCTTATCATTTTTGTCATTTCCCAGCTTGAATCGTGTTAAATTCGGTACAGTTCTGACTTTAGTACCACAATAATGAGTTCAAAAACTGAGTTTTTACCTTGTTGAGCTATATTTTATGTGTTTATAATTAATATTCAGCCCTCAATATTTATATTATTCTTTTCATTTTTCTAACATAAACCACATATTCGTCATACAAGAAATAACTACTTGATTTTCTGCAAAGTGTAATATACTTCTTAAGTATTTGTCATCTCTTTTCCCAAATACGATATTTTCTCCCCTCGGTCATATAGAACTTCCTGAATAATTTTTAACAGAGTAGGTGACAAACTAAATATCTGTCTTAAACCTATACTTATGACACTCTTGGCATCTTTAAATAGATTTCTGCTTGCACCATATACAATAGACCATTTAGGCTAAATTTTTCCAACATTTAGATAAGTCTATTTTCAGAGGGACAATGTCTAATGTATTTTCACGCTTGATAAATATCAAGTGTGTTAGAAAATTGTGGACTTTAAGTCTTTCCAGTGTTTGTCAGACAACAAATGTGTATGCTGTACAAGATCGGCCAGTTCGGAAGTCACTTTGTATTTCAATATGCGGCCGTATAACATGCTCATTGAATGTCATCTTTGGGAACTTGATCCCCTTGCAGAAATATATTTATTAATGCCTACATTAGCTGGAAGAATACTTCCGGTCTATTCTTTAGCAGTTCTGTTGAGTGTTTCCAGGTTTACATGCTTTCTCATTTATGAAATTTAGTTAACTTATATAATATTATATTATTACCACCGTCCCTGGTTCACAACTCGCCTTCATTCGTACAGGTTCGTCCGGTTTCGGGAGTTTTTTTCGGCATAAATATTAATAACGAACTGACAATCTTAAGTAATTTCAGAATGATTGAAAATATCTGTTTTGATTGTTTTTATGAGTTTTTCTGCTTACAATGATTTCGGACAAACAGATACAGTAAATAATCGAAAATCGAAGTCATCATATTTAAAGTATTCTGTCTATGTAAAAGCTCATGGTCTACCCTATACATCTTGTTTTATATTTTTGAACCAGATTCTATAACCATAATTTTACTCTACCCTTTATTTCAACCACCCAGTATATTCTACTGCTTCGAAAAATTTCTGAACCCATCTTTATAAGTATAATTATAATCCATCCTATAATTCAAATATCCTAACTAACTAAATTTTGAACCACCCTGAATAACTATAATTCTCTTCCATCCTTATTTCAACCACCTTGTATAAGCAACTACTTATGTTCCACACTATATAATATTTTTTAAACCACCCTGTATAATTATAATTCTACCCCACCTTATATTTCAGTCATCCTGTATATGCAAATGCTTCTAATATTTTTGAACCCTTCTGAATAACTGTAATTATACTCCGCCCTATAACTCAATATCCTTAGTGGATATGCTTATTCAACAATATTTTTAACCTTGTTTTGATCCACACTGTATACAACCAACCCAATATAACATTTTTTGACCCACTATGTTTAAATCTACTCCACTTTATATTTCAGCCATCCTATGTATGCTACTGCTTATCTACCATCCAATATCACATTTATTCTTAAGATTGTTTGAAAATTATATGGTACATTTCTGTAATATTCCTTAATATAAAGCAGTTTAAATCATTGAAATTGCTTAAACCGTTGTTTAATAATCACTGATAAAAAACTATGTTGACGAATTTTTGGAAGTCGTTTAAGAAAGAGAAAACAATTCTAAAAGGTATGAGTATAATACCGAAAGCGTCAGTATCAAGTGATGGGAAAGCCACATAAACTGTCACTGCCAAATTTATCTGATAAACATAAAAAAATTAATATCACCGCGAATTTACAAGAAATTGTGCATAAATAATATATACAGTGATTGACAGCGACTCCACATAAGTTAGTTAACAGAATATATAACTGACTTATTTGTATATAGAAAAAATGATATATCATACATACTGCAGTGACTTCTCAGACAATCTGTGGGGAACACTTTCCGTAAGAAAGAAGAGAGAAAACGCTAATGAACAGATTTGGTATAGTACAGAAGAAAATGTGTTGACTCTTTGGTAGGTACTTTTGTTTATCAATTTACAATAAAATTTTATTGTATAAACAAATTCTCAAACCAATTTAGATCAATGACCAGGGGCGGCTATCCCTTAAGTGCACTCGTGCGCTGAACCACTAAATTTAATAAGGTTAAAAATCAACACAAAATGTTTAATAAATATCATTTCAATAACAACGAATTTATCAAAAACAATTTAAGCTCTAATCCAAACTTGTATTAAGACATATTCGCTTGAAAGAATCTTTCACTGTGCACTTCAGCTAGCGCACGGTGAAACTTATATAGCTTCTATGAGATACGATATAACACGCTTAACGCGTGAGAAAGAAGATATGTAATGCACACTATATGGAGTAATGAGCTGATTCTCGTACGCCGCATGGAGACACCAAGCTATGCTGATATTGACCGGACGTATCCGAACGTTTCAATAATTCAAATTTTTGTATACGGATTTAATTAGTGGTTGCTTTGTTTTTGTCCTCGTAGTCTATGAAATAATATTTAATATACAGAGTGTGTGTGTGTGTTTATATAACTGTGAAAATGAGTATCAACTTTAACATTGACTATATTAAAAACAATAATAAATCGTTTCAAAACAAATTAGATATAAAATTGGATGGTCCACTTAAGCCATATCCTAATTGAAAACAAGAGTGCAAAATGAAAAATAAATTATATACACGAAGTTTTAAAAGGGAAATTTATAATAAAAAGAAATGGTTATGTGGATGTGATCGCATCAATACATTATTTTGTTTCCCTTGCATTAATTATGGCGGGGAATCAATTTGGATGGAAACTGGAGTGAAGGATTAAAACGTTTCTTAGAAGTACGATGTCTTAGGACTGGCCAAATGCTCTTTCTGTGCTTCATATTGAAAAAATATATTCAATCAATGCCAGAATTTAATACAAAGGTCATTGAACATTTCGCTTTCGAAAAAAGTCGACGAATATTTTAGTTAATAAAAAATAAATGCAGTATTAGAAAGCTATGGTTTGTTTTGTCGCATCTTTGAATCCCAATATTTGACCAGTAAAGTGCACCACTAGTGTCATAACACACCAGCCGCCACTGCCAATGACATAAGCAATAATAACCATCTAAAGATTTTGGAATAAGGGTTATTGTCAATGCCTCTTGGTACATCAATAAAACATTTTAAAAAAATATAACCGACTTCTACCTATAACTAAAAAGCTAAAAATAATTATATCAAAATACTACTAATAAATGACACATTCAATTTCTCACTTTCTCATTTAAATTGACAGGTAAATCTTTACGCGTACAAAATGTACTAGTAGTCGTTGACTTAATAAGCCAAAATATATTTATGCCTTATGGACTACGCCATGTAACTTTTTTTCAACTTTTTTTGACAACCCTGTATAACTATAGATAATTCCACTCCAACCTATGTACCAACCATCCTGTACATACGACTGCCTAAGGAGAAGCATAAATTTGTTAGCTGCCTTTTCTAAACTATAGGACGGACTAGAATCTATCCCATATTTACGTAGTCAAATCCCTCCTATATTTCAATCATAGTATATAACTCCTTGTGGGCTAGCCCATAAATTAGTTCATTTTTTACATTTTATATTATCGTCCTGTGTAACATTATTTCCTCTCCACACTTTAAGCCGCTTCTTATGGGCTATAAAAGAAAAAAAATTTTAATCACACTGTATAAATATAATTCAACTGCAGCATATATTTCAACCATCCTGTATATGATTTGCTTATGTCCACATCATATAACAGTTTTTTAAACACCCTATATAATTTTAATTTCACATTTTTTCCAATATTTTTATATCACCAAACGTCCAGTCCACCCTATAGTCCAACCATCCTGTATATACGGCTACCTACGGACCACTATCATTCTAGTCCGTCCTATATTTCAATCTTCATATAAATGCAACTCCTTCTATCACTTTACTTTGTGATTTTGTTTGCTATAACAAAACACCCTGTCTATAAACGTACCAAATAGCAGTTTAAAGTTTGACATGTGTTGTCACTGAATTTTCTATTAGGCCGGGAGAATGTGCCAACCAAAAGCACCGTCTTCGCAAAATGGAAAAATTTGCATTTAAATAGGTATTTGCCTGGTATACAAACAAAACGATCTTGGTGCTCATTGATTTAAGGAGCCGAAAATACTATGCTTTACTACCTATATGCTTGCGATGTACATAGAAAATGTTCAAATTCGCAATTAAAACTTCCAGTGCCTAAAATTACCGCACTATTACGTTGGAATTAAAATATTTATGAGGAAGTGTCCGTTATGTCATTTCGATGAAATTTTTGATAAGAATTTTGGAATGTTCGGCGATTTTCTGCAAAACTGCAAGTTGCACGTCGCAGATAAGCATATGAGATCACCTAGGGATCTTCCTTAATAGATTAAACGTTAGAAAACTATACACATCCATAAGGAGTTATCGAAAAATCGACTAAAATATTAGGGATATTGGTCGATTTCCATGGACGCATGTGTTCATTCACAAATTGTATCACTTTACCAATAGAATTCTTTTCCAAAATTTGAAGTTTCACTAATCCGGATATATACTCTATTAAACAAGACCAAATTCATTCAAAACGGTGTACCACAGGAGAAGAAAACAGGTAACAAACATACAAAAAAAAGCGAAAAAAATACATGACGGATTGATAACCTCCTCCTTTTAGGAAGTCGGTTAAAAATAGATCTTCCAGACCCTCAAATCGAAACTGTGACATATGAAAACCAACAATGTCAGAAGAAGACTCAAGATGGTTGAAATAAGAGTGAAGTAAAACTATACTTAAACAGTGTATCAAAAAATATTAAAAAATGGTTAAATAAGTTAATGCAGTAAGGATATTCGAGTTATAGGGTTCAAAAATGTTAGAAGCAGTTGTATGTACAGGATGGTGGATTTATAATTGTACAAGGTGGTTAAAATAATGTTATATAGTGTGGAACATAAGTAGTTGCTTATACTTGACATATGGGGCGAAGTAATATTATAGGTATACAGTGTGATTTAAATAGAAAAATAGAAACAGTCAATAGGGTGAAGAGGATTAATACGTATATTGGGTGAGCAATACACAGAAACGTAGACAGGGTGGTTGCAATATAGGGTGAATTAGAGTTAAACTTATAGAAAGTGGTCAAAATAATAAAACAAATAAAAAATTAAAAAATATGTGGATAATATAGAAAAAATAATTAGTGTGAGAGAGGGAGAGATAAGATTAAGCTAAAATAATCAATAGAATTGTACTTTATATCATATAAAAAAAGAATATGTGTTAGAAAATAGTTATTGATTGCTCACGGTTTCTAAACGGTTTTTATTTTAAGCCAGCTGAAGTGGGTTCTTTTTTAAATATAAATTATTGTTTAAAGTTAAGCACAAACTGGTGGCTATGTCAAATTTTACCTAGGTCTGTTAATAATTATTAGAAGCCTAATGTAAGAAATAATATGTACAAATAACGGTTTGAATGAAGGTTGTTTCTATTCTATAGAAACATAATTTAAAACCTGTCAATAAATGGTAATACTGCATTATGAAATAGCTCAAAACACATGTTATTCTAATCACGAACAAAATGTTCCCGTCCCAACAACAGCAAGGCATCTGCCATCTGACAATCTTGTCGCAACGCGATAATAACTATTCACCAGCGAATCTAATTTCATCCGAATACGCCGTTCGAAGTAGGAGAAAAGCTTCCTCGCATTATGTATTGATATAATAACATCCCTCATTCTTTAATATGAGAGGGGAAATGAAAATGGAGCAGAGCTATAGACTTCGTTCGTTATATTCTCGTGCCTGGAAATAACGCCACAAATAAACCTCGAGAGTACAATAGATTTTCATAATGTCACATATACAGGATGATTCGGAAAGGAAAAGCCTATTACGTTATCTTAAGGACGGTTCGAAGTACGGAAGTGGAATGAAGGTTTTCAGTGGAACGTTTGGGTGTAAAATCTGTGGGCGCAATCAGTTTTTATGACTAAAATATTTTTCTTGTAAATGTAAATTAGGATGTGAGTTTGAAGTAGAATTCCAAGGGTTTTATGGGCTCTTAGGGGTTAATTAAAGCGCTAGGTAATGTTGCCAAGAACAATTTTAGTGTGTGCATGTATGGATATTTCAAGACTTAATAATTAAATAAAATATCAGATGCAAAACAATCTATTTCCAAGCTATACAGAGTGTAGTTTGACTTAAACGGAATCGGCAAAAAAATAAAATTCTGCCTACATTTCTATCGAATCCAGACTTTTATTGTAAATCTTTGATTTACGAATTATAATCTCTTGTTTATCATCAGATTTCAATGAATCAGTAGCCTGAGTGACTTGTATCAATAATTAGTATAATTATACAAACATGAAACAGACTACTTACTGATAGTTATTTAAATTTAAAGGTGTTGTTATAAAGTGAGATAATTCTTGACTTTTATTTTTAAAGCTGCTTTAAGGTTAAAGTGATATTATGAAAACCTCAAAAATACTTAAAATTCTAAACTGAATTTAACGTGTATTTCAAAATTGTCGTAAGTAAAACATTGTAATATATTTCTGAAACAGATTTTGTTCTTAAAAATTAATTTTTAGAAGAAAATTTCTCCAAATTATATACAGGACAGAATGATAAAGGGTTATTTACATATCATTTAGAAATAACTTGATACAACTCAAGCAAAATTATTCAGAAACACATTAGTAATTAATTTTTTTTAGACACACACATGTTGATACTCACATTATAAATAAACTACAAAGTTATTATTTTCAACACAAAAATTGCTCCACATTGCATGATTTAATCCATTGTTTGTAAAAATCTGTCATTCTTCACTATAATAAATGTTTCCCGAAAACTAGAATTAGAAACTAGTCTTGTAATGTTAGCAAAACAAACAATGCAAAGACAATAAATATAGACTTTACATTCGTTTGTAAGGAGCATCTCTTTAATATGCGGTGTATTTCCGATTTATTTTTAATTATCAAAAAAGTGGGGTTAAAGTGACAGTAAAGCCATATAAATCTGTTTAGTATCTACATTTAGAGATTCAGAAGTATTTTATATGCAAAATTTTCTTATCGTGACAGTAAAAAGGGTGCGAAATCTGTAACATATTAATTTTTTGATAAAACTACTATTTAAAACTATTTAAAAACTGTTATAAAAGATTTTGATTTATTTCATCTGAACTGTTATTCCTCATAATACTTGCACTCTAGCAGTTTATCATTCAAGGCTATTTGAAGTGGAATTTCTCAAGTAGATATGCTATTCTGAATTAAAATCTGACAGATATCAGTGAAATGAACCTATAGATGTTAACGAGTATATATCAAGTATATGTATAGTTTTTATGTGATGCTATTTACCTATACCAGTGTTTGTAACATTGTCATCTGTATTTCAACAGTTTTGGGCCCTTGAAGAATTTGGTGATGTGCTGCAGTATTTTGTTTCTTTCCGTTGTTCTCATGTTTCTTTCTGTTAATGCGCTTGTTTGTCTTTTCCCGATATTAATGCTTTGTAGTGATTCTTGTAACTTTTTCCATTTTCAGTTTGAGATTCCTCTAGTTTTTGCAGCAACTTTCGATGTTCTTCGTAAATCTGTTTCTAGAAGTTCAACAAGCGAAATGTCTTTTGTTTCCTAGCTTAGTTTGTGGTGTTTGTTGATTTCGTGGTTGCGTTCCTTGAATTTCTTTCACTCATGCCAATATTGTGTTCATTATGTGAGAGTGGTCTTCTCCTTGTGGCTTTTCTTCTAGTAGTGCTTAATATTGTTCGAAAATTTTTTTAGATTGTTATTATCCATATATAAAAACGCAGTTTTGCACCCTAACACCAAACCTTTATTAAAACACTCAATTGCCTGATGTTATAGACGAATAATAATTAAAATAGATAATTCGATTATAATTTTAAAGACTTTTTGCTATTACGACAAGAAAAATGAAACTGATAATTAATTGAAATCATTTTATTATAACGGATGTTCGATATGGTTTCCATTGTATAGCCTGTTTGACAAAGAGTACTATTTCGACGTGTAATTTTTCAGGTGCTCCACTGTGTATCACTTCTCATATAACAAAATATATAATAACTTCTTTCGTTAATAATTAGATGGAAAAATTGAAATTATTGTTCTTTTTGTTCAGAGTAATAATTGTGCTAGAGAAACTGCTCTTAATGTCAATGAGAGGCATCCAGAAAGACTCGTAAGTCATAAATACATTACTGAGCTGTGGAGCAGATTCAACGAACGGGATTCTTGGTTAACAAGAAACGCGAGTCAAGAAGAATCGATTACGTTAATGTAGCAGTATTAGGACATGTTGTAACGGAACCGAAAACATCCTTAAGACAAGTTCCGTTAACATCAGGTGTTCCACGAAGTAGTATTTACATAATTCTGAACCGTTAAAATAAGTTCCATCCCTACAAAACAGATTGGTCCAAGAATTAACTGAAGACTCCTTTGACAGAAGAATAGATTTCAGTGAAACGTTGCCCGGTCACATAAATAACAATCTTAATTGTTATACAATATTTGGCTTCTCTCATGAAGCCTACTTTTATTTTAATGGTGCGGTAAATCTTCATAATTGCCGATACTGGAGTAACATTCATCCTCAATAACTTAGAGCGGCTCATACTCAGCGACCTCTAATAAATTTAAATGTGTGGCAGGAATCCTATGTGATCATTTCGTTGGACCCTTTAGACTTACTTGCAAACACTGTAGAGCCAAAAATAACTGCAATTTTGGAGGGAAATGATCGTCTAGTAGAAAGCGACTTGTTTTTCAGCACGACGGTGCCCCACCACATTATGTCTGGCCAGTTAGCGAGTGTCTGGATAATCGATTTCCCGACAGATGGGTTGGAAGACGAGGTGCCATCGAGTGGCCACTAAGGTCGCCAGATATGAACCCATGGATTTTTTCCTTGGGCATTTAAAGACCAGTGTGTATGCTACTCCTGCAGAGTCAGTGGATGATCTGACATATCGTATCCAAGAAGAATGTGGCCCGACTTACTTCAGATGTTTTTTCCATTTTGCGCACGAATTATATCACTGCTTTACAGTGGATGAAGGCCATTTCGAACATCTGTTATAATAAAATGATTTAAAATCTATTCAGTCAGTTTAATTTTCCTTGTCGTAATAGCAAGAAGTCTTGAAAATTATAAGCGAATTATATTTTAATTATTATTCGTTAATAACATCAGAGATTAAAGAAATATCCAGGAATAACGTTTTATTTCGCAAATTTCTTACATTTTGATGGAATATAAAAAACGACACATCGTTGAATTCCTTTTTAAACAGGCTTTAAGATTTTGTGTTACTAACGGCAGGGTTCCACTGGAAAAAAAAACTGGGGTGAAATTTAATTAACGGTTAATGTGGCCAAAAATCTTCCCTTTCGTAAATCTTTTGATGTGTATTTTATTTTTATGTTTCTTTGGGGAATAACACCACAATAGAAATAAAACTACGTATATTGCAGGAATACCAAACGTTTCAAAGTCTATTCTGACTTCGTTGTCAATGGCTTTATATTTATTGATGTAATTTTTGATGTGTTTTTGCGATTTCTTCCTGCAAGTTCGTTTTCCTTCGGACACCCTGTATCCGCCGAACGTAGGCAAGGCATATGTCAGTGATCACAGCAATTTGATGCAAATAGTTATTTACAAGCAGCTTGCTTAGACACTATTCAGCCAAGTCCTCCAAAAGGCGGATAGTGGAGTTGACGTGCCCCAAAGGGCAACAAATGAGAGTGGCGCTCCAAACAAATTAGGAGCAAAGATCGATGAGCTCTTGAAGTTCATTGGGCCTAGGCACAATGTACATCATGAGATCAAGAAACTGGCAAACGCCATTAAGTCAGAATATGACAAATATCTGACGTCAACGACGCGGCCATCTCCTGTAGCGAAACCTGCTACAACACAGACATCGCCAGTAAAGGTTGTCAAACACTCAGACACAAGGTGAAAAGCAAAAGGAGGTCCCAAAAGCGGCTGCCTCAAAAGCAGCTAACTCAAAACCGGCTGCATCAACCCCGGCGGCCCCAAAGCAGGCGGCTTCAATAAAAGTAGCCTCACTAGCGGCAGACTCTGTAGCAAGGACCTCGCCACCGAAGGCCTCGCCTTCAGTAGCCTCATCAAGTAAGGCACCACTACCAAAAACTCTTAAACCGGTGCTAGCTAGCAAGCTAAAGCCCGGTAAAGAAGGTTGCCAGAACATCGGGCAAACCACCCAGGCAACAACAAGTAGGGTGGTCAATTCAGAAGCGGAGAGAAACAATGGATTAAAACCCAAGTTTAAACCGCAGACCAAGAACCAACCTTCAAACCAGTCTACTGACTGGCAAGTGGCAAAGAGGAAAAAGGCCCCGAGGACCAATAAGCAAAAACCAGCGCTACATTGTACGCTGCTTATAAAGAAAGGCGAGAAGAGCTCCCATGCAGATATCTTGCGAGGTATCAAGAATGATCCCACCTTGCAGGATATAGGCAAAAAAGTCAATAAGATCCGACGAACTGCTAAGGGAGATCTACTGTTGTTATTCGCCAAGGCAGACGCTCAGGAGATGGAGCGCTATTGTAACGCCATCAAGAATAAGCTCCCAAGCGGGGCCACTCTACAATCTCGAATACCGCAAATCGAGATTGAAATTAAAGACCTGGACGAGATCAGTACCAAGGAAGACGTAGTAAACCTGCTCAAAGATAATATCGACGGCCTGGCAGAGATCACTGAGGAGGCAGTGAAATCACTTCGACGGGCATATAGATCAACACAAACGGCAGTTGTTTGTCTCCCAGAAGTCCAGGCCAAGGAAGCCATCGCACTTGGAAAGCTGAAACTTGCGTGGGGCACAGTACATGTTCGCGAGAGGATCAGCCTTCGACGGTGCTTCAAATGCTGGCACTTTGGGCACAACGCCCAGACGTGCAGAGGCAAGACTGATCGAAGCAGTTGTTGTCACAGATGCGGAAGCGCCGGTCACAATGCCTCGGCTTGTCAACAACCTGCCAAGTGCTTACTCTGCAAAGAGAAAGATAGTAGGTCAGACTGCCGGCATGTTGCGGGTAGTTGGAAATGTCCGATCTACCAACAGGCGATGAGAGCAGCACAAGCCCGTAAATGAAAGTACTGCAACTCAACCTCAATCATTGCGAAGCAGCCCAAGACCTACTGGTACAGCGGGTGCGGGAATTGGATTGCGACGTAGCCATAATCTGCGAGCAGTACAAAAACTTCGACACCCCGTCCTGGGTAAATGACACAACGGACAGAGCAGCGATATGGGTTTGCGGTAAACTTCCGTTCCAACAACTCCCAAATACCCCCGAACCATGTCTTGTGAGAGCCAAAGTGGGAGGGGTTCACTTCTATAGCTGCTATGCACCTCCTAGTGCACAGCTCGAGGAGTTCGAGTTATTCTTGGACACCTTGGCGGAGGATGTACGGAAGCGTGAATCGGTCGCCATCGCAGGAGATTTCAACGCCTGGTCAATTGACTGGGGATGCCGGGAAACGAGCGCGAGAGGACGAGCTCTCCTTGAGACCATGTCTTCGCTCAACCTGGTACTCCTCAACACAGGAGACGTAAGCACATACCGCAAAGGCACAGCCAGCTCCATTATCGATGTGACATTCGTTAGCAGCAACCTAATTAAAGGGGGCTGTGAGTGGCGGGTCGATGAAGAGTTTACTAATAGCGACCACCAAGCTATTATTTGGGAAATCAACACCACTCCCAATCGAAAATCGTGTGTCAGTCGTGCGAGGTCACAGCCAGTCGGTTGGAACAAAAATGCTTTCGATGCTGATTCATTCACCTTGGTTATGGAGCAGGAACCATTGTCAATAGCAACAAGCGCAGAAGCCACTGCCAAAGAGGTAATGAAAAGCGTTGTCAAGTCCTGCGATGCTTCCATGCCAAGGAGACGGCAGAACAACAGTCGCCCACCAGTTTACTGGTGGAACGACACGATCTCACAACACCGACGAGAGTGTCTCAAAGCACGAAGGCTGCATCAACGAGCACGGAGACGCGACAGGGTCACAACAGAAGAACTAAGGCTCGACTATGAGATCAAAAGACAACAACTACGAAGAGCCATTCTCTCAAGCAAGAGATCCTACTGGAAGGAGTTGTGTGACGAAGTTAATCAAGATCCATGGGGAAAACCGTATAAAATCGTGATGCATAAAATTAAGGGCCTCCCCATGACAACAACGAACTGCCCCGAATCATTGCACCGCATTGTCACCCACTTGTTTCCTGCGAAACCTGAGCTACCCGCTTATCCTGCTTGGCAGGTGAGGGACGAAGATATACCATCAGTGACTATGAATGAGCTGATGGGCGCGTGCAACCGGCTCGAAAACGGTAAGGCTCCCGGTCCAGATGGCATACCTAACATCGCGCTAAAATGCGCCATAGCCAATAGGCCTGACATGTTTCTACACATGTATGAGACCTGCCTAAAGCAGGGGGTTTTCCCGACTAAGTGGAAAAAGCAGAGGCTTGTGCTCCTACCCAAAGGGGGAAAGAAACCTCCCGACGAACCGTCATCATATCGTCCCCTCTGTATGTTGGACTCTGCGGGAAAGCTCCTTGAAAGGATAATAGCAGATAGGCTGGAGCCCTACGTTGAGCCGAAACTTTCCACCAACCAATTCGGGTTCAGAAAGGGGAGATCAACCATCGATGCCGTGAAACTCGTTACCAACATCGCCAGAGAGGCTATCTCGGGAAAGAGATGGAAAAGAGGTGGAAAAAAGTACTGTCTAATAGCCACCCTAGATATCAAGAACGCCTTTAACTCGGTCCGCTGGGACCGCATTTTGGAGGCTCTTGCCAGGATGGAAGTTCCGCAGTACTTGCGCAGAATGGTTTCAGCGTATTTCAACGACCGCATCTTGTTGTACCAAACTGAAAATGGGCAAGTAGACTATAAGATCACAGGAGGTGTACCTCAGGGCTCTGTTCTTGGCCCCCTCTTATGGAACGTAATGTACAACGACCTGCTCCTGCTCGGTCTGCCTGAGGGCGTCAGGCTAATGGCATTCGCCGATGATGTGGCATTGATCATAGTGCGCAAGCACATAGAGGAGATACAAACAACCTTCTCATTCGCTATAGCCACAATTCAGCATTGGATGCTCGCAGCGGACTTGAGTTTAGCAGAACAAAAGACCGAAACACTTCTTGTTAGCAGTCGAAAGGCAAGGGAAACCATCACCCTCAAAATAGGCGACATTTACATACAGTCGCAGCCCTTCATCAGCTATTTGGGGGTGCTCCTGGACTCACGGCTCAACTTCAAAGAGCACATAATCGCGGCCAGCAAGAAAGCAGCTGGGGTACAGGGGGCATTATCTAGAATAATGCCTAATGTCGGAGGCCCTAGACAGATGAGAAGACAGCTACTGGCAACAGTAACTACTTCTGTTTTGTTGTACGGGGCACCGGTTTGGGAGAAATCGCTCGAGCTACCATCGTACCGCCGGAAAATGAAATCAGTCCAGCGGCTCTCAGCGATTCGAGTGGCATCATCCTACCGCACTGTGTCTTACGAGGCGGTGAGTGTGATTGCCTCTACAATGCCAATCGACATACTGGCTGCAGAAAGGGGACGGCTTTATCGCAGAAAGTTAGAAAAAGACCAACCGACAAGAAACAGCGATGAAAGAGCCATGAGTCTAGGGCAATGGCAGGAGAGGTGGGACAGCTCTACTAAAGGCCGGTGGACATATCGATTGATACCTAACATCAGTCGTTGGGTCAACCGCCAGCATGGGGAGGTTGGGTTCTACATCACTCAACTCCTGACTGGACATGGATGCTTTCGAGCATACCTGCACAGGTTCAGGAGGGCAAACTCCCCAAACTGCCCACACTGTACGGACGTGATAGAGGACGCGGAACACGTGTTCTTCTCCTGCCCCCGGTTTCAGGATCAACGTGCTGAAGTGGAGAGGATTCTGGGGACTAATATCGTCCCAGAACAGTAGAAGCCATGCTGAAGGGCCCCCAAGCCTGGAACTTGGTATCAGATTACGCGGAGACTATCCTCAAAGAGCTCCGCAATAACTTCGAGGAGTAGGCTTTAGAAGCTTCCAATGTAAGAGCAGTAAACTCTGCAATGAACCACCCTTGCGAAGTAGTATTGAGTAAGAGTGCCGCAGGGGACCATGGTTGTAGGAGAAAGAGGTTAGGGTTTTAGCGGGTATACGGTATACTGGTTTCAATGCAACGAATTACTCTTGCTTTGAAGTCATTGTATCGGGAGTCCCGCACGAACGTAGGCCAAGGCACAGTGATCACAGCTAAGTTTGACGGAAATAGTTATTTCCCCCCTCTTCGGATAAAAAAAAAAAGCAGCTTGCTTCAAAAATAGTTCCGTAACGAATAAACTTGAAAAATAAAGTGAATTATTATTACTAAGTAGTTTCCAGTCGTCTGATATAATTTTGACTTATATGTTATAATAAATACGTACGACTTCCTATTCCACATGGACTACTTCCTGTTTGACTTATTAGAGTGTGTGATCAATAAGGGAAACGAAACGGTTCAGTTACCATAAATGTTGGAATGGAAGTTCTCGTGTCTTTTTGAAATGTGTATCCATAAATTCCATTTATTTATCCAATATTTGCTGGCACGCGATCCTTCCAGAGTTATTGGATGCGACCAGTTTGTTGTCGCATTTTATGATACGCTATCATTTCTTTTCCTTGAAAAGGGGAACCGTGTACCTAACGTTCGCTGCAAAACAAACAAACAGGGTAAAAGATTGATGCACTCTGTCTGGGGATATCGTGTCGCACGCCGAATAAAGAGCTGTTCCGGATTTTTCGAGGATTATGAAAGTTGTGTTTCTCCTGCCAGTCTAGAGATAAAGCTTGAATTATCGGGTCGTGTGATATGAATGGTGGTCTTTTTTTTTTCGTTGTAGCACATATAAAAAGCGTGTCACAATTTTTGAAAGTTGTTTTATCCACCGAAACGAGTTCTACATGATAAGAAATCCGATTGAAATCAAAACTGGTGTTCGAGTGGGATTTATCTGATGGGAATACAATGAGAAATTAAAAAAGTACAAATTTATTCCATTCCCAGGCCTGTTGGGATTTGATATTATCTGAGTGTCAAACGGACAATTAATTCGAGTTTTTAAGGATTAAGTATTTATTGTATATTTCAGTCAAATTCAATGAATTCAAAATCAGTAATAAAAGAGCCTAAGTGAGTTTTCATTCCGTCGTATTTCCTAATATGCACATAGAGGGTGATTTGTAGGTTTGCAAAACATGGCCGGAAAGGTGTGATCATTTGCTATATTATGTACCCCTTATAACATCTGGATAGCTTACGGTTTTGTTTGTTCATTTAATTTTTTTTTTCTTAATTTCCAGATTTTTTCACATCAACTTTTGAAACTTATTTATTTTTTACTATAACTTCACCAAATAAATTAAAATCTAATCTATGATGATTGTTTGCTCTTTTGTAATCGATATTTGTCAAAAATAATTTAGTGAAAAAATGATATGAGTCAACAAATGGCGAGGTTCCATAAAAAAAGTCATTAAGTCAAACACTTTATCACATTACAAAAATAATAATAATAAGAATCACATCGATAACTTGAATGCTTACAAAAACTTCTATACTTCAGCCCCTTGTATATGTATTGGAAAGAATTATCATAATACAATTAGAGATTGCAACTTACAAGGTTAGAACTACAAAAAATAAAACATACAACAAGTTGCAATAATTTGTTATAAATTCTGTTTAAACTGACTTCCACCGCTACGGATGCAAGCGCGACATCTCTTTCTGGCTGCTACAGTCATAGGCTCTAGTATTGTTTCAAAGGCAATATTTATTTTTTCCTTAACTGCTCCTTAGTTTTTATGTCTATACCGTAAACGACTTGAATTTTTAATGAACTATTTACCGATCTTATTAGATTAAGTCCCATTATATGCGAACTGTTGGAGAGTTCCTGGATAATTAATTTCCAAATGCTTGTATTGGGAGAGCTGGCCCTAACTCTGGCCTCCAAGGTCCCCACACCTGACTTTCCTTGATTTTTTTTTATGGAGACGGACGAAGCAACTCTTACGAGATAGAAATAGAAACTAAGGAGCAATTAAGAGAAAGAATAAATGTTCAGTTTGAAACAATGCAGGATGCTTTATTACAAATTATTGCAAGTTGTTGTATGTTTTATTTTTTGTAGTTCTAAACTTGTAAGTTACAATCTCAAATTTTATTGTAATAATAATTACTTTTCAATACATGTGGTCTATCATTGGCAAAGGGTTTATGTAAGTCCTCGACGTGCTTCTTATTTTTTTTATAATTAAGTGTTGTGTTGAATGACTTTATTATGGAATCGCCATTTGTGGACTGATATCATTTTTTTCACACAATTATTTGTGTCAAATATCCACTGCAAAAGAACAAACAAACATCATAGATCAGATTTAGATTAGATTTAAGTAAAAATAAAAAAGTTACAAAAGTTGATATGAAAAAATCTAAGAATTAAGAAAAAAAAAATAATAAAAAAAACAAAAACAGGAAGCTCTCCAGTTGTTATATGGGCTATACGTTTGCCGAACCTTCTACAAAACACCCTGTATAGTAGGAGGATCCACCGTTACATTAAAATGCAATTTAAAAGATGATTAGTAATAGGGGAATATGTGTCTGATAGGTTGCGTGTCACAATATGGCCGCAAGTACCTTTGATTAATTTTTGAACTGAAAGCTTCTTAACGGAGTCCCACAATTACACATATGAAAATAGATGAGTATGGTAATGATTTAAAATCCAATTGCTTCAAAACTTCGTTCCGACCGACACAACACTTGTTTGATATTGAAATATGCATCCAAATTAGTTTTCTGTGTAAGAAACAGAAACCAGTTTATATATTACGAGTACATAAACAGACATAACACCGAATTAATATGCAATCAGCACAAAACTTGCTGTTCGTTTTAATAAACATTCTAATTTTCTGTTTGGGATATTCTTAATTAGAGATTTGACATACGTCAGAACAGCACAAAAAAGTTCAACGTTACCAAGTTTATACATGATATAGAGACAAGGAAGGCAAACTTATGTGGGATTAAACTGAAAACGTGTCCACTTGAAAGTATTAAATAACAAGTTTGAAAAGTCACCAGAATGGCGCTTGTAGAATGAGGGTATCATGTGAATTGCTAAATATAAAATAATATTAATGTTAAGTTACCCATTTTGTCCTTTTTTCAACCAAGGTATGTAGAAAATATATATTTTTCCTAGCTATCTTGAACTTTTGGCGTGCTGTTTAAAATCCACCCCCTTGCTATGTCAGCACTACCCTAATATAATGCCTTTTGACGGACCCTTTTTTTTTAATATGAATTAGATTAAACTATATTACAACAACTATTTTGACGAATAGTTTAGAGTTGCTTTGCTGTTTAAAAAATATCTACTTAAATAATGTTCCCTTTTTTAATAAATTATAATTAAAGTGATCTTGTCATATATTACCGGAATAATAAATAGGTGAAGTAGGTTTGAATTATTATTATACAACCAATTGTATGTTTCATTTAAAACTGTTGCTATGCACTTATATTAAAATTAACAATTAATTACACATTAGGATTGATACTTGAATCGTAACAAAATAACAAAATAGTGACAATTAATTCAATTCTCCTGAAATTTATATCCATTACTAAGAATGACACAAAGAAAGAGAAACCGAGACAGAGATAACGAGAGAAAGGAAGTATATTTCGTAAGAACCGTTCTCTTTCATCGTTCAGTCTCAAATGACTGCCACTCTTTTTTTGTCATATGTTTTTAACGGACTAGGATATTTTTGAAGTCGGCGCTAAGCAACAATCAACTTTGATGAAGTAGTAGATACGTAAGCAAGGCACGATATTAGGTTTGCCTGGTACTGACAAAAATTTACTGACAGTAGGTTATTTACATTTTATATTTTGTGTGTGGGTCACTAAGTATTTAACAAAGGTGAATGTGCTATTTATTGTATAGGGTCGTGTTTTTTTTGGTAGTTATATTCAGCTGTTTAGTTTCTATGTACTATGTATTTAAATAATGTACCTATGAGACATGTTAGTAAAGCGTTAAAATACATTCTATAATATTATATATATATATATATATATATATATATATATATATATATATATATATATAATAGTAAATCTGTCCTAAGACAGGTATCAACATAACCTTCTCCAAAGTTTTCGATCCTGAGCTTCTTCTTCTCAGCTTCGTGGGAAATTTTTCTTGCTTCATTCATTTAATGCAGCGAAAAAAAAACGAGACCTTCTAAATTAGTCGTTCTGCTAAAAACAACAGGTAAACATAAAAATCAGCTGAAATAAAAAGGAAAGCAACACAGGGACTATCCTGAAATTTGGATGGAAGTAAAAAAAACGACTTCGATAAGGTTCTTTAATATACTCTGACAAATCAGCAATTATTATCGAATTCTGGTATTTTCTACAGTGGCTATTTAAGGCAACGGTTGTAGAAATTGAGTCGTTTAAAAATTTGCGGTTTGTGATTGAATCGATAGCGAATGAAGTGAACAGCTGCAGTATTACTCATTGTGTTTGTAAACAGTGAATGTATTTTGATAAAAATAAAGACGTTGAAAGTGAAAGTGAATATTTCTAAATTTTTTAACCCACAGAATCTATTGCAAGGTTATAATAAGCAATAACATCACTGTTAAAACTAGCGATGATTTTCATATATATTTTTTATTTTCTGCATCCCTGTTGTTTCAATTTTATGTTCGCTCATAATTCTCGTTTATTAGGTTTTCCCTGCCACCAACATTGTATGCATATTTCGTGCTTCTAATATAAATTCATATAAAATATTAATTTGACATTGTCATCCTATAACAGTTGAGACGAGGGGATGTTTTATTCAAGGGGATACATTCGACTGAGGAAATAATTCAAATTAAATGAAAATGGAACGTACGACAATTACAAATATCTCTTTCAAAACCGGGCCTCGAATAGCACTAGTTTTTCCCTAATTAACCTTTAATGGAGGTGACAGTCTGTGACAGTTGACATGAATAAAACTCCAATTTCCCTCGAAATAATTCCCGAAAAGCTCCACTACGTCGTGATTGATGACAGTTGCAAAACTCTCCTGAAACATTCATGTACCCTTTTCAAAATAATCTCCAGCCATTCTATTTTTGTTTGTGTTCCTCGGTGAAAAGTAGAAAACGTTTCAGGAATAATTTATATCTAGCTTTTGCGGCCTGTCGGCGCAGCGGTCGCTTTCAAATACTTTGAATTGCCCTTTGAAGTGTTATCCATGCGACAAGAGGTCGGGCGGGTTGCTTTTCCATTATTATTAATATTTGAGCTTAGAGCAAGTCGTTATCGATGCCAGATTTTTGGCCACAACGATGTCCTTTCATAAAAGGATTTGTCCAGGAAAAAGAGTTTTATCCTTAACGTCTTTGATGATATACTTTTGGGAAAGGCTCTGGAATATAATGGAGAAAATGGAGTCTCTATATGCTGATTAGGTATGTATGTAGGTATTTGTATTTTACGATTATATGACATATACAGTGTGGAACAGCCAAATCGAATAATTTCGATAACGAATAAAGAAGGGAGTGTTGGGACAAACGCTTGGATACGTCGATTTGTATTTTTAAATGCGCATTTTTTCCACAAAAAAATATTATATAGGGGGTGTTATGTGACAGTGGCCAATACTAACTTTCTTATTTGAAATCCAAGCCCCTGTAATTATTTATTTTTTGGATGCTCCAGAAAATTCTAGACATAATTCATGTACAATGTCCTACACCTATCTTTTACTGTTTCGGAAATATTTAAGTGTTTTCAGATTTATTACAAAAAATAACACAATAAAAAGAAAATTATTTTATTTCACAAATTCGCTACATTACACTCAATACTTAATTCCCATTTAGCTCTTGATTTTATTTTTTTTAATAATAGTAGTTGTAAGTTATTTTAATAATGGCAAGCAAAAACCATTCCTGCGTTCCTTTTTACTGATTTAAAAAAAATAGTTTTGTTTATATTCGTCAAAACTCATACCCTGGTTCATTTAACAGAAATGCACAAAATAACCATTCTACATATGATTGGTTATGGAGATAACGCACGGACACAAATGGAAGTTTCTCGTTTATTTCACGAAATTTTTCCAAATTTGCCTCCTGTATCCTAAGGAACAATTAGCAAAATAGAAAAGCAGTTTCGCGAGCTTGGTCATGTAAGACAGATAAAAAAGTAGCAGCCAATGAAGCATACGCAATATCCTGAAAAAGTTAATGTTTGGGCAGTAATTGTTGGAAATCATATAGTAGGTCCCTTTTTCATTGATGGCAACTTGAATGGAGATAAATATTTAGAACTGCCCCAAAATAAGGTCGTACTAACTTCGACAAACTTAAATCCTGATCCAGTAAACCCACAAGTTCCTGCCAATACAATATGGTTTCAGCAAGATGGAACACCGCCCCATTACGAAATCAATGTCCGGCAGTACCTGAACCAAATTTTTCCAAATCAGTGGATTGGGAGGCACGGATAGATACAATGGCCAGCACAATCTCCTGATTTGACGCCATTGGAGTACTTTTTGTGGGGATATGTCGAAAGTACTGTATACAAAACTAAACCCCTCAACTTAGATGACCTAAAAAGACGAATGACATTTGCGATTAGATCAGTCACGCCTGAGATGTTGAGTAACGTTAAAAGACATTTCTATCCCATATTAGCATGTTGCCAAGACGTTCGCGGCGAGCATTTTCAACATTTCCTACATTGACATTAATGAGTTTTTGTTTTTCTGTATTATTAAGAAATAATCAGTATTACTTATTAGGTTTTTATTGTCATGTATCGAACTTGTGGTGAAATAAAATAATTTTATAATGTTAATTTTTGCAATAAATGTGAAACAAAACTGTTAACCTTCAAAGTTAAAAGTAGGATAAACCTAAGCCTTAAAAATTATTTTCATTTAAATTTGCCATTTATTTCCGTAATAGTTGTAGATAGGTGTAGTACATTGTACATGAATTATGTCTAAAATTATCTGGGGAATCCAAAAAATAACTAATATATAGGGGCTTGTATTTAAAATAAGAGAACGTTATTTTTTGTTGAAAAAATGTGCACTTAAAAACACAAATCGACATGTCAAAGCGTTTTTCTCAACATGCCCTCTTTCATTCGTTATCGAATTTATTCCATTTGGCTGCTCCACACTGTATTTTACAACTTTTATAGAAAACTTTCCATGCACTTATTATCGTTTGTAATGACTCCAGTCACCATTTACAACATATACCACAATTAGTGGTATTACACAGTTATTCAAATAAGATTCCAAAATTACTGTTGAGTGACTCCAACTTTAATCGTGAACTCTATACTAACAAATAAATCGCTACGCTAATAAAAGGGTACAAATTGTTGAGTGAAAAAAATAAATAGAATAGTTGAATTCGTTGTTTAACCTGCTAAAATCACCAGGCCAGAATACTTCTCAGCTATAAAAACGTTATAGGTCCTTAAAATTCCAAGGTAGCATTTCTTAATTCCATTTCTTATAGGATAGATAAACTTTTTAAACTTGTTTCAACTCACATGTAATACATGTTGATCTTTTGACATTGGGAGAACTTACACATCCTTCAAGATACGATTAAAAGAACATCTTAAATGTCTAAACCAAAACTCTTCGGGTTTCCCGCATTTTGCGAAACATACTTTGGGATAACATAAAAAAGCTCACATAAAAATGAATGCATAGATATTTTAAACGCACAGCATTCCTTCAAATTTCCCCGATATATTCTAGTATGATTTAGTCATGGTTTTCATGTTCACAAACGTTTATATAGACTCTATGTAAACCTACAGTTCTTTTTAAACATTCAATATTGATCAGAGAGGTACTTACTAATCCTAAGTTTTAACAAAAATTTCCTTTTGTTTCCTGTTTTTGTTTTTTAAACCTGCCAATATAATTGTAAATTATTTAAAGGCAAGCTTTCTTGTCACACGTAACCTTCTAAGAGATTTTAATTGTAAACATGTTTTGTTAATAATTAAGTTTAATGTATTCTTGACAATTTTTTACTAAGTTTGTTTTGGGTGTATATACTCACAGAAACGTTTGCTGTACATTTTGTAGCTTTGGACTTGATAACGGGGTGTACGTTTTAGACTTCGAACTATATGTAATAAAATTATTTGAAGGTTGTTGGTCTGGGACCTTCATTTCCTTAATATCAAATTACAAAGAAATGAATTATCTAATTTTCAGAGTACCACTAATAACAAAGAGTTCAAAAATGAGATCTACATATTCCAAAGCATTCTTGATATTATAGTACTGCATGTTTTGTTGGATACTGCATTTGGGTGAATTAAAGTTAAACGTTTTCGTTGTGTTCAGTTTGAGATTAACATATTACGCTGTTATATTTGAAGTTTTCTCCTTATGTAATGATTTCTTTTAAATGTCAGTTTTATATTTTTATCTAATTAAGAATTAATTAGTAAGATGATGCTCACCCTGTTGTAATCGAAATGCAACGGCTTGACGCAAATGCCGAATCTGCTCTGGGCGACGGACCCTGACGTTTCGTTGTAGTTATTTATGACCGTCATCAAATTCGTGGGTGTGTCTTTGGGATGGGATACGATGCTTACGGATGTCGGTACAGTCTTATTGGTCAAAGGGCACATCACGAAACAGGCGCTGTATTTGAGGTTCCAGTTTTCGCGTATGACCTGAAAAATAATTTACTTTCAACTCGATTTGAAATAAAATTTCAATTGAGAACCATTATTAGCAAGGAAATATTTCGACTAATTCTGGAAACATGAAGTTTTATATAAACGAAGTCAGAAGTATGTTCCAACTATTCTAATTTTGATGTGTTCCCTGTTCCCAAGTAAATCGTTTTTTTTTCTATTAGCGACAGCATTACATGAATGTCTAAGTGCTTGTTCGGAAATAACACCACATTTTAAAGAATATACAGCAATTTTCTTTAAACTGTGGTGTTATTTCCCAAGAAGCACTTAGACATTGAAAAATTTGCCACAAGTATCATTCAGAAAACAGCATTACATGAATTTGATTATTTATCTTTGAAACTGATGACTGATTTTACTTTAGTATTTATTTTATTTTTAAAGATATCTCTAAATTTATTTAATAGACATCCTCTAGTGGTATGAGGATGTCTGTTAATAAATATGTCTGCTGCATTCTAAAAGTTGTATAATTATCTCCAACAATGGGAAAATTTTGCATTTCATTACAAATATAGACTGGCCTTGACGGATTGAAAATTCTTAAAACTCCTTAAATTTGTATATTTATGAAGACCACAAAGCTAAATGTGAGCATATTTTTTTACATTTTACACAATTTTACTTAGGACTCAGTTAACAACACATTTGTCTCTTCATTATAAATCATATTTTATTTTTTAAATTCTGAAGTTTATCGAAAATTGATTCACGTAATATGTAACATTCATTTTTCCTTCAACAGCAGTATAAAACCTTTTGGGTCACACTGTATACAATTTCAAAAGTCACTTCTTGATTTTAAATTATATATCTCGGGCAAATAAGAAATTATTTTATCAAAAAATATAGAGTTTAAAATTTCGACAATTTATTTGTTCGGTATTAAAAAACAGAAACAATATGTTCCCTACACAGTTAGAAATGGTATCTGGTAAACATTTAATTCAACATTAATAAATTAATAAAATCATTTAGGCGTTCACGACCGGTGTCAGTGGACTCACTGTAGTTTGCCTGGAAGGTTTTGCGGGGATCTAGTGAATTTCTTCCAAACGTTTCATCTGCCGCTGCGACAGACATCTACAGTGACGCGGCGTAGTTAATACCTCGTTGTAGGTTCGAAGCGAATATCTAGGAACACCCTTTTTTGACAACAAGCGCTTCCACTAATTTTCGAATTTTAGCTAATTAACTTTTCAAACGATTACTTACTAAAATTTCTACCAACGGCCTATTTCGTTACACCGCCCTTCTTTAGATTTTGGTGGTCCCGATCCGACCAGGTTTAGAACCAGTCAAACTAGATGGACACTTTTCCTTTGGCGTTGTTTGTCTGAAACATCGGTTCTTTAACCTCTTTAACCATGGTTGTCTTTTAAAGAGATTGTATAAGCGGAGTCCTTCGAATAGATAATTGCTTGGGTGATCTTCTTTACCCAAATATTTCTCCAGATCTGTTTTTTCCTGGGTTGTATTTACAGGTACAATTGTAGTGTTTCACTTCAGACTCTGGTTCATTTACAGGTCTATATATGCACATCTGCATTTCTCAGTCAATGATTATACCGTTTTCCAATCTCTACTTTAGATCGAGTAGTCACCATTAACTGTGCAAATCCCACTGCTGATAACAAAATCTTAAGTACTTGGACGTGGAGCCTATTATTTAATGAACTTTTACTTTAAACTGCAACTTTACATCAATAATAAACTTTATTGAGGTAACGATTGTTGTACAATATTCGCCTCTTTTTATACATGTCATTAGATTGATGTAAAAATGACATGACTTGCCTGGTAGGTCACAGCCTGTTATATTTTGACCTGCGATTCCGTACGAAAATTCAGCGTTCGATGCTCTCTTCAAAATCTGGCAGTCAATAGAATGTCCTTGATTGGCCAGCGGCATACTTCACCATATACTGGTTCAGGACTGAATGGTGGACAAATCATTTTTCAGAATAACAAGTTACGAGGATTCTGTTAGAATTATTTGATAAACCCAGTGTATTCACTATTATGAACTACATTTCATACTTCATATGGTCATATGGATGAAATCATCTTATGGAATCAGTTTGCAACAATTATTAGTTTATTAATTAGTTATTTATTGCTTGTTCATGAGATCCTGAGATCAAATAATGTAACCTTTCATGGTTCTTGGATGTGAAAAAATTTTGTTCTTTAATATCTACTGCTTTACAGCAGGCACACAACTAGTTATTTGGATTCTTCAGCAGCCGTATTTTGGAAGTCGATATAATTATAATGTTAAAATTAATAAATGTTTTGTGACTACGAATCGCTTTTTGCGTTATAATGATATCGTTTGTTGGTAATTACCAGCTGCTAATAATTTGGACGCTTTGAAATCTTCCCCGCGAATCAGCGATTTCGACAGTTTGCTGTGTAAACACACGATTGGCGGAGAATTATTTTTCAAACCGTTGGAATTATTGGCAACTAGTGTTTGCGAACAAACCTACGTTATGTTTAGACCTTAAATGCATCCACGAAAAGGCGACTGACTTGCCACAGCCTTTCTTAAAGAGTTTCTGAAATTTCGTCGCCATAGTTTGTATCTGATTTCAGCAACTGTTGCCCTGAAAACCAGTTTTTTAAATTTCCAACTTTATGAACATCATTTCTCATCAACAATTTTGCCACTTAAACTTTGTGTTGTGACAGGACAGAAAATTAATAACCTCGGATTATCCTCTTAAATTAGAATCACGTGAGACGATTTGCTTCGTCACAATTCCTTCTCTTGGGGCTTTACTCATAGTTTCACATATAGGACAAACCGACACAAAAATGCCTTTTCGGAACATCGTGTAACTTTTACAGTATTTTATCTCGCCAACCACGTCAGCAGGATATATGAATATCTGATAAGGCTATTAAAACTTTATATTGGCTAATCGACGTTACACGGGATTTTGCTCGTCATCCTGATTCGTATCCAACTGTGGACTAGTTTGTTTAATTTTTTTTGGTCTAAACGCTGCATACAAGATTTATGCATTTAAGCAAATTCCCGACTAGAGCGTTACCATCAAGAAAAACAAAAATAGGGATGAACCTCATTAAGTAAAAAGAACGCAATAGTAATTGGCTAATGTCGACGTTACATAGAATTCGGAAAGAGCGGAAAATTTTATGTGTGGGGATCTTACCAACAAAGTTTTTTTCAAAAATCGTTCATGTAAGATCATTTTTTGAAAAAAGTTGCCTAATCGCGGTAATCGATGTTTTTAATCCTGTTGAACTTGGCCCCTAGTTTTGAAAATAAAAACTGATTGCATATTCGTAATCATCGACGTCGATGGGAGTCAAATTGCCAGATTACGAATCTGAAATCAGATTTTCGTAATCCAAGAGTGAACAGTCGAAAACCCCCCTTACACCTAATTTTGCTCCTTTAGTAAAGGTCAAGGTCAAATTCATATTCGGACCTAGGCAGGAACGTTACTCGATTGAAAGGCTAGAAACGTGATGTAGTTCAAGAATTGAACTTAATACGATACATTCTGGATGACTGACTAAGATAGTGTGGGTAGTTAAACATGTATCATTTGCCTAGCTGTTCCTGGTGAACAGTATCCTTTAGTTTAGTTAATTAAACGGTTAGATAAGCTAGTGACTGCGAATTACCCGAGACTTTCGATCATTGGTGCTTCGTTATACGTACAATGAAACCAATAATTATTTATTTTAGTCAGTATGTCTAGTGTATTAAACGCACATTTTTACCTACATTAACAGAAAATATCTTAAGTAATTTCGAAAAGATTGTTGAGGAGGTCTTGAATTATTTTGCCGCTCAGAATAACTGTGAGGAAGATCTTCTGTTCAGACAGCCAGTAATCCGGGCAATTTTGGGAAATTGCCTTGCTACACTTTGTTCTTCATATACAATTTTCAAATACTTATCTGTTGCAAGAAAAACAATTGAGGAGAGAAAACCCAATGAACAGGCAACAGAAAATATCTTATTTGCCTCCCTCTAGACCAAAAACTTGCCGATGCTCTTGACTAGAATAGTATGTCCATTTTGCCATTCTTAACGCAACTAAATCAGAAAATGAGCACGAAGTAAAACAAAACACCCTACACACTACTTTATAGAACGAAAGATTAAATCCGGATTCTTCAAGTATAAAATAATACCATTAGTTAAAAAAATATAATGTACACCACTTAACGGATTAGTTTCTATCTTATTGTTTCAGAAATATTTTCGTAGAATCTTGTATAAATGCTTTCTGTGTTATTACTTTTGTTGTATTCAAACAATGGAATGTTTGACTGCAATATATACTTCAGCCGACCCCAGTTTCGGTTCTTGATAAAAATTGAGTGCCTTTCAAGGTTTCGGACTCCGGAGTTATTTTTCTTGGATTTTAGATTACTTATCACTGCCTGAGAGTTTTAACGCTCCGTCTTTCTTTGGTGGAAGTTAGTGAGTTAAGTGATTTCTTCAGGGAATTGTGGGAACTTTCAGATGAACTTTGGACGGGTAGTGAAATTCCAGATTTACGTTAACTATTTTTACTTAATGTGAATTTTAAAGTAGTCTGGAACTTTTTGTTTTATCTTGGAATCCTATTAGTTTTAATGTTATTTAATCCAGCACAATTAAGTTATGTTTTTTTTTCTTAAAGTAACAGTAAAGACATACAATGTGTATATTCAGGCTCTCATTACAAGAAGTAAGAATGTTTAAGACATTATTGAAAAAACGATATAGATATGGTATTAGAGGAGACATTTAAATGCTATTAACTAACTACGAGTATAACACAGTAAAAGAGTATAATAAATTTAATGAGTATAATACTGGTGTATTTCAAGGTACTGCACTTGGATTGCTTTTGATTCTATTATATATTAGTGACTTGCATGCCCGAAGATTTTTTTGCTGATGATACTGTTGTGGTTTCCACTGGAAAAACATGGAACAGTGTTGAAATAAAAATGGGTATATACCTTGACAGAATAAACAAGTGGCTCGCATTAAATAAACTCTCTTTAAATATAACTTTTAGAAATTACTGCAATCGTATAACTAATAATATAATAAGAAATAGGAAAAAAGAGTAGAATTCCATAAATATCTCGATGTTGTTTTTGAATATAGAATGAGATTGAATGAACACATACAGTACATTTTACGTACAACCAAATATTTGGTGTTTGTTTTTCACAAACTATCAGAATTAACTGAAATATTAAGAATGATTTACTATGTACTTTTTAATAAAATCAAATCAAATATTAAAATCAATTACGGAATAGTGGCATTGGATGATGCTTACTCGAATAGCCTTGTTCTGTTGCAAGGACTCCAAAATAAATTCCCCAAAATTGAAAATAAGTATAAAATGATAATACAAAACAACCAACTAAATGTCAGTTAAACCTTTGCATTTCAATCATAACTTTTGGGCAGCTATGATAGCTTACTGAAATAGTATAAACGTTCAGCCATTGTTACTAGGAAACAGTATACTTCTGCAAAATAAAAGCAAAAAAGTGGAAAAGATAGCTACATAAATAATAATTTACCTAATGGATTAAAATATATAAGCACAGAATTCTATAAGAAATCTAAACTCAAAAGCTGGGAACTTTTCGAGATTTTTCAACCCATTGAACGCAAGACAATATATTGTTTCTAGTCGAGAACCTTCATCAGTTGCATTCCCCTCAACTGATTGAACTCTCGAATAATTATTTAGCATACAGTACATGTAGCTGAAAATCAAAAACTGGATTAATATAAAGGTATAACCACACTATATATAGAATAATAAAATATTACTGAAGTATAAGGTGGAGTGGAATTATAGTTATACAGAAATGCCTTTCATTGAAAGTACTAGCAGATTCTCTAGCACAATTATAACTTTGAACATAAACAACAATAAATTAAATATTTCCACTATTGGAAAAACCATTTTTACGAGAAAGAAAAAAACGATGTAAGACTTAACTACACTCACGAAAATATGGAAAGAAAATATAACATTTACTAGTAAACCTTTTTTTCTTTTTAACGCAAGAAGTGATACACAGTGGCGCACCTCAAAAATTAGATGTCGAAATAGTACTCGTCAAACAGGCTATACCAGGGGTGGCTAACTTGATTAGACCTAAGATCTACTGTTTACTAACGAAACCCTGTCTGATCTACCAAGTACATAAATGAAACAGCATAGTTTAGTACGCAATTATGTATTTTTTATTAGCCAGTCTTAGTAGTTTCACAAGTGAGATCGTTTCCTTAAATTTACTTAACATTATATGGGTCCTATATATTAGTGTGAGCATTGCGTTGAGCATTTTCCACTAGTTTAGCATAATCAGGTTTGTAGTTGGAAATTTCCAACCTTAAAGAATCCAATGTATGAGCATCTGTCTAGCGAGAACGGTGTTTATTTTTTGTTTGCTTTAAGTAGGAAAACGCTGACTCACATAAATATGTTGAACCAAAACACGAATGAAGTTGTTCAACACATTTTTTTAAATTTGGATATTTTTCGTTGGAAACCAATGCCCAGAAATCTTGACTTGCGGATGACCTTGCTTTTAGAAATATGTCGCAGCGCAGAGTAATAATTTCGTTTTGTAACATCATGTGCTCCATTTGAAATGTATCTGCAAATTTTGTAGCCAATTCATAGATATTACTATGATCAACGGCATCATTAAATGGATAACTTATGAATTGAACCAACTTCTCAATTTTTCTGAAATCACTAAAGCGAATTTCAAAGCCTGCTATCACTATGAGGCTTGCGTGATACAGAGTCTAATCGTGATTTACATCGGTAATAGTCGAAACGTAACTCTAGTAGTCAATATCGTCAACTGTCAACTGACTGACTGATACGTGACACGGGACGGATTGATACTTGACACCCCCCCCCCCCACACGCTTCCCTCTTATTGGTCATTGCGTGCCGAAAACAAAACATTATACTGCGTAGAATAGAGGATAAATACCGTGACGGAACAGCGATTGAAAAATTATACAAGATGATGCTGCGGTAGTTGATAATATTGAACAGCTGTTTTAATAAAATTCAGTCAGTTTCATGTTCCTTATCTAATAGCAAAACTCCTTAAAATTTAATTCGCAAATTCGTTAAATGTAGATGGAAAATCAAAATCGAAATACCGTTGAAATTCTGTTCAAACAGACTCTACAACGAGGACTCACTTATGGTAGGGTTCCATTTAAAAATAATTAAGTTGTTAGGTCTGGGGAGATCAGGGTGCAGTTCAATTAACAGTTAGTATGGCTAAATATGGCCCCCTTCGTAAATCTTTTGAATGTTTTTGCGATTTCGTTGGGACACCCTGTACTCCTGTACATATATGTATGTTTGCATGTGCAGGTGTGTATGTATGAGTATGTGGGTATATATGTATATATTTAGTAGCATGTAGACTTTGGAATAAAATAAAACATTTTTTAAAAAAATATAACCGACTTCCACCTATAACTAAAAAGTTAAAAATAATTATAACAAAATACAACTCTAGCAAATAAATAACACATTAAATGTTGTTAGGTACCTAACCAGGAATTAAAAAATGTAAACATTAAAAGGTGTTCATTCTGTACAAATTAATTACCTACCAATCTAGTATATTTTTGAAGTCAGTTCCAAGCAAATCTAAAATCCTTCATTGGGTACTTATCTGCTAATTCATCAAACTTGATTGTTGCTTGGCACCGACTACAAAAATATACTAGATTGGTAGGTAATTAATTTGTACAAAATGAGCACCTTCTAATGTTTAAATTTTTTACTTTTTGTGTAGGTATCTAACAACATTGAATGTGTTATTTATTTGCTAGAGTTGTATTTTGTTATAATTATTTTTAGCTTTTTAGTTATAGGTAGAAGTCGGTTATATATTTTTTAAAAATGTTTTATTTTCAACTTTTTAGTATTTTTGAATTCAGGTAGTTTTCATCCTTTATTTATTATTTTGTATGTATAACCTTAATAGACAGCACTAGGTAACATCGAAAGCCTCAACATTACACAATGATACTTTCCCATTTAAATTGACAGGTAAATCTTTACGAACAAAATATTCTAGTACGCGTTGACTTAATAAGCCCAAAATATATTTATGCCTTATGGACTACGCCATGTAACCTTTTTTCAACTTTTTTTGACAACCCTGTATAACTATAGATAATTCCACTCCAACCTATGTGCCAACCATCCTGTACATACGACTGCCCACGGACAAGCATAAATTTGTTAGCTGCTTTCTATAGGACGAAGTAGAATCCATCCCATATTTACGGAGTCAAATCGGTCCTATATTTCAACCATAGTATATAACTCCTTGTGGGCTAGCCCATAAATTAGTTCATTCCTCTGTAACATTAATTCCTCTCCACACTTTATGCAACTTCTTATGGGCTATAAAAAATATTTTTTTAATCACACTGTATAAATACAATTCAACTGCAGCATATATTTCTATCTATCCTGTATATGATTTGCTTATGTCCACATCATATAACAGTTTTTTAATCACCCTATATAATTTTAATTTCACATTTTTTCCAACATTTGTATACCACCAAACGTCCAATCCACCCTATATTCCAACCATCCTGTAGGTATATACGGCTGCCTACGGACCACTATCATTCTAGTCCATCCTATATTTCAATCTTTACTTTGTGATCTTGTTTGCTATAACTAAACACCCTGTCTATAAACGCCCCAAATAGCAGTTTAAAGTTTGACATGTTTTGTCACTGAATTGTCTATTAGGCCGGGAGAATGTGACAACCAAAAGCATCGTCTTCGCAAAATGGAAAAATTTGCATTTAAATTGGTAGTTGCCTGGTATACAAACAAACCGAGCTTGGTACTCATTGATTTAAGGAGCCGAAAATACTATGCTTTAGATGCTTGAGATGTACATAGAAAATTTTCAAATTCGCAATTAAAACTTCCAGTGCCTAAAATTACCGCACTAATACGCGACGAATTGATAACCTCCTCCTTTTTGGAAGTCGGTTAAAAATAAATAAGATTACCGATATATTTACTTATTTTAATTAGGATAAATAATATCCTCAGAAATAAAATCTCAAAATGTTGTAATAATGTAAACAACTGAATATTGTTTACTAGCAATAAATTATAAAAGTCGTAGCTAAATCCCAATTCACACACACCCGAGTGCATGTTAACCTTAAAAAAAGTAATTTACTTTAGTGCCAAACCTATTTGTTTTTTATATAAACAAAAATTAAAAATTAATCAGCTAAAGAGTTTCTTTCGTACAAGCGAAAATATTTTTCAGACGAACATTTTTTATGTAGTTATAATTTATGTGCGAATAAAAGTCCAACATCGGTGGTCGAAATACAGATTAAATCAATATGGGGTGGGACAGTTTTATATATGCCTGTTTCGGTAATTGGGAGCGGTCCGTGTTTGGGAAACATCTTTGGGTCGAGGCCTACGCGTATACGATCCCCTAAATGACAGTTTTTAACATTTCTGGAGACACTTTAACAAACTGACCCTTATCAGAGTCGGGCACACGCTTTAATTTCAGCTAAGGTTTTATTGGATATGAAGTGTTCAAAGATGTGTGAAATGTGCTTTGGGAGCGCAAGCAAAATCGTGTTTTGCCATAAGTTCTGCCGGTAATGACGTAAAATGAGTTGACTTTGTCGTGATAACCAATAATTTTGACATTATTTCGAAACATAAATATTTGTCTTTATTGAACTGGAACTGGACGGAACGGAATGTTTGTGTACAAATGAAACAAAGAAGCGTTTTTAGAGTTCTGTGTATTAAATGAACGGAAAGCTTGAAATTTGGTGTCAGTACACAATTTGGTGACCTGATCAGCAGTAAATAAGTAAATGAAGTAATACTGATTTTTGGGTATACTTAAGGGATGAAGTTTTTCAAAAACCGATCATTCTCCTCCTTATCTCTGCAACTATTGGGCTTAAAATTTTGAAGAAATTGAGAATATATAGTTTACAGGAAGAATCAAGAGAAAATTCTAATATTAATTTTGGGGACAAATTAAATGACAAATAAAAAATTAAAATATTTCGAAGGGCATATAATATATCAAATGAAAGGGCTCATTATGAAGAACTCATTACATATTTTCATCATAATTTTAAAATAATTTGTTTAAATTATATTAACGCAAATATACAAAAATATATCCTTTGTCCCTTATTTCCGCCTCAGTAGGCTAAACTTTTGAAAAAAGAGGACAATATAGGGCTCTCTCAAAGTTTTTATTTTAGGAAAACGACAGCGAAAATCCTAAAATTAATTTTAGGGCAGAAAGCAAATTATAAATTAAATGAAAACTAAAAAATTTTATTATTTTAAAGCACATCATGTTAGGACTCGTTATAAGAACTGCAGGTATATATTTTTGTATCTATAAAATAATTTGATTAAAAATATGTTAAGAAAAATATACAAAATTCAACCCATTCCCCATTTTATCTTCAAAACCCTACAATTTGGAAAAAAGAGAATATACAGCTTCACTAAAATTTTACATAAAAAGTAACACGAAAATTCTAAAATATATTTTGGGTTATTTGAAGCACATCAAGAACTATATGAAATGCAATATATTGCTTTTGTATTTTTATATTACTTTGTTTAAGAGATATTAAGGAAAAGTTTATAGAAAAAATAAAGCAAAAATTCTAACCTCAATTTTAGGGAACGAATTTGAAAATTGAATAAATATTTTTAAAAAAGGTATCGTGTTGGTAATCAAATGAAACGACTCGTTGTGAGAAATAATTAGTTTACATTTTTTACAACTTTAAAAGTTTAATTGATATTATTCAGGTAGTGTTTGTTGTATTGATTATTATTTATTACTTTAAAAGTAATCTGAAGAAATCTGAAATAAACTCTATTCACACATTCTTAACAGGAATTCAGTTTATGAAATATTGTTTATTACCACAAATTTACCCAATGCTTAAATTTTTTTAGAGCCCGCCTGTGATTTTATGTTGCAGGGCCGGATTTTGGTTGGTGGGGGCCCATGAGCACAAAACTGGTGGGAGCCTACTTAAGGGATTCAAAATTGACAGAAAGTTTTTTTTTATTTAAATTATATTAATTTTACATAAAACATGTCAGATGTATATGTATATCTATATATAATAGTAAATAAAGATTAGTCAATAAATACATAACATTTAAAAAAGCAATGAATTTAAAAATTAAATATTAAAATAAAAAAAAGAAGTAAAAAAACATGCTCTTCTTGCTTTTATTGTAGCGAATTTTGCTATAATTTCATCTATGTTTAAGCTTTCTACTATATCGATATTTGTACTGATAATAGAAGACTATTCAGACGAACTTGAGTGATGATGTCCTCCGACTATTTATAATAAGCTTAAGCTTCGAAAATGACCTTTCTCCTGTATAATTGGTCACCATTAATGATAGATATATTTTTAAAGTCATTTCAACATTAGGAATTTATTCTCTAACGTTTTTGTTGATAATTAAAGAATACATAATTTGTTCTCTGCTTGTTTTCATTTCCTTATCCTCGGAATCATACTCCAATAAATCCGAACAAAAAGCTTGGAGTTGAATTGCAATCAAGATCTTCTTTGGAATAATTTATTAATCTTGTAGCACTCATAAATTTCTTCAGGACTAATTTTATCGGACCGCGATAAAAAAAACAAATTTTAAGGCAACATCATCATAAGCGGAAATTCGTTAATCCAAAGCACTTAAAACTAGCGATTATGGTGATATATTGAAATATGCCAAATATTTCTGATGGAATGTTTTGTAGTACTGGTTCAGAAACGCGTCATGTACGATCACTCATATAATCTAAGTTTCCCGTCACCACGACACCAATATGTATATATTGAGAAAATGTATATCTCTTACTTGCGATGAGTGTAGTTAGTGATTGTACAAGAGTTAAAGCTGTATAAACATCAATTTTGGAACTCTGTATAGTAGCGCATGTTTCATTTAAATTTTCTAAAATGTCGTTCCGAAATGATGCTATAATGCTCGTTTCCGATCATTCCATCTGTTTGCAAAATCCTGCAGCTGTTCGGTGAGTTTTTGTATCAAAATCATTATTTTCAGAGATTTTCATGAGAGTTTGTTTGTAAGCAATGAAACCTCCCACAAATATGCTTTCCATCGGTGCACTCTACTCTTTGGGGTACAATTCTCTCATTATGAACCTTGTTCATTTAAAAATTATTAATAAGTAATGTCCATCGAGCATTTAATAGAGGTACATGCAGTTACCTGCCTAAGTTAATAACCCTTGATGTTGATTATAAAACAGATTTAAAATTTTCCAGACAGTTAAAACATTTTACACAAACGCCGTTTTGAAAATTCTTGATATAAATTGTGCGAAAACGTACTAATAAATTTAAAAAATCGTGTTTTAATATAATTTTCAATGTATTTTACAAAAATCGCTAAGCCTTATTAAACATTTTATTTTTATGGTCATTTTATGGCGATACACTTATATTTTATGGCATTTTTTTTATCTACAGTTGGTGGGGGCTCCAAATTGGTGGGGGCCCTGGGTCACTGCCCAAAGAGCCCATAGGTAAATCCGGCCCTGATGATAACGTGACATTGGTTATATATACAGAGTGCTGTGGTATAATCTAGATGCATATAGTAAATAAATAAATCCTGATTTAGGAGATTAATTGTGAAAAAAAAAGAAAATTCAGTAATTATTTCTAGGGTTTTCTCTGTCCTATCAGAAACAGTTCGTTGTGAAAAGGAAAATACTATCATGCTACCTATTTCCGTAGGTTCGGATGACACAATTATTATTAGTTAACCTTCTTTATGTACATCGAAGTCACCCAAATCAATAATTCACAATTAAACTATAAAACTAAATACTAGTGTTCCGTCTTCACTTAGATGATAATTGCGGCAACTGAAACTGCTCATGCCTTTTATATCCCATCCTTCTTCTGGAAAATACTTGACCATTCTTTCTAACACGCAACTTGTGTCATTGACGGCTGTCGTTAGCTGTAATTTAAAAGGTCACTTTTCATATTGAATCATTTCAGCGACTTTTCACTTTAGTGTAACAATATATATTTATCACTGCAAAATGTATAGTTTAAAACAAAAACACACGTTATCTATATATAAATAGACAAAGACAATACGGTTAAGTACCATTTTCTCTTCTGTCACTCAACCAATTTGCTTTATTTTTTTTTTGTTTAGTAGCTACAGACGACCTGTAGTGCAGAATGCTAAAATTAATTTATAATATTGTTTCAATAATTAAATATTAATATAATAAAAAATCATTATTTACATGCATACTGTCAATGTCAAACATTGCCGCCAAATTGCTTGGAGAGAAAATCATAAGATAGGTTGACTCCAATGTGAAAGACAAACTTAAATTAAATGTAAAAGTAAAAGTTTTGGCCCTTCGCTAAAGTTATCCTACATAGTCATGCTATTGAAATAGAACCAACGAAAAATTATAATACATAATCATCGCCGTTTATTGGGCGCCCGCAAGTTTGCAGTTTGCAACTTTCATTGCATTGTAAATATGGTTTGTCAACTAAAATCAGAATTATGTTGCACCTCATCAATTTGTTTCTGATATCTTCTTTATTTTAACCTTATACTTTGAATTTAGAGTCCTTTTATTTTTGTCGGGTAACTTTCATATAAGTTTAACTAAGATTACAGAAAATTGTGAAATTATGCACAAATTCACAACACTGAATGCTTAGCCATCTGCCGGAAATTTGTTTAAAATTTTGACATTTCATTACTTTTGTAGCGATTAGGTTAAAAGTTTTCAATTCAGTCAGACAAGATTTCAAAATATTTTCAAAGGTTTCAATTTCAATTAACAGAAAAAAATTCTCAAAAATAGGTGTATTTAACTACTGTTAATTAACAGTATGTGATTCCTATTTCTTTATATTTTCCACATAAATCAGAAATTGTCATGGGTTAATACGTTGGTAAGTAAATTTTTTGCATTGAAAATTATTCTGAAAATTAATGTTTTTGGACAATGTGGGTATCTTATAGTTAATTAATTTTACATTTCATGGTCCCATTGCTGCAAAGTTCTAACTGTTAAAACATTTTAAAGATTTGTTTGAATATACCTATTAGGTTAATTGAGGTACATTTATTCTAGAGTAATATATATTTTTTTACATATATTACCTTTCAAATCGTTCACTGCTGGCTTTAAAGTTTACAACCAAATGTTCAAAAAATTAAAATCCAAAACGCTCTACACGACAACAGATTCCACTGCGTAATTATATATGCTAGGTTGGTTTTCAAATGATAAACACGGCAGTGGCTGGGTAACGCTCTTTCAGACCAAGTGATGACCATCTTTTACTATCTTTGGAGTTGCCTATAGTTCAATAGGAAAATATTTAGTGTTGTAAATTATAGAACAGTATTGATTTTTCGGACAAGTAGTACTAACTTTCGTAGAAAATAATATTTGTAATTTTTTGTTGTGATTATAATTCTGTCATTAATATAATTTTCACAATAGTCTGAAAGTGTTGTGCAACAAATCATCAATCAGCGGATAATGGAAATGTCATTAAATATTTCATTGGGTTCTTTGTCATCTCTATTTTTAAAATCGGTTGTGTGTAAATGATGGAAACTTTTAGGTTACAAAAAGATTCCGCCGATAATTAGATCGAACATTTTGCATAGACATATTTATGTAAAAATAATCCTACAATTATATACATCAATAAAAAATATTTAGTGAATTATTTCTATAAATGTAATCTAAATGAAATAATAGGGTTAGCAAAGGGCTGGACTACTTTTCTAATTTCGACAACTGAGCGACCGCTAGTTACATTAAAAACACAAACGCTTTGTCTGACCCCCCCCCCCCTTATCTGTTCCATGTCACGTATGGAAAAACCAGCTGAAGAACGTATTGAAATAATAGATTTTAAATTTATATACATAGACTATGACTAATAATGGTGCACAATTTATTTTTAAAGGTTCGTTTACATCTGTGAGTTGTTACAATGACAATTGTAACTTAGAGTCCGATATATTAACGCTTGTGAGTTTATATGTCACATATTTATTTACACATTTAGCTAAGAATATTGCACCCTAACAAACCTCTGTTTTTTACACTCAGCGCCGGTTTAACAGCCATCTTGCCAGCTTAAGTAAGTGAAAAAAAACCCTGTGTTTATACATCTGTGACATACCAAAGGGTCACAGTTTTTCCAATACGTCTTTAATGCAGGTTGTAAAAATCACTAATCTACTAATTTCGCACTAGTTAAGTTGAGTATCAGTCGGGATAAAAATATCACCAAGTGAAAAATCCAAATTATACAATTAAGGTTTAGGTAAAATGGAAGAAACCAGCATTATAATTTAAGGAACTTGTTCAACGAAAAGAATCTTTAGGTGCACAATTCTTGAATTCCGTATAATTGGTTCGATAAAACATTTTTACCGACTATATTTATTACCAAATTTCGAAATTAGAATGCTTCATTCGTAAAAAATTGGAAAACGCATTAATTAATTCAATAAATAATTGATGGTACAAACGTTCGTTTATTGGCTACAGTAACATATTTATAACACCAAATCTACCGTTTTTTAACTGACTTCCAAAAAGGAGGAGGTTATCAATTCGTCTACAACTTTTTTTTATGTATGACAAGCAATTATTCAAAAACGGCTTGAGCAATTTTGATGATTTATTCAAGGAGTAAACCAAACTTTTGGTTCACTCCTTGATGATGACAACTTAGAGTTGTTAAAACGGCGTTGAGTGGTTAAGATAAAGCTTTGGTGCAAAACTGTGTTTTTACATTTGTGACACACCAAAGGTTCCACAGCTTTTCCATATCCCTATCAGACGGACGCAGTTAATACGGTACCGTTCGCAAAATATCTCTCTTAATTGTTTAAATTACAATTCTGCAAAACCTACTTATCCGTCAAAATCCATATTGAGCTTAATTAATTCTAGCATTGTAGTCTATCATTGAGCGGAAAATGAACTTTACAGTTTTTATTATAAGAGTTTGTTATCGGTTTTTCTGGATTTTCTTAGCGAAACATCCTCCGATCGGATCTTGTAAACGCTCATTTTTTGAAGGTTTTCCAATTCCTTACAACTTTTCCATATTACATTTCTCCATACTTTTTCATAAGAAAAGCAATAAAAAACAAAGATAATCATATTTTTATGGGTTTTTATTGTTTAAATAATTTACTTGCTGTTAAAATCAGGTCAGTTATTGTCTATTAACTATTACTAATGTGATGGCATAAGCGGTTTGCTATTTAATTTTATAAATGTCACTTAAAAATCTCTATTGACTGGGGTATATGGAAACATTCTAAATAATGCCCTGAAGTTACCAGTGGAGTGAAGTCGCGGGTAACAGCTACTTAGTCATAAAATGTGGACCAATAAGATTTTAAAACTTTCAACTCTGTAGAAGATTCAAAATTATCATTCGGCGAGCTTTACTTCAGTACACCGTACCTTATGATAATGACTTCAAACTTCTGTCATTCGACATTTGAAGTTAAAGTTCCCCAGTAAAAACTCATAAGAAAGGTTAGAAGTCTTTATTCAGGATTTAAAAAATTACTATGTTGAATAATTATAACAATGTAAATTTTTTTATATTGGCTTGAATAAGCTAGCAAATTACTATCGATAAGAGTGTTAGGAAATTATGAAAATTATTGAAAAAAGTTGAGAAAACCCATATTTTTCAAATTTTTTATTTGAGCGTTTTTGGAAAGTAATTTGTATAAAATTTTTATCTCTGTTATTCAAATACTTATGCTTCTCCAAGAACTTAAATAAATAATTATCAATTTCCATATTATAAAAAATCGTGTTTTTCAAAATTTCCTCTAAATTTTATTACCGTTTTACTACAGTTGGTTTATATAAGTTTTTTATAAAGTAGTATTTTGATATAATTGTTATTAATATACCTTACCTTTATTTTTGCCGTTATTGTTATCGAAATGTGAACGGATGTATTGAATTCGCCAAGTTTATACCACATTCTGCACCACACTCTTTCTGGTCCTCGAGTTTTCGTAGCACCTATCACACGAACCGTTCTTTGGCCTTTTCGTTGGTCGTAAAACGCGGAGAAAACGAAAAACTTGTATCTGTAACAAATAAAAATATTTCAATAGTAAGTAAATATGTGTGGCATTATAATGATCTGCCTGTTTGATCATTACATTTAATTTTCTAATATTAAATTTAATAATAATAAAAATTTTACGTTGACCCTTAAGTAAGTAGTGGTTTAATAACACTTGGAAAGTTTGAATTCACTTGCATATAGATAGGCATTTCATTTTATCCACTATATTTTGTAACCTAATACATTTATTATATGGATACATGTATTATTACTTAGATAATGGTTAGAAATATTTATCAGGTTTAGAATAGAAATAGGACCTATTAAAATGATACAAAATTTTTTTAAATAAAATAGTAAACATAGGTATATACTCCTATGCCGAACTGAAACATCAATAGCTCTTAAGCATAAACTAGAAGGCTTCGAACACCATACCAGAGAGAAGTTAAAATACATTCCCCTCAACTGATTGAATCCTAGAATAATTATTTATGTATATAGTTTAATATTTTATGGCGAAATGAATTCCGACATCCAGGAATGTCAGGAAAATCTAGTTCACAGAGACTCCAAATCGGGAGTCGTACTGTGTGTAACGCTGTTTCCTTGTGATTCCTAGGGTACAAATCACACGAAAAAATTCGTAGGTTTACTAGAACCTGTCAAAGAAATTACTATACTAACTTTACGGAATTCATTTCCCGATAAAATATTGAATTCAGTTATATGTACTATATACATAAATAATTATAGGAGAATTCAATCAGTTGAGAGGAGCGCAACTGATGAAGGTTCTCGACTAGAAACAATATATTGTCTTGGATTCAATGATTGAAAAATCTCGAAAAGTTAGTATCTTAATTTCTTTGACAGGTTTAGTAAACCTAAGAATTTTTTTGTGTGATTTCTACCCTAACTAGACTTTCCTGAAACTCCTGGATGTCGGAATTCATTTGCGATAAAATATTTTATATTTACGATTCAACAAAAATTTTTGCAAAGTTTTCGTTGTTCTATATACTACCGTTATATCAGGTACCCTAAAAATTCTTTCAAAGCCCTTAGAGTAATGATCGTATGGGTCAGAGATAAACATGAATTCTCGTGTCTCGTTTGGAAAAGTTCACACTTTATTTATTCTTAATCTAAGCTGTTTCTCACTAAGTAATGTATTTACAACATTTCTTGGAAAACCGTTAAATTCAGCTTTTGCTTTCTTTTCTCCCCTAAATCTATATAGATCAAATGGGAGAACACCTTTATTTTTTAAGTAATACGTAAATTTAATGGAAGGAATTTAATAAGATCCATAACAATATAATTAATATAAAACTTATTTGTATCAAACACAACCAATATGTCATCCACATACTTAGGCCAAACCGCAGGGAAATATCGAAAGTCATTCTTTGCCTAGACCTTAAATCTGCCCATTAGCAAATTAGTCACTCGGTGACCCGAGGGGCAATGAGTCAATTTTGGCGATTTGCTAAAAAATAAAATAAAATCTCTAAACCTTAGTTTAGTTCTAAATCATCTCATTAATCATCCCTGTAAAGCTCTCCATCGATATTCTTACCTCCCTTCAGATCGTGGCTAATAGTCACTAAAATTAGGATATTAAACAAAATACAAAAACTGAATATTTTATAGTTTTTTGAGAATACATCATTTGTAGATTTTAGATACAGAGGGTATATGACGCGTACAATATGAAATTCGAATTTGTTCTGTAACAGAAATATCTTAATCTTATACATTCATTATATTACGTACTATGAAAGCTTTACTAGATTTTATGATATGACATCCTTCATGATACCTTTCGACGTACTAATCTATTTAGTGGAAAGATGTTCCTTCATATTTGATTCATCTTTGTACATAATGTCTCTAGGAGTCACCGGAAAAGCAAGATTTACTACACCCACACATCTTTCGTGTTCCTGACAAAATAATGAGGGTTGTTTTCATTCAACCGTAATAGTTCCATTAGTGGTAGCAGCCCAGACTTTTCCTGCTTTATTTTCTTAACGGTACTTTTCTATCTCCTATCTACTCAACCATTAATTTATAATGGGATTTAACGATTTCATAGCAACTAACACACGACGTTTTTCGAATATTTAATGCTCAATCAGTTTCTTAAGATGTTTTCAAGAATTGTAGGAGAAATAGTTGGCGACATGGAAATTTGAGAAGGACGTTGCATTATGCAATTTTGAAAAATACTTTTACATTGTTTGCTAGGTCCATTATGCTAAAATCCTAACATTCGCGAAAAATTTCAAGTTTGGGAACAGTGTTAGCTATGCAGGGATTTTAAAAAGCATTTAAAGAATAATAATACATATATAATCTAATGTGATGGGAATTCATCTGATAATTCGTTGAAGCAGCATTGATCGGATATTTCGAAAAATCCGAAATGTTGTTCGTCTGGCGCATAGAGGTCGGCGACTTGCTTTGATGAAGTTCTCGAAGAAGTATATCCATGAAGGAAATCTCTCGGCTGCTCTTTGACATTCTGGAGAATTCCGAGAAGAAATATATAAATACGGAGAGCTGACGGATTCATTCAGTCTAATCAGTTTGTATTCGATTGCCGTCAATGACTACTAATATAAATATCTGTTTACATTAAAAATGGGTTGTAAGAGCTTTTCCGGAAAATAATAAACAAAGGCTTACCGGTGCCAAACTTCTTTCAATTGTAATAAATAATACTTAAATCTAGGCATTCTACACTGACGCCTTACGGAATCGTTGTGAGTCATGTGAGGAGCAGGCAACAGCGCACTTTACCGACTCGCTTTGTTTATGTTTGGATTTGAGGTTAATTTCAATTTTCGTCTTTTATAGCCTGTTTTGTGGTGTTTAAATCAGTGATTATCTTGTGTACGTGTAAAAAAACAATAAGATAATGGGTATTTCAGTGTTTTACAAGCAGGAAAACGGCATATTCCTTTGAAGTGTCACATAATAAACGTGTTAACTGAGTTCTACAAAAGGTCATTTAAGCAGTAAATAAAACTGCATTTTACGTGAATAAATAAATGTTTTGATAAATACTGTTACATATTAGTAATTAACCCACTAATTGTTTTTCTTATTGTGCACATCATTTAATGAATTTTAATATATTTATATTTGTGGATTAGGTAAGTAGTTGCTTTATTTTGAATCCTTTAATTTAATGCAGATTGGGCGCTACTGTTGGAGCCGGAATATTTGTACACAAACATATCTCTGTCTCTTTCTATTTTTGTCTCATGTTTCAACCCATTTTTCGTTTGGTCGTATATGAAAGTGCCAGGTCCATTTACATTAGTAGTCATTGATTGCCGTATTGTAAAGATATATTGTAAATAGTTCTGTGAATTTAAATAGAAGTAGTGCAAATAAACTAGAGTGAGTTGGACTGTGCTTATAAATAAATCCAAGAAACCGATTGTGAGAATAAAAACATTACACCAATTGCTAAACGTCCATTCAAGTTCTGACTTATCAAATTTTGTGAAACCTAAGTAAGTTTGAATTGCTGTTACTTTTCTACTATTTCTAGCAACATCTATCAAACATTCAGTATGGATCAGGGAGTAACAACCTAATCAATTATTTAGATATAATGTCAAAATATGTAAAAATCAACAGGAATTTTGACCAAGAACTTATTAAACATATGTGTTCAAGTATTTTACACAAAATATGGTATGTTCTTTACTACAACAGTACAAGTCTTTTTCGTTCCGTTTTGAAAAAGTTTTTTCAAAAATTTGCGACTAAACTTTTTATCTTGACCGCCAATAATAGTGATTTAAATTCTGATACTTATGATAGGAAACCAGTTTTCGTTTTGATTCTGCATAAGCTTCTATTTTGGGTAAACTGTAAAATTGAGTTACAATTTTTTTATATATTTTTGGAATTAATAATGCTGCAGTGGCTCAAGTCGTCAGTGCTTCCCCTGCACGGTAATTTAACGTCTCTCCACCAAACATGCTCAATAGTCAATTCTAGATTTAGGTCTTTTGTTGTTTGATGTTGACGCGTAGATATTACTTGTGCAAACTTAGAACTTCAATTAAGGTCGTCGTTAGGTATGTTAAGGTCCAGTAATTTTTTCGTAAGATTACTTATACCTGTGGTTACATAATTGCCTATAATAACTAAATCATACCCATTTAATTACAATTCAATAGAAAATATACTCTTGTCTATCACATTATAGTTTTTGATATACAGTGTAGAACAGCTAAATGGTATAAATTCGATAACGAATAAAGAAGGGCATGTTGGGAAAAACGCTTGGACACGTCGATTTGTATTTTTAAATGCGCATTTTTTCAGCAAAAAATTATAGTTATGTACATGCCGTATGTATCGCCAGCTAAGTGAATTTGAAAAAGGTCAAAGCATTGGTTTACGGGAGGCGGGTTTTTCATTTTGACAAATCGCGAACCGCATGAACAGAAATCCAACAACTGCTATGAGATGTTGTCAAGGGTGGTTTGATAATACCTAAATTCGGAGAAGAATAGGTACTGGATGTCGATAGGCACAAATGAAGTCAAGATCGACGTTTAAGATTTATGACCTTTAGGGGCTGATAAGTGGTTAGGAGAACAAGGTCATTTTGTAAGTGTCCGAACGATTTACCGTCGTATAAGATCTTTGGGACTGCAGCATTATTGACCAAATCTTGTGCTACCTATGACCGCTGAGCATCGACGGGAACAACTACTGAACGACATCATTGGATCATAGAATGGCAACGGGTCGTCTTCTCTGATGGATCTCGATTCTTCTTGGGTGGACATGATGGCCGAAGAAGGGTTAGACGACACTGTGAAGAAAGAAGTCAACCTCAATTTGATGTTGAGCGAACAGTGGAAATAGGTCACATGTAGTCTGTGTTCGAGGCAACAAGACAGCGCAACGTTATCTTCAGGGTGTAGTGGAGCGGTACGTACGCCCTTATTTTAATCGGCTCATGGATTCAATATTTTAACAACATAATGCTCGGCCTCATGTTTCTTGTTTAAACTTTTTTGAAGTAGCGATGGCCACCTAGATCCCCGGATCTTTCACCCACAGAACATGTTTGGGATAGGATGGGTAGAAAGCTCGGAAATTTACCCCAGTCCCCATGGACTTTGGAGGTTCTAAGACCTGAAAGACAGGTAGCTTGGAAAAGTATTCCTCAAGAAGAAATAGACCAACTTATTGAATCAATACCAAGAGGTGTTGGGGAATACCTATATAGATAACAGCAGTGGTCAAACACATTACTAACAAACTTTATATAAAAAATAAACTGCTTGGTATTTTCAATCCAAATTCTAATAATTTACTTCTTACTATAGCATCTATGTTCTAAAACATTAAAACATGTTCTTCTGGGTGTTGCGATTTCTTTGTCAGTGAGTGTATGTATTTCACTTCAATTTAATCGCTATTGATTTACCTGCTCTAGCCCATTTGTCTTGTTCCATTGCTTAGAGCATTTACTTTATAAAGATAGTCTGCAGTGCACAAATATCGTGGTAAGACTAAGGAGAGAGACGGCAATAGAGAGGGCAAGAGGCTATTTCACTCGGTTGGGAGCTGCTTCAAATGAAATACGTTCAGCATGTTGTTCATTGGCTGCTTCCAGCCACTAAGTGAAATAGCCTCTTACTGTGTCTATTGCCCTCTCTTTCTAGCGTTCCCACGATTTTATGCTTGACAGGCTATATCTAGATAGTAAATAATCTAAGTTCCATTGTACTAAAAAAGTAAATGTACTCTAAATTTTGTATCGTTTCGCCCTCTTTTTTTTTTCTAGGTTTCATTCAATGCGTCTAGGTCAATGTTATGGTTGATTAATTTCTTAAACAACCGATTGCTAAATATGCATCATAGGCATTTCTACACAAAGCAATCTCTATTACATTTACTGAAAATTGTACATTACTATAATCTATAGTGTTATTTGTGGTAATCAATTCGTTAAATTCAGCCCTGTTTCTGTTCACACAGAGATTTTCCAACATTACACAGCATTTAAACAGAAACCAATTCAATTCGGAACTGGAACTACTCACCCCACGGCATTTTCCATTACAGCGATCTCAAATTACTCTTTTATAATCTTATTATCGTTGAAATAGTTGAAAATGGACACTGAATTACTGGTATGCAATGCAATGGCACGAGAATAATTTTCGGTGTACCATACCGTGCTACACATTTAATTCCAGCCTTTGTTCAACTTAATGACGTAACAGGCAAGCGAAATCCACGGACGAAATTTCTATTTAAATAAAATGTTACCAGCTTTCACTGTTGTGTGTGCTGTGCTGGCTTATCCTGCTTTACATTCTAATCTCTGTATGTCCGTGATATGGTGAACCCTGATTAAAATGAAAATTGGACGTAAACGCTTTGCATTCCTAAGAGATATATCATTCTCAATGCTTACAAGAGGTAAATGGAAGCTTTTCAATTAACGGTTACATCTGAAGGATTCACGAATTGTAATTTACGACGTCTCTATAAGGCTTTCAAGTTTGTGACAACAAATATTCCTTCTTCAATAAGGCAAACGTCTCTCATTTTGAATAAAATCGGACAAGTACGAGCAGGACTCATAGCCTAAGGGTTTCAGAGAAACTTAGTTATGTATGAAGATAGTTCATTAATCTCTGGAATCGAGACTCTCGACGATTTTGCCAGATATTGTGTTGTTTAGACGACAAATATTAGGATGTCTGGACTCTTGGAAATAATCATGGATTTGTACAAACCTTAGTTACATTTCTTAACATAAAAATAAACATATAATAAAGTTATATTTGTAACGGCTAAGTAAACTAGGTATTAGTGTATTAACAAAAAGATATTCAATATAATTCATTAAACATAGTGCTTAGTTATTTTTTGTTTACCTGTTTAAAACGGTTTTAAATATTAACAACATTTAAATACAAAATGCAAAATACGTATTTTCAAAATATCGCATTCAAATAAAATCCCTTATCAAATAGAATTTTTTGATCACATGTTTGCCGAATGAGGATAACTTTCAAATTCTTTCATTTTAAAAGAAGTTATTTCGAAAAGATTGTCGAGGAGGTCTTGAATTATTTTGTCTGTTCATTTGGGTTAACTTTTTTCAGATTTTTTCCTGCAACAGATAAGTATTTGAAAATTGTTTATGGAGGAAAAAATGTAGTAAGGCAATTTCATAAAATTGCCCGGATTACTGAATTGTATATCCTACAAATGTCATTGTGCATTTTAATTTGTTTACGTTTATTTAATTTTATTCAGCTATTTTATTGGGAATTGGGGTCTGATTTTGACCCTGATGATTCTGGTATATTTGAAAAATACAGAATTTCCCTTAAATGTGGTGTTATTTCTAAGAAATTCAAAAAAACAAAAAACAAGTAAGTATTTCAAAACAAGTACAATCACTTGAAACTATCTTCTCTTCGACTCATAAACCACTCGACTAATTCAATCAAAACTGGTCATGCATGTTTATACTCTATATTGCTCTAGAAGACACTCGATGCATCCGCCTTATTCCTTTCTCAGTGTTTTATGCTGTCCGTTATTACATGTCAGTGCAGTTTTTGTGTTTTATGATAACCGAGATCTTCCACAGCTGACAATTCAGTGGTCTAGTGTCATATTTCCATTTAACGAAAATGGAAATATGACAGACTGCTCTCAATTAATTCCGGTCCTTCTTATCGGACTCAGTCTCTCCATGGCAGGGAGCCAGTCGGTTAGTCGGTTTAAATCGACCACCTTCATCTCGGAATCCGACGAATGCAATAGACAACATCGTTGACCCTTTTGGATAACTTATGGCCCATTCCAAGCAGGGTGTAAGTTTCAGGGATTTGCTTTTGTTCTTTTTAGACCTTTTCCCCTTTGTTATCCTTCGATCGCTGGCCGACAACAACTAGGGGCTAATGTTTGGCCAGCATGCTTTGCCTAAGTTGTTCTCCATAATCATTGACTTGGTTGGGGCTTTTGTGGTGAGCCAAAAGCTAACTACTACGCTATAGTTAAATCTCTCACGAACAGTAGCCTGGCCGAAGTTTGTCCTGTGCTGTGGCAATTACGCTATTTGTTACTAACGACCTGAGATAGATAGTGTTTGAAGGTGACGTTGAATTATTCCAAGTTTCGCCCTTGGTTCGAATACAGCTCTAACGGTACACCAAACCTGTTGAATAGCTGTTCTACCAACCACGCTGGCTACGGTTGCGTCAAACGCTTCAGGCTGTTTACTAAAAGAATCTATAGCGACCTGAATGCGTTTCTTACCCCTCTCGGACTCGGGGAATGGCCAGTTTAGTCAGTTGAGCACAAGTTTATTTTGATAAAGCCAAAAGTAAATAGAATTCAATTTGTATGTAATTTTGTCTGAGAGAGGGGGTTGGCTCCGAATTAGCTATCTTATTAGTGCGTTAGCAGTAATGAAAATCTGTAAAAATAATTGATTTTATATTATATATACAGAAATATATTTAGAGGGCAGGGAAGTATAGTGCCTTCGCTTTATTACTAAAACTAACACAAATAAATCAATTCATCAGCGTCTATATCACTTTATAAGCGTCTTAGGGCAATAAGGTTAAAGCCCTGAATTGAAAAGCGAATGAATTTTTTAACTATATATTTTATTAAAAAAATTCTACCCTAACACACCCACACATCTTAACCGAAAGTCCTAGCATAAGCAAATAGATCTTAGTGACTTTCTAACAAGTCGTTTATAACGAAGATAAAAGATATGGTTCCAGAATTCAGACCTGAGGAACTCCAATATTAGTGTAAGCTGGATCACTTTTAGTACCGTCAACTCTAACATTCTAATTGTCTTCTAAACGTTGTTTGTGGCATATTTTGATTACTTTTATGTTTTTTTGGGCAATAAAGTAAAAAGCCATTGACAACGAAGTCAGAATAGACTTTGAAACGTTTGGTATTCCTGCAATATACGTCGTTTTATTTCTATTGTGGTGTTATTGCCCAAAAAACATAAAAGTAATCTAACATTCTATCTTGGAAATAAGTTTTGATAAGTTTCAGGCCAACACCTTGTATGCCCATATTATATACAAGTTGGATAGAAGGATAGAGTGGTCAACCAAATAAAAAGCCTCAGAGTAATTAAGTAAGATTTTTCATTAAACGTACCTACTTAACAATGCCATCGCATCTACAATCCTTTATTCTTAAAGAAACTGATTCGAACTAACGAGGTTATATTTCATTGCCAAATTGAACAGTCTTGTGAAAATGACTTTGTCAGTTTTCTGAGATTTGATAATAACGATATGGTCATCTGGATATTTTCTCCATATTTTTATGTAACATTAATTGAGTTTATTGGGCAAGAAGTATTCATGTATTTATTGGTTTTTGATTTCTAGGTATGGTTTTTGTGTAATCTGAAGATCAATAGATCCACCAGCAATATTATTATCAGTTACATTACATAAATATCACCACATTGCTCAGCTTCACAAAATTCAGTAAAAGTTTTTTTATTAATTTTGTATAAGTACATTTATTCGATAATATTTTACATATTTCTCAGTTATTTAGTATGATTTCTGTTTTTTAAATTTTGACATTGAAATTGAATTAAATAGAGATAGAAGTCAATATTTGAGCAGATTTATGAAGTATACAGGGTGGTGCTTTCCCGCAATTTGTTTAGTGTATTGTTCAAATTTGATTGAATTACTTCATTGATTCTTAAACTTCTGCACCTTTTCCAAAACCTTCCGTCGCGCTACTGCTAATTTTAAGTGTTTTTTGCGTGTAAAATATAGACAGTATTCGGGATTCCTGTATTGACTTTCGAGCTATTTGGAGGCTCTTTTGTTTTCCGACTTAAGACGGCCGCTTTTTGTTGTTATTGTGTTAGGATTCCGCGAGTTATTAGTTCCGGTCGTAACAACCGCTAAACCGCTTTCATTTTGTTTCTTTTGTGTTTGCAAAAGCGCATCATTTGTTGTTAAACCCGCATTTTCGTTTGCTCAATCAATGAACATTACGTCGCTATTTTTTGTGTATCGTGTTGTCCAGATGAAGGTCTAAAATCAGTTCCTGCCGCTGCGGGGCTAGCCTCTGAAGAAAGAAGAACCAAGAAAACACCACCTACAGGGCTTCGATTTAAAAGGTCAGTGATAAACTTTTATTTGGTGATTTCATTTACGCGACGGCACGTGTTTTACTGATTGTTCCGCTAAAGGTCCTTCGTCAATTATATACTTGCATTGAACCAGCATTGAACTAACACCGCAACATCTAATTCATATATTTTTTTGGATATTATATGTAATGTGTCATCGAACACATTTCACAGGGTGTTTCTTTAATATGTTTCCAAACCTCTGCTTGGTAAAATAAGCCAAAAAGTCCCTATTGACATGTGCCCCAAAACACACAATTAGGAAGTTAAATGCCCTTAAAAGCGCTCAAACAAAACTGTTTTTTACTTAAATTTTTCAATACCATTTTACTAATTGACTGCAAAGCTCAATAACAATATCTTAAGCGTTGTGGCAACGTCAGCTTTTTATTTGCCATGGTGAACAGATTTCTGTAATTTTTAACCGACTTCCAAAAAGGAGGAGGTTATCAATTACTCGCGTATTTTTTCGTTTTTTTTTTGTATGTATGTTACCTGATTTATTCTCCTGTGGTGCACCGTTTTGAATGAATATGGTCTTGTTTAATAGAGTATATATCCGGATTGGTGAAACTTCAAATTTTGGAAAATAAAATTCTATTGGTAAAGTGATAAAATTTGTGAATGAACACATGCGTGCATGGAAATCGACCAATATCCCTAATATTTTAGTCATTTTTCGATAACTCCTTATGGATGTGTATAGTTTTTTAACGTTTAATCTATTAAGCAAGATCCTTAGGTGATCTAATATACTTTTCTGCGACGTGCAACTTGCAGTTTTGCAGAAAATCGCCGAAAATTCCAAAATCCTTATCAAAAATTTCATCGAAATGACATAACGGACATTTCCTCATAAATATTTTAATTCCAACGTAATAGTGCGGCAATTTTAGGCACTGGAAGTTTTAAATGCGAATTTGAAAATTGTCTGTGTACATCTCAAGCATATAGGTAGTAAAGCATAGTATTTTCGTCTCCTTAAATCAATGAGTACCAAGCTCGTTTTGTTTGTATACCAGGCAAATACCTATTTAAATGCAAATTTTTCCATTTTGCGAAGACGGTGCTTTTGGTTGTCACATTCTCCCGGCCTAATAGAAAATTCAGTGACAACACATGTCAAACTTTAAACTGATATTTGTTTCGTTTATAGACAGGGTGTTTAGTTATAGCAAACAAAATCACAAAGTCAAGTGATAAAAGGAGTTGCATTTATATGAAGATTGAAATAGAGGACGGACTAGAATGATAGTGGTCCGTAGGCAGCTGTATATACAGGATGGTTTGAATAGGGTGGACTGGACGTTTGGTGGTATAAAAATGTTGGAAAAATGTGAAATTAAAATTATATAGGGTGATTAAAAAACTGTTATATGATGTGGACATAAGCAAATCATATACAGGATGGTTGAAATATATACTGCAGTTGAATTATATGAATACAGAGTGATTAAAAAATTATTTCTTTTATAGCACATAAGAAGTTTCATAAAGTGTGGAGAGGAATTAATCTTATCCAGGACGATAATATAAAATGTAAAAAATGAACTAATTTATGGGCTAGCCCACAAGGAGATATATACTATGGTTGAAATATAGGACGGATTTGACTCCGTAAATATGGGATGGATTCTACTCCGTCCTATTGAAGGTAGTTAACAAATTTATGGTTGTCCGTGGGCAGTCGTATGTACAGGATGGTTGGTACATAGGTTGGAGTGGAATTATCTATAGTTATACAGGGTTGTCAAAAAAAGTTGAAACAGGGTTACATGGCGTAGTCCATAAGGCATAAATATATTTTGGGCTTATTACGTCAACGCGTACTAGTACATTTTGTTCGTAAAGATTTACCTGTCAATTTAAATGAGAAAGTATCATTGTGTAATGTTGCGGCTTTCGATGTTACCTTGTTCAATCTATTAAGGTTATATATACAAAATAAAAAATAAAGAATGATAACTACCTGAGTTCAAAAATACTAAAAAGTTGAAAATAAAACATTTAAAAACATATATAACCGACTTCTACCTATAACTAAAGAGCTAAAAATAATTATAACAAAATACAACTCTAGCAAATAAATAACACATTCAATTTTGTTAGGTACCCAGGAAGTAAAAAATGTAAACATTAAAAGGTGCTCATTCTGTACAAATTAATTACCTACCAATCTAGTATATTTTTGAAGTCGGCTTATTTTAATGAGTTCTACACACAGCTGAACACCCTGTATACTACTAAGAAATCTAATTAAAAGTTTGCATGTGAAAAACTTCTAATGGAAACTGAAGTACGGCAGCGGTAATGTTGCAAATTGTGAAAGCTAAAATTCCTGAGTTCGCAGTGTGACAATTTTATACTGATTTGTTGAGGCGAGATGTAATGATCAACATCTAGGATGTTGGAGCAAATTAGCACACAGAGGTTCTGAATCTGGAGCTGTTCCCGATTCTGAATCTGCGGACAACGCGAGCTCTTACCATCGGCGCAATCAAGATAATTTTTGAGTACTAAGAAAGTCGAAATGATCATCCGCCGTACAGCTCTGTATTAGCACCAAATTACTTCTTTTCATTCCCGTAAATCAAAAATAAAATACGAGGTCAACATTTTTCGACGCCTGAAGAAGTGGTTGATGCACTAAAAATGCATCTTTTAGAGAGACTTCAATCGTAGTGGAAAAAGTGTTTCGAAAATTGATTAAAATTGTTTGAATTTCTCTTTTGTGTTCTGTATTTCCAAAATATAAAAGGCACCCTTGATATTGGATATTATTGTGCAATTCAGCAAAGGGCGGCTACTATAAAATTATTGGGGGAATCAACAATACTGCACATGCACCTAGGCTTGAACATAAAACTCTCAGATTTTTGTATATCTAGTATAAGGGCGAATGGGTAAAACTAAAGAAAACTAGTAGAATTCCAGCCTCAACCAAGGCAGTTTTCCCTACCCTATCTTAACTTTGTCGTTGAAAAATGGCAAATTTTGTGTATGTTAAAACTCCTTATAATAGCGTCTTTACACGGACGTTTTCGAAACTACGAGAATTAATACTGACTACAACCATTTTGCATTAACAAAAATGGAAATGCAAATTTGTAATAACCTTATTTCAAACTGTAGGGTAAACACGAAAATAGTAATTTCGACAATGTGTTTACTTTTTCCTCTGGAGCAAAACTTTAATTGTGAACTGACAGCATGTCAACAACTTCGATGGCCAATCGATCGGAACTTTGAGCAACAACATCGAAAAGCTTTTTGAAAATCGATGAATCAATCATGTAAATGAATGGAGGCCAGATCAGCGGCACCATAACGTAGGAACAATACCTGAATATTAAACGAATTAGGGTCCGAGAGAGAGAATTCGAAGATCGAAGGAAATATACTCAAAACTTGTACGGCAAATCGTACGATACTGGCGCATATTGAGCTGTGCAAAGTTTCGAGAGAAAACTTGACCTTTCTATATTGTTATTCCCAAGGATGCTCAAGAGTTAATAAAAGTTTGGGAGAGAATATGAGAATACCAGATTCGTTTCGAAGAAGAAAAAAATATAGCGCTTTTTATGAGATTGTTTACTGTTCACTGTTGAGGTTTAGTGCTTAGTAAAAATATTCATAAGTTATGAAATTGTTACTGCTTTATTATATGATCAGCAATAACATTTATTATAGTATGGGTCTTAAATCCAACCAATTACGAAAAAAAAATGCAGTGTGGCAAACTGAAGCGAGCAAGAAATTTAAGACCGTTTAATTAAATTTCTGAAAGAAAAATCATGGCAAGTTCAATTAAAAATATGGTTGCATCATTTAAAAAAGGGCAACAAAGTCCATACGTTGGCCCTAACATTGGAGCCAACTGGTTAATTTACTTGGCATCCGCACGTTGGGACTTGGACCAGTTCACTCTCGACGTGAGGATGTATGACATCGAAATTGTTTTACGAGTTTTTACACTTAGTATATACATTCGATGGAAACCAATTATAAATAAGTTAATTTAAGAGCCTTCAAGAGAATTGATGAATGTTGTTGCATGTCACTGATTTATTTTAAATATCATTCATCCACAACCAACGTGTGGACGGATGACGAACGTTGGCGCAGATTTCTTTGATAAAACCGACTCTGAACGGCCAATTGCCAACGTTAGGATCAATGCCATTTTCTAGGCCCACACGATGGACGAGTGTTGTTGGCGCCAACGTTCGGGCCAACGTGTGGAGTCGGCGTGAATTTACTTTGCCCTTTACTACAACTGCGTACATTGCTTGCTGCTTGAATTTCCATGCCCGCACTCACACAACTACCACCGTATACCGTAAGGAAAAGATCGCCCCGTAAAATGAAAACCGTTACAAACATCCTGAACGACATGCTTTCATGGCATATTTAAGACAAAAACAAAACCGGAAAACGGCCCTCAAAGTTCCAAAAATTGTGTGTACAATGTACCTTGTGCCTGCGGAAAAACGTATGCCGGTGAAACATCAAGACCTCTCCAAATTAGAACAAAAGAGCACCCATACAACGTCTCAGGAAGACATATATACTACTTAAAGAAGAACATACAAAAAAAAAGAAAAATCAAAGAAAGTGTCTGCATGTTGTTGAATAATGGGGAAATTGGGACACCCTCTGTAGAGTTACCGTTTGCGTGGCAACAGCTCCTGACGAATGAACATCAAAAAGGAAACTTCAAAGTCAATTAATCTGTCAATTGACATTGCCAAAAAAGTCAAGCGACGAATATAGTGCAAAACATTCAAACAAACATTGTTCGACAACGATTCCTGATAAGGAATCGAAACGTCACAAAAAAACAGATAAGTACAACACAAAATACATCCCAACATATTATACGAGAATATTAGTTGACAAATCTGTAGACCTACTTTCTCACAGTTGGTCCTGCGGGAGAGTTTTTTCTATAAGAGGGCAACTAGTGTTCCGGGCAGTTTCCACAAACTGCCCTTAGAGATACTACACCTTGATATTCAAGTACTTAACTTATCTGTATTTTTCAGAAACCATTGCGAGGAGAGAAAATTCCAGATGAACATTCAAAATATTTAAGCTAGATATTTATGATGAAAATTTGACATTTACATTGATTTTTACAGTTTTCTTGAACATAATTTCCGATTTTCAGAAAAACGATATTTGAGCTACTGTGTAACAGACATGGGTGACTGAGAAATTGTCGAAGTACGGTAAGTATAAAATGTCTCTTCTAAAACCACTTTTTTTGATGGGGGTTTGATGTCATTGCTGTTGCCAATAGATTCTGCACTGAAGGTCGTCAATACCTATTAATCAAAATAAAAATAAAGAAAATCGGTTGAGGGACTGAGGAGAAAATGGTACCGGACTGTTTTGTCTTTGCCTATTTATGGCTAGATTAAACGTAAGACTTTCTATAGTAACAGAAAAATTAAACTACAACAGTCTAGAGAAAAATTGCATTGCGTACTTCAAATTTCCTTAGACTCCCTATCCCCCCTTGTCACATATCGTCACACTTACTGAGACCCCCACCCCACTGTATATGAACGTATTTTATGAAGGACCCCTTATTTTACGAGTAAGATTTTTCGATTTTATTATTAATAAAAAAATTAAAATACATTTTAAATAGTTTACTCATTTAAAGAATTTAAATTGTTTGTAATAATGACTTATTAATTCAGACGCAAACAATCGAAAATTATAGACCATAAGAATAAACAATTACTCTTAATCTTTGAAGAGTAGATGAAACGCAGTTTACATAAGATTCCTTCATCTTGGGTTTGACAGCAAACTATATCGACAAAGAATAACACCAGCCAGGAAATTAAATGAGATATCTTGATCGAACAAATTCAGCCATTAACTTTTTTTACGTTTTGTTATAAAATATCTCTGGGAGTTTTCAATTATTTCCAGTAGGGGATTTTCATGGTTTCGTTGGCGTGGAATCGATAAAGTTAATTAGAATGAGCTGAATGAATAACAAGCTCTGGTTTTCATTAAGCCAGCAGCCACAATGTTATCTACTTAAAACAAAAACGGAATTGTTATCGTGTTTAAATAAGGGTTTTATGCCAAAAATATTTTTCTATCTTAATTTTACGAGTATATTATCTGATCCGTTTGTTTATACACATGGAAACTGTTGATAATCATTTATTCTAGAAAATGTAAATAAAAATATTGAAAATTGACCGGGGATATTTTAGAACCACTACTGTCTAGTCAAATATTAGATTCTTGTCAATTTTGCTGAATATTTTGATGGAAATGCTGTGGAACCTTCGGTGTGTCACAAATGTAAAACCAGAGTTTTGCAGCCTAACACCAAACCTTTATTTTAAACACTCAACGCCGTTTCGCTGCAACCAGGAGAAATTTGGTGTCGTTTGATGTTAGTTCCTTATTTCCTAGTGTACATATTACACAAACTCTGAAGTACCTGGAGGACTTACTCTTTTTATGAGGCAGAAATTAATTTCCCTCACAAAATTATGTATTGTTTTCAGTTTGGAGGTTGCTTTTATGAGCAGAAGGGAGGAACGGCAATGGGAAACCTCTTGTCGCCGTACCATGCCAATTTGCTCAGTTCCAAGGTGCCGTATTTTCCTAGGGTATGGATACGGTACGTAGGTGACATATTTGCTATATTTAATACTAATGAGTGTAATGATAATGATTTTGTCATGCATCTTAACAGTAGGTTTGCTTCTATATAATTTACATATGAACAGGAAAATAAAGATACTCTACCATTTTTGGATGTATTAGTTTTAAGAAATGATAATAATAAGTTAGAGTTTGATGTATATAGGAAGCATACTAGCACATGTAGATATTTACCTAATACGTATTTTACTGTCAACAACATAAAATGGCGGGGATTAATTTCCTTGTACATGTTGTTGACATTTCTTCTTAACAAAGAGAGGAGAAAATGGTTATCCAACAGATATTATAGATAAATTAATTAGTCGGTGTCAACTTTTCAAATTGAGTCACAAAAACAAAAGTTTGTCTCTGTTTCGTACAGTTGGTATACTAGGGGCTTTAAGAAAATTTTTAAAGAACTTGGTATGAAGGCGGTGTATAGAACAACTACAACACTACAGAAATTGTTGGACAATCCTAAAGACAAACTTGATGATTTCGAGAAGTCGGGTATTTATGAAATCACATGTAACGATTGTGATTTAAAGTATTATGGAAAGACATGCAGATCTATCAGTACCCGTTTCAAAGACCATATTGCCGATTTGAAATACGGAAGAGCGGATAAATCTAGTGTTGCACATCATGTTTTAGAGAACATAACCACTTCGAAGATTCAACTTCTTTAAAATTAGTTAAACAAGTAAATAATTTTAGGGAACTGGACTCTTACGAAAGCATAATGATTTATAAACATAATCAACTAATGAATTCAGATAAGGGTCCTATTCCATACATCTCATTATATAGTTTACTTTGCAAGAATCCATAAAATAGGTATTAAAAATGTAATTACTTTATAATGTAGGGTAAAAGTAGGTAGGTAATTAAGGAGTATTCTAATTTACACAATTTCATTATATGTAATGGGCATTATCATCTTTTTGATGTGATTTACCCTTTGTACTAATTTCTGTAAGTTGTTAATAGTTTACTGGTAGGTATAAATTAGAGAAAATTGTAATTTAGATTTAGTTTGGTTTACTCCTCGATGATGACAACTTAGAGTTGTTAAAACGGCGTTGAGTGTTTAAAATAAAGGTGTTAGGGTGCAAAACTAGAGTTGTTGAAACGGCGTTGAGTGTTTAAAATAAAGGTTAGGTGTTAGGGTGCAAAACTGTGTTTTTACATCAGAATATTTTGCATGATTTTTTTCAAGTGGCGCTGTTCAAATACCTCAGTGGAGTCAAGGCTCAAAAATGCCTTTGTTAAGAGGGGGCCGAAGACTCAAACCTAGACTTGTTTTAAGGCAAGATCTGTATCCAACCAGTAAATGCGAGTCCTTTGGTTTTGCATAACCAGTGATGGCAAGTTTTTTTTCCAAGGACTGAAGGCAAGGTTGGCAGGGACAATTAAAGCAAGGCAGCATCAGTTACGTTCAGCTCTATAAGAGATATATGCGATATGATCCAGTAGGGTAAATAATTCACACAATGTTGATGACAAGCATGGCCATGAAAGAAAAATGCGATTAAAATATGAGCATATCAAGAATTCTAGCTCCGTTTTACACGGACAATAATAGCCAAGAACTGATTCCTCGTTATCTTTATTGTCTTCAACAGCATTTGTGGATCAATATTGGACCCAGAGTTAATACTTGGTTTCGTTTAGAAACCTGGAGAGTAGGGTATACTATCATTCGAACTAATCCTTTGTAAGATGGAAACAAGTTTAGCTGGTATAAACCAACAGATAAGTATGTTAGACAGTCAATTGGGAATTCTTTGATACGAGTAATATTGAGCGTATTCCAGAGGTCTTAAATTCTCCTACAACCCCCAATTCTGCAATTGATTTTGCTGTTCTGGTCTTAGTTAGCTATCGGATTGCAAGCCCTACTAAAGTGAGATTTCGGTTTATGTTAATCGCAACCTCAGCCATCAGGCAAAATACATAAAGATGAATAATATGGTGGAATGGTATGATGCTTTTAAAACTTGAATATGGACTTTATGTGACCATTACGTGCTTTAACTATAAATCTACATTTTGTAACAATCTATAGCTCACTGGCGGATCCAGGGGGTGGTCTAAGAGGTTGAAGTCCCCCAAAAAATCATCTGAGTGGTATGTTTTTTTTTAGTGTTTATTGCGCTAAAATCAACCTTCAGTGACGTCAAGCCCCCTCAACCGAGATCTAGCCTCCCCCAAATGAGAATCCTGGATCCGCCCCTGCTATAGCTGTATCAGTAGTGCCTGAGACGTTGTTCGAGTGAAGTTGGCATAAAATGATTCATTATCAAAAAATTCAGTAGAGAGGTAATATCCATCTAACCATGATAGACTATATTGATAGGGTTTTCATTATCTTTCACAGCATTTTTCAATTCTTTTTGAAGTACATCGGCATCATTATTCTTCGACAAACAAAACTAAGGACCGCTGAGATCCAGTATATATCCATTAATGGCTACTACTATATCAGGTTTCACATACCTTATGAAGGCAATATGATTGTCTAAATGCTTGAAAATTGCTCGATTTCTCAATGTAACTGTATGTATCAACTATTATCGCTCACTTTTGGAATATCAATAGTATCGTTGAACGAATAGGTTGAAAACTCGGTATGTGTTGTATATATTCTTTACAGTTTATGGCATTAAACCCAATGATTACTGGAATAAAGCGTAACTAAAATTAAACTATAGTTACATACTATTACATATTAGGTCCATAATAATAACAATAAAATTAATAATAAACTAACCAGGCTTCCAAATTATAGTAAATAAATATCTAAACATTTATTGTTAATCGTGTTTATGCATTTTCAATGTGAATTATTCAATAAATTTATTTAACTGTTGCCCTATACTGGCTTACTATATAATTACATGTGCACTCGCACTTAGAGGTGGACTTCAACTATGCTGGCAAAGGTTAGAACTATTGAAACTGTCTGTATGTATAATTACCGTTTGTTAAACTTTGCAAGGGTCTGAGAGTGAGAACGTTCAACACTGTAAAGCTTTTATACAACTTTGCTACCTGAAAACTCATTATTTTATAAAATGAGTTAGATCTAGGGCTCATGGGCTACAAAGTTCATAACTAGGTAAAATAAAATACATTGTTTTAAGGTATTATTATTTTTTTTTCATGTAACAATATATTTTAATTAAATTTAGTTATTCGTTTAATACATTTTCATCGAAGCTGTTGGAATTTTACCAACAGAAATTCACGAGATAAATTAATTTCCTGAAGTAACTTTTTTATTAAAAACGTAGAAGACGACTTAGCGTTGAATTATTCTCAGATTTCCAGCTCCATTTAGAAGGAAAGCTTAATATTTGTGATGAACAAAATTAATGAGAAAATTGGCTTATTCGTTTCGTTGTTTTTGAAAAGTTATTTAAGTAAACAAAAAACTACTAAGTATTAATGAGTTCTTTAGAATCCCTATTGAAAATTTTAAGGAAATAGCCAGCTAGCAGGAAATAACATCAGTTGTTTTCTTTAGAATGGAGCTCACAATTTAGCATTCTATGGGTGGTGCATCATTAGTTTAAGTAATTGTCTTCTTCTAGTCGAAATTATAATCGACAAAAACTCGTATCTATCAAACGGTCTATTTTCAATCCTTGTGATTCTGATTACTCAAAAATTGTTCAAATTTATACTGTAAGTATGGAAACTTTTGATCATGGTGCCATGAAGGCACAAATGTGCAGATTTGATGTGGAATCAGAACCCATAAGGTTTGTGGGACTCCTTTTAAATCGGAAATTTTCAGTAGAACAAATGAAGTTAAATTGTAAAAATGTATATTCAGCATTTAATTTATATTCTTCGCTTATACAACATGGGGTACCAAGGAGGTATTAATACTAAATACTCAAATATTTCTCCTCATATTCAATCATTCAAATGATGCCAGGAAATAACCGACCTACACAAATATCGTTTAGGACTGATATTATTTAAATTGGCTTCCGAAACGCTATCAGAAAGTAGTCACCAGGTGGACTTTAATCCCACACAAGCGGCACTACATACCTCACTTGACCACAGCCAAAACCCGAAGACAGACAAGTCTTCCATGCACTTCTATCGATTAACAGATATTAAGTAGAGGAATGTCTTTTTATTTCTAACTTGACTGTTCTATCGATTAAACAATATTCTATAGAAGAGTATTTAAATACCTAATTTTGTAAATCTGACCGTTATAAACAGATGAATACTGAAAGAAAACAATCTAATTTAAATGGAGTGTTTAATATTAACGACAAACATACGGTATGAAATATTGAACTATATAAATTTTAATTCGAACATCTTTAAGAGATATGAATGTAACATCGCTGTTATGAATTTTAGAACAGCATATAGGCTGACATTTATATGAACTTCTATCAATACGAAGTCAACAATGATACAAGGTACTCAGGAGCTGCAAAGGCCTAAAGTAGTTCAGTGAATCTGCAAAGAACAACTCCAGCCATGAAACTTTTACACCATTGTCAATACATCTTTTTATAAAATAAATTAAACAAGGTCCATATCATGTGTAGTTATATAGAATAATGCCACTGTTTTAGCGTTACGAAACTGTTTCTGAACAAAATTAAAGTTCCTTTTTACAATAGGGAATAACAGAATTATACTGAATTTCATGATTTTCATCTAGTTGTGGTAATAAAACACTCCAGGAGTATCTCAAAAATAGATTTTTTTCTCAACGATAAATTGCAAATGAGAATGAACTTAACCGCTGAGGTTAGTCGGATCAAAATTCTGTATTTGTGTTTGCATTAATTAAGGAAGTCAAAAACCAACAAATAAATGCTGAAAATAATTTTTTTTTAAATATAACCGACTTCTACCTATAACTAAAAAGCGAAAAATAATTATAACAAAATACAACTCTAGCAAATAAATAACACATTCAATATTGTTAGGTACCTACCCAGGAAGTTAAAAATGTAAACATTAAAAGGTGCTCATTCTGTACAACTTAATTACCTACCAATCTAGTATATTTTGAAGCCGGTGCCAAGCAACTCTAAAATCCTTCATTGAGTACTTATCTACTAATTCATCAAACTTGATTGTTGCTTGGCACCGACTTCAAAAATATATAGATTGGTAGGTAATTAATTTGTACAGAATGAGCACCTTGTAATGTTTACATTTTTTACTTCCCGGATAGGTACCTAACAACATTGAATGTGTTATTTATTTGCTAGAGTTGTATTTTGTTATAATTATTTTTCGCTTTTTAGTTATAGGTAGAAGTCGGTTATATATTTTTTAAAAAATGTTTTATTTTCAACTTTTTAGTTTTTTTGAACTCAGATAGTTTTCATTCTTTATTTTTTATTTTGTATGTATAACCTTAATAGATAGAACCAGGTAACATCGAAAGCCTCTACATTACACAATGATACTTTCTCATTTAAATTGACAGGTAAATCTTTACGAACAAAATGTACTAGGACGCGTTGACTTAATAAGCCCAAAATATATTTATGCCTTATGGACTACGCCATGTAACCTTTTTTCAACTTTTTTTGACAACCCTGTATAACTATGTACCAATCATCCTGTACATACGACTGCCCATGGACAAGCATAAATTTGATAGCTACCTTCTGTAAACTATAGGGCGGAGTAGAAACCATCCCTTATTTACGGAGTCAAATCCGTCCTATATTTCAATAGTATATAACTCCTTGTGGGCTACCCCATAAATTATTTCATTTTTAACATTTTATATTATCGCCCTGTGTAACATTAATTCCTCTCCACACTTTATGCAACTTTTTATGGGCTATGAAAGAAATAATTTTTTAATCACACCGTATAAATACAATTAAACTCCAGCATATATTTCAACCATCCTGTATATGATTTGCTTATGTCCGCATCATATAACAGTTTTTTAATCACTCTATATAATTTAATTTCACATTTTTTCCAACATTTTTATACCACCAAACGTCCAGTCCACCCTATATTCCAACCATCCTGTATATACAGCTGCCTACGGACCACTATCATTCTAGTCCGTCCTACATTTCAATCTTCATATAAATGCAACTCCTTTACTTTGTGATTTTGTTTGCTATAATTAAACACCCTGTCTATAAACGCACCAATTAGCAGTTTAAAGTTTGACATGTGTTGTCACTGAATTTTCTATTAGGCCTGGCGAATGTGACAACCAAAAGCACCGTCTTCGCAAAATGGAAAAATTTGCATTTAAATAGGTATTTGCCTGGTATACAAACAAAACGAGCTTGGTACTCATTGATTTAAGGAGCTTTACTACCTATATGCTTGAGATGTAATAGAAAAATTTCAAATTAGCAATTAAAACTTCCAGTACCTAAAATTACCGCACTATTACGTTGGAATTAAAATATTTATGAGGAAATGTCCGTTATGCCATTACGATGAAATTTTTGATTAGAATTTTTGAATTTTCGGCGATTTTCTGCAAAACTGCAAGTTGCACGTCGCAGAAAAGTATATGAGTTCACCTAAGGATCTTCCGTAATAGATTAAATGTTAAAAAACTATACATATTCATAAGGAGTTATGGAAAAATCGACTAAAATATTAGGGATATTGGTGGATTTCCATGCACGCATGTGTTCATTCACAAATTTTATCACTTTACCAGTAGAAATCTTTTCCAAAATTTGAAGTTTCACCAATCCGGATATATACTCTATTAAACGAGACCATATTCATTCAAAACGGTGCACCACAAGAGAAGAAATCAGGTAACATACATACAAAAAAAAGCGAAAAAAAATACGCGACGAATTGATAACCTCCTCCTTTTTGGAAGTCGGTTAATGATTTAATAAAAAAATATCAGTTAATAATAGCAGCAATCATTCCAGACTGTATAACGGAAGCGAAAGATTCTTATGAAATATTTCTCCCTGTCTCCGTATTTCTTTTCTTATGCCATTCTTAGTAATGGTTATAAGTTTCCGAAAAAATAATATCATTTTCACTATTTTTTTAGGATTCAAGTGTTACTCTTAATGGTAATTTAGTTCGTAATTTAAATATAACTGCAAAGCAACCTATGATTTGTAAGTTAATTTTTACATAAATTATAATTATTTTTTTTTAATTTTAATAATTCAAACCTAGTTTACCCATTTAATATTCTGGTAATATATAATCAGGTCACATCAATTAGAACAGATTAAATTATAGGAATATTATTTAAGTAGTTATTTTTAAATAACAAAGCATCTCCAGACTATCATCCATTATATCCGTCGTTTTATAGTATAATCTAATACACACCTATTTAAAAAAGAGTATATATGCTGTCTCTTTTAGACACATATATAATTTCGAACAAGAATAAAATTAGCCAGCTTAGAGTCCAAATTAAAAACATTTGGAGACCCCTTTTTCGGCCACTGCCGCTAAGCATCACCGACAATCAACTGCCAGCTACGACGACGCTGATTGGTGGGGGTAAGACCCAATGACAACGACTATGATCGGCGACGCATGACCGGTTAAAATATAAATACCACGGATAAACTGAATTTCCCATAATTCACTTGATGACGTTAGCAGATACAATGCTATTGAAACGTTGTGAGATCAACCATTTCAAGGTCATCGAAGTCCAAGAAGACTTCGAGGGAAAAGGATGGATAGTATGCGAAAAGTTTTTAGAATATCTCATAGATATTTACAAAAAATATATTTATTTTATACCTGTTTGGTTGAAAAAAGGCTTAACATTAATATTATTTTATATTTACCAATTCACATCATACCCTCTTTCAGCTGGACACTTTTTCAGTTTAACCTCCTTATAAGTTTGTCATCCTTGTTTCTACCATCCATAAACAGAATTGGAGTGTTTATGAGAACGAAGAGCAAATTTTGTGGTGGTATTGTATATTAAAAGGATGTTATCTTTGCTTATTTACTATAATTTATTGATTTTCTATAAATGAAGGAACCTGGTCCCTGTTTCTTAAACAGAGAACTGAGTTGTATGGGTATTTCAAGGTCACGAAGTCACAAAACAAATGCATTATTGCATTTCACTACATTAAATAGATGCTGCGCATTCGTTAAGAATCTTTCGCTTCAAAAATTCACGCTCAACAGTTTAATTGAAATTTGGAAACTAGAATACTCTAAACTGTTTAACTATCATTATTCTAATGTTTAACCTAATTTCAGACAAGCTGCCAATACAAAAAAAAAACGTTAGTTAACTGTTAGAATCCTAGTCGCTACGGGGATATCCATTAATATAATAATTTCTAATAACGAGGGATCCTCGGTAATAGGGTTGAGTATCTGCAATAATAAATGGTTTGCCGATATCATAAATCATCGCCAATATGGGAGTTTGAATTTAATAGAAATTAGATAGATACGTATACGTGAACTATTTGAGAACGTATTAGTTTCAGTCGGTGGATTGCCCAAACTCCTCTAGTGGATATTTTGTAACCCACAAACGTTAAATTTTGATTAATGAATTTTAGTTATTTAGTTATTTTTGGAAACGCTGCATTGGTGAAAATTAGAACAACTGGTAAATTTTGAATGATGACCTGGGAAACTATGGTAATGATATAAAAGTGAAACTTTGCGACGAGCAAATGAATTTTATTAGATAGAGAGAAATATGTTCCTTGCTTGGCAAAATATTCATTTCCATTGCTTCAACGGTAGAAGCTTTACATGTAAGGTCCGACATTTTACAATTCACTTAACCGTCACAAAATATGTTTGAGAGTGTTATGATGTTGGAAATAGAGATTTTTATACTTTGTCAAAAGGCAGATTTAACATGGCTCGTCGAAAAACAAATGTCAGATCTGATTTGCTTAATTTACAAATATCGGATATGTGTTGTAGGGTAGTGGGTATGTAATATAAAATTAATGTACACGAAAACCTCGACTCTTTCCTACCAACACTGGGAAAGAGCTGTGTCTCTCATCTAAATCATTTCCATAACCTAATATCTCGTCTTACATTTCACACCAAAACACAACACTAGTGTGATTTAAGGGTATACAATGGTGTATCTCAATTTCCGGCAAAACTATAAGCCCTATGACAAAAAGTTAAATAGCAAAGTTGTAGGTAATAAAAAGATCTACAATACTTTTTTCACATTACCTCAAAATTTATATGAAAAATTCAAAAATCAAGTTCACGAATTTTGGTGACAACTTATGTGCCAAATACACTTTAAAATACTTATTTTTTCACCTTATTTTGACGTTATATCAAAAAAGAACCCTAAGTTGAAACGAAAATTCTCACGACAAAATATTTGCTTTTTAAAAAAAGTCGGTTGGCTTTTTGTTCGTTGACATCTCTACTTTCTGATGGTGTAAAAAATAAATAGATTACTGTGGTAAATGTTCTCAGAAAATACAACGAAACAAAAAAACTAATCCGATTCTTTTTAATCAATATGTACAATTTTGAGCTATTTATTAAAAATTTTGCTTTAATTACAAGAAACACGTAAGATCCTATGTTACATTGATAAACAAAATAATTACAGTTCAAAACTTACTATATTTAACAACCAAATAAGACAATAAAGTAAATATTTAATAAGACATCTACAATATTTTGATAAAGCTACAGAATCTTCTTTAACTTTATTTATTGCTGTTTTAAGATTATACCTATATACCTGTGTGACCTGTAAGTATAACCATTCAGAAGATACGAGAGGAGAGGGGACTTATGATTGGTACTGTATATGACCCATAAGATATATGTGGAACAGTAGTAACAGGAATTGACAGAATTATTAATAATCACTCAACACCTTAGTGCAACGGCAAGTAAGGAAATACTTAGTTTTGCTGAAATTGTAGCTAAACTTTAATTAGATATATTTTGCATGTTCGTTCTTATAGTTCTGTATATTACACTTATTTGGAGGTCAAGAAAGAGTTTTTCGGGAGTTTTAAAAATGAGTGATTTCACAGATTTTTAGTACCCTTTATGATGAAAATAGTTGTGTAATAAATTAAATTAGAGAAAATTTTCTATAATTTATGTAGTTACCGTTTTTGTAAAATGAAGTTTTAGCGTACGAGCGGGCCAAAGTCTACTCCAACACGCCGTTTTGTGAAAAATGTCATTACCACATCACCCTCAGCTAGAGAAAGAGAAGGGTTTGTTTTTTATAGCGGTAACCCTGAAAGCCTGAACCACGTGCAATGCACCAGTACAAAATTTAGCGCATACTCCTTCCCTTCGCTATCTAAGGTAGACCATGCGTGTCAAGTTCACGGTCTTCAGTACCGATAGAAACGTCACAGATAGAAATTTCTTATACATCATCCGCGATTGGCTTATCAGGATTTTTTGTACAACGCCATACCACTGCTGTACTTATAATAGATAGAACAACTAACTCAATAAAACCTACGAATACTAATATATATTTGAATTTTAAGTCCAATCATTTCTTGAATGCAAAGAACGGTGTTGTAAAGTTCCAGCGAAATATTTAACAACGAAGTCAACATTATCAACGAACATATACTTCAAAATCAATATCCAGTAAGTTTTAAGAATAAAACTATAAATCAGAAAGTTGTAATAACATACCAGAACAAACAACCAACACATCACTAGTACTAACCAAACACAAACAGCAAATGCCATGTTAACACTGCTATTAAAACAATACATTATATTCTATCGTTACACAGACCAAACCATTTAAGGCAGCTGATAATTATAAATATTGTGGATACATTGTTGTGTGTAATTTTGGCCATATGTATACCGCTGACACCTCAAGACCTTTAGATGTAAGGAACACCAAGATAACACTTCGAGAAGATAACAACTACTCTAGAGTTGAACCGTCTCCAAATATAGAAAAGTATTCCACAATAAACAACAGACTATTTATACATAGGGATGATGGTTAATCATTTCTCTCAGAACATTCTGGGAGGAGTAAAGACAGGTAATTTTCCGAAATTGCCTTACTACATTTTGTTTCCTATTTACAATTTTCATATAATTCAAAATAATCCAAGACCTCCTCAAACAAACTATACTCACTGACAAAGAAGTCGCAACGCCCAGGAGATTTTTAAATTTAATATTGTTTTGGTAAAGCATAGATGGTATAGCAAGGAGGAAGTGATTAAAATTTGGTGAAATTTGGTGAATGTTCTTTAATGTAAACTTTTTTTCAGTTAACATTGTAGTCGTTTTACCATTTTTTAAATTTACTGAAAAAACAAACTGTTTGACGGATCAAAAATCGATGTATAGGAATGTTAAAATGCCTAGAATACGTCGAATGTATCACCAGCTAAGTAAATTTGGAACAAAAATCCAATTACTGTTATGAGATGTTGACAAGCGTAGTTTGATAATACCCAAGGGGTAAGTACCGGACGTCGAAGGGGCACAATTGAAATTTAAGATTGACGTCTAAGGTTTATGGCTTTTAGAGACAAATTTTCGACAACTCGAAATTTGGCTGATGAGTGTTTAGTAGTAAGTGTATGAACGTTTACCGCAGTACAAGGTTTTTTGGATCTTAAGTTAGCTCTGACCGCTGAGCATCGACGGCAACGACTACAGTGGTGCAGATAACGACAACATTGGATCTGATGAATCTCGATTCTGCTTGGGTGGACATGATCGCCGAAGAAGGCTTGGACGACGGCGAGGAGAAATACGTCAACCTCAATTTGATGTTGAGCGACATGTACACCTAACAGTAGGCGTTAGGCCGGACATAGACCTACCAGTTCTGCTCTTATAGAACAGAAGAGAATCCAGGTTCATCGCTACACATTTGCCAGTTGCTGAGCTTTCTTGTTTTGCCCTCAATCGTTATCTAGCGCTTGTGGTAGACACATCTAATATATGATAATTCGTAATGGACCAACTGTTCAAACTCACAGTTGTAGGAGAACTGGGGTAAAATCGCTGGCGCCGGGTTGTAACCGGGAAGTGTGTGCCAATATATGGAGCTAGTACATAATTCATGCCTCTTTCTTACCGGTGAGAACGTTCTGACCGGCGACGCTGGCCGGTTGCTTGCTGACCGGGCGACTTTGCATTGCGTTCTAGTCTCCCGTTACAATTCTTTTCTGTTCTGTTCTTATAAGAACGGTAGGTCTGTGCTCGGCCTTATAGTATCAGGTGGTAATGAATATGGAAGTAGGTCACCTTTAATCTTTGGCCAAGGCAACATGACAGCGCAATGTTATGGATGGATCCCATATTTCAACAAGATGATGCTCAGCCTCATGTTGTTCGAGTTAGCTTAAACTTTTTTGAAGGGACTCAGTGAGTATATCTTCTGTTGTTATTCTATAAGAAAATAAAAACGGATACTTCTAATCTAGAGAAAATGAACATTTTATTTCGAATGCTTAAAATTTATTGTTATCATTATGGCCAAATTTAATAATATTTTCGTAACTAACTCGTAATTTGCGATAATATCTATAGTGTTGAACACCCCTTATTACATATAACGATAATGAACGGCAATTTTGTGAAACAACTGACCCAATTCCCGAACAACGAACACCATGCAGTATCGATAGGAACAGATTGAATGTAGTCGTAACCTCGATTATTATTTCACCTCAAATCACCTCACTAAAATATTCATATCGTCGACAGCAATCAACTCAAAACCGTCGCTCTATACTCACTTTTGATTTAATAGAACGACGACATGGTGAGATGCGGTGAATTTCAATGAGGTACAAATTCTGTTCGAAAATTATTCGAAACTTTTCCGTCGATTCATTCGCGCTGGATCCTCAATGGATGCTCATTTTGACACACACACACACAGCACCCGAATGCTGGCGTTGCGGTGAACTTGTAGCAGGATATTACCTACACGATTCAAACGAAGCAGTTTGCCGCAGTTCCATTAGATTAAGTACACATTTATTTGGCAGGGTGAGATCTTGTTAACGGCTCGAATACGAATAGAGCCAAATGCGGTTTTGATACAAGGGATGATTATCGAAGTGATTTTTTTGCGGCTTCTATCAGCAAATCTGGGATTGCATTTTGATTATTGAAGCGAAAGTTTGTTAACGGAGGCTGACATTTAGACATACGAAAACACGTGAGTTTGAAAGTGAAATGAAAAAAAAATCTATTTGTTTCTACTACCACTTTTTGAATACTCGTTCGTTACTCTTAAGTATGACAACCCGTTACAAAGTATTCGTTACTCGCTACTTTTGTTAGTCGTAATTTGAATAGTGGTAAGTAAATATAGAATATTAATAAGTGCTAAATAATAATAATTAAATAATTATCCGATATAATACGTTGCAGTTAAAGGGAAAAATAGTTAATTAATTATGGAATATGAACTGATTTTAAACTAGACACATATTTTTAACCGACTTCCAAAAAGGAGGAGGTTATCAATTCGTCGCGTATTTTTTTTGTATGTATGTTACCCGATTTCTTTCCCTGTGGTGAACCGTTTTGACTGAATATGGTCTTGTTTAATAGAGTATATATCCGGATTGGTGAAACTTCAAATTTTAGAAAAGAAGTCTATTGGTAAAGTGATGAAATTTGTGAATGAACACATGCGTGCAAGGAAATCGACCAATATCCCTAACATATTGGTCGATTATTCCTTATGGATGTGTATAGTTTTTTAACGTTTAATATATTACGGAAGATCCATAGGTGATCTCATATACTTTTCTGCGACGTGCAACTTGCAGTTTTGCAGAAAATCGCCGAAAATTCCAAAATTCTTATCAAACATTTCATCGAAATGACATAACGGACATTTCCTCATAAATATTTTAATTCCAACGTAATAGTGCGGGAATTGCAGGCAATGGAAGTTTCAATTGCGAATTTGAAAATTTTCTATGTAAATACATGTTTAATTGAAAAATTTTCCATTTTGGGAAGACGGTACTTTTGGTTGTTACATTCTCCCGGCCTAATAGAAAATTCAGTGACAACACATGTCAAACTCTAAACTGCTATTTGGTGCGTTTATACACAGGGTGTTTAGTTATAGCAAAAAAATCACAAAGTAAAGTGATAGGAGTTGTATTTATATGATTATTGAAATATAGGACGGGGTGGAATGATTGTGGTCCATAGGCAGCCGTATATACAGGATGGTTGGAATATAGAGTCAAGTGGACGTTTGGTATATAAAAATGTTGGAAAAAATGTGGAATCAAAATTATATAGGGTGATTAAACAACTGTTATATGAAGTGGACGTAAACAAATCATATACAGGGTGGTTGAAATATATGCTGGAGTTGAATTATTTTTATACAGTGTGATTAAAAAATTATTTATTTTAAAGTCAATAAGAAGTTGCATAAAGTGTGGAGAGGAATTAATGTTACACAGGGCGATAATATAAAATGTTAAAAATGAAATAATTTATGGGGTAGCCCACAATGAGTTATATATGACAGTTGAAATATAGGACGGATTTGACTCCGTAAATATGGGATGGATTCTACTCCGTCCTATAATTTACAGAATGCAGCAAATTTATGCTTGTCCCTTGGCAGTCTTATGTACAGGATGGTTGGTACATAGGGTGGAGTGGAATTATCTATAGTTATATAGAGTTGTCAAAAAAAGTTGAAAAAAGGTTACACGGCGTGGTCCAGAAGGCATACATATATTTTGGGCCTATTAAGTCAACGCATACTAGTACCTGTCAATTTAAATGAAAATGTATCATTGTGTAATGTTGAGGCTTTCGATGTTACCTGGTCCGGTCTATATAGAATACAAAGTCTATACAAAATAAAAAATAAAGAATGAACTACGTGAGTTCAAAAAAACTAAAAACTAAAACATTTAAAAAATATATATCCGACTTCAACCTATAACTAAAAAGCTGTTAAATAAGTATAACAAAATACAACTCTAGCAAAATAAATAACACATTCAATGTTGTTAGGTACCTACCCAGGAATTAAAAAATGTAAACATTAAAAGGTGCTCATTCTGTACAAATTAATTACTTACCAATCTAGTATATTTTTGAAGTCGGAGCCAAGCAACAATCAAATTTGATGAAGTAGTAGATAAGTACGCAATGCAGGATTTTAGATTTGCTTGGCACCGACTTCAAAAATATACTAGATTGGTAGGTAATTAATACGTACAGAATGAGAACCTCTTAATGTTTACATTTTTTACTTCCTGGGTAGGTACCTAATAACATTGAATGTGTTATTTATTTGCTAGAGTTGTATTTTGTTATAATTATTTTCAACTTTTTAGTTATAGGTGGAAGTCGGTTATATTTTTTAAAAAAATGTTTTTATTTTTTATATCAATCTACTTAGTACGTAAGTGATCATAGATACTCTTCTCAATACAAAAATTAAATAAATAATTATATTCTTATATTAATTTGACAGTTCTCCTAAACTACTCATCACAATGAAAATTACAGCATTTGATTTGATGTCTAAATAAATTGAGGCGAGTTTAGTTTCTCCGACAATATTTACCAGATTTAAAAAAAATGTTCTGCTTGTATTCGATAACGAATAAAGGAGGGCTTGTAGGGGAAAACGCTTAAACACGTCGATTCGTACTTATAAATGCGCATTTTATTCAATAAAAAAAATAGTGCGTGTCATGTGATAGTTGGCAATACCAACTTTCTTATTTTAAATGCAAGCCCCTGTATATAAGTTATTTTTTGGATTCTCCAGAAAATTCTAGACATAATGATCATCAGTGGTGATCATCAGTCTTAGTGCTATTGTCGTTTGGATTTCGTTAACTGTACGTAATTATCAGAAAAGTTGTTCATTTAAAAGAAATGTACAAAATAATCACTCTACAAATGATTGGTTATGGAGATAACACACGGACACAAATGGAAGTTTCTCGCTTATTTCACTATAATTTTCCAAATTTGCCGCCTGTATTCCAAGGAACAATTGGCAAAACAGAAAAGCAGTTTCACGAGCTTGGTCATGTCAGACAGATAAAAAAGTAACTGCCAATGCTCTAAGTGATAATACGAAATTGGATATTATGCTTAAGTTTCACGAGTAACAAAGGAAAGTGAAATGCATCCCCATAAAATGATGCCAACTCTGCAGATCATGGAAGACGATTTCGATAGAATAACGTATTTCTGTGAACAAATGGTGGTAAAGTTAGATAATAATAAATAAATAAATAGATAAGATGTGTCTAAGTGTTTATTGGGAAATAACACCACACTTTAAAGGAAATTGCTGTATATTCCAAACGTTTCGGGGTCTAGATCAGACCCCGTTGTCAATGGCTAAGAAACTACGCATTAAAAAGGTACAATTCCAAGATGTTTTGTTTTCCGATGAGAGCACATTTACACTTCACGGTCATGTTAATCGTCAAAATTGCCGGTATTGGTCTAATGAGAATCCTCACGGGATGACAGAGAAACATACACAATATCCTGAAAAAGTTAATGTTTGGGCAAGAATTGTTGGAAATCATATCGTAGATCCCTTTTTCATTAATGACAACTTGAATGCAGATCAATATTTAGAACTGCCCCAAAATAATGTCGTGCCAACTTTGACAAACTTATGTCCTGATCCAGAAAACCCACAAGTTCCTGCCAATACAATATGGTTCAAGCAAGATGGAGCATCGCCCCATTATGAAATCAATGTCCGGCAGTACCTGAACCAAATTTTTTCAAAACTGGTGGATTGGGAGGCGCGGATCGATAGAATGGCCAGTACGATTTTCTGAGTTGACGCCATTGGACTACTTTTTGTGGGGATATTGCAAAGGTGCTGCATACAAAACTAAACACCTCAACTTAGATGACCTAAAAAGACGGATCTCGCTTGCGATTTGATCAGTTACGCCTTAGATGTTGAGTAACGTTAGAAGACATTTCTATGCCAGATTAGCATGTTGCCAAAACGTTCGCGACGAGCATTTTGAACATTTCCTACATTGACACTAATGACTTTTTGTTTTTTTATATATATTATTGTTATATAGTCCGTGGGTCCAATTAAAATTATACAACTAATATTCACTCTCACTTTTCTAGAACTTTTATTTACATCAAATTATACAGAACAGCTGATTCAAATAACATTACAATATACGCTCGTCGTCGCTGTCTAACTAACTTGCAATTATGGGTCGCTCCTTTTTAAAACCTGCTTCGAAAACTCTCGTACAATTCATCATCAATTCTACAGCTGCCGAGCCATTTCGAGACCAATTTTTTGTCTTAAAAGCGATCGATGTCGTACTGGAATGAGACCAGAGCCGGCTTAGGGAAATTTCGTTACATTATTAAGCAATAAACAGTATTACTTGTTAGGATTTTAGGGTAAGTTATATCCTAAACCAGTAAGGCCACAAGTTCCTGCTAATACAATATGGTTTCAGTAAGATGGAGCACCGCCCCATTACTATATCAATGTCCTGCAGTACCTGAATCAATTTTTCCAAATCGGTGGATTGGGAGGCGCGGATCGAAAGAAAGGCCTGCACGATCTCCTGATTTGACGCCATTGGACTACTTTTTGGGGGATATGTCAAAAGTACTGTATACAAAACTAAACCCCTCAACTTAGTTTATCTAAAGAGACGAATCACGCTTGCGATTAGATCAGTCACGCCTGAGATGCTGAGTAACGTTAGACCAGATTAGCTTGTTTCTAGACCAGATTAGCATGTTGCCAAGACGTTCGCGGCAAGCATTTTGAACATTTCTTATAATGATTTTTTGTTTTTTATAGCGTTTTTCCCAAGACGCCCTCGCTTATTTGTTATTGAATTTATTCCATTTGGCTGTTCCACACTGTATATTTATTTAAGCTTATATAATTAAACCAAACATACAGCTAACAATCTACAATTTCAATTTGATATTTTTATATTAGTAAAATTATTTGTTTCTTTACCTACACATCTTGTATATTGACTGACGGAAAATATATTTTTTGTCTACGAAGTTAGAAACACCTTCTTGCTTTGACTTGTTCACTTGTACACGACGGATCATCCTTGCTGTGTTTCCACCTGCCTCTCATTTACGGTAAAATGGCAGCTCGTGTAATACCCTTTTTGTCTATTCGTGCTTTCTCGAACGTTCTATAAACCAATTTTCGTAATTCTTTTTCGTTAGTTGGTTCGTCGTAAGTTTAATCCTTCTTTATCCTTTTTGCAGAACTTGTAAGAGCATTTCAAGTTTTCTACCTGTATACGGATTGCCGGCTCGTAAAGAAATGCCCTCCTTGGGGAACGTGAATTTTTGCTCCAACGAGGTACGTTAGTCGCTCTTGGGAAAGCATCTACTTGAATTTGGTTGTGTTCGTTTTTCGTTTCAGATTAATCAATTTGAGTCTTGGGATCTTAGAATTTTGGGACTATGAGTTGTAGTTTTGTATGATGTTCTACAGAAGTTTGTTCTACTTTTTTGTTTAACAAATGTGAAGCATAAGTGAATTTTTAATGACTTTACTTCTTATGAAGGTGCAAACGAAATATTACAAATATCACAATTTTGTCTATAAACGGCATAATAAATGGAAAACTGTAAGATGATATTTATAAAAACAACTAGATGGGTTCCCATATGGCACTGAGAAAGTGTGTAAATTCAAAAAGAGTATTTCTGGGCTCAATGCTCCTCTAGATGTAGGAATATATGGTTCCCCAATTTTTTGCAAATAATGAAGTCCTATGGGTTTTCAGAACATTAAAATGATCATTTTTGTCTTGGTCATACATAATGGACTTTTGATTACTCAAGATCATTCAACTGCAGAAGAAATCCTCTTAACTTTAAAAAAGGAGTTTGAAGGGGCGGATTCACACATGTACTTCCGAGGGGAGTAGGAGGCGATTTCATGCTTCAGAGGGGGCTATCCGGTACAAAATTTACTTATATATAATTTTAAACTCAGATTTCTTGGACTACTACATTAAAAATGTCGTTTAAACCCATAGAATTGACCTTCTTCTAGGCTCTTAGAGTTAAGATTACCTCGTTTTAATATTAAATTTACTAAGTTTGAGGCTATCGGAGGGAGCGATCAAACTGCTAATGCTTCAAGAAGCATTGATAAATTTAATATGCAAAATGCAAACTTTGTTACTGATCTGAGTGGAAGATCTAATTTACGCTATGAAAGAAAGTCCATTCGGAATTGAGTGAAAGGAACTCTTAAATTATTTAAAAGGACTAGTGTTCACACTGTTCACGAATACTTAAGTAGAAAATCAACAGGGGAGCAATGTTATTGCTTGGTGTTCTCAACATCAATCAGTCATTGCTGTATTCACCACTAATGCAGAATGCATAACTGCGTATCAAACCACAAAAGAACTCATGTGGAGTAAAAAACTAGTGACAGATTCACGTTTCATAAAAAAGATATCAATTTCACTTTGTATAGACAATTTAATTTATAAGAGAACAAAGCATATAGATATCCATTTTCATTACGTAAGAAACAAATATCTCAATTTACACTTCATCCAAAGGAACAAACTGTAGACCTTTTACCTAAACATGAGCCAAAAGGCAGTTTGAAGACGTACGAAGCAACATGTACCATAATTGTGTCATCAAATTTAAGTGATCTACTTTATGAGTTATAAACTACGAGTATTAAATTCGTGTCACAATGCTAAAGTAAACTAATCATTGGAAGTGTTAAATTATTTTTAAGGAATTTTAATTTAACTTGAAGGGAATTGTTAAATATTTAAAAAATTTACAACAGTACAAGTGTCAAATTATATTCATGAAATTTTGTAAGATGTGCGATGAGGGGTTAGAATTACGAAAATGCTAGTTAATTAATTTAATAATGCCAGTGGTAATCACCAATCTCATTTCAATCTCTTGTATCCCCACCACTATACAATACCCAAATAGTTGCAAATGCAATTGGTTTGCGACCGTAGTTGCACAACAGTTGCCCCGTCTGCACTGGCTCTTATAAAAATAATTTCGTGTTTAAAATATATATCATAATCGCGTTTATTTATAAAAAGTTTACCGTTTAAAAAAATCAGTGGTAAGTACTATGTAATTAAATCTTTCAGATTTTTTTTGCTGTACAATTTTGTTTGTGCAAAGAAAACGATAAAATTATAAGGTTGCGTTTTTGCTGTTATAAAAAATGAATATTTTCTCCCGATACGAAGCAATGTGTACCGTAATTTATTATATTATGTTAAACATCATAAGTGTACCGTGGTGTATTAAACGTAATCATCTCCTTCTGGGGGTTGAGATTTCTTTGTTAGTGAGTATAATATATCGTTGGCTGTCAATATGTATTTCAAATCATAATTTTTCTTTCTTACTTTAACGACAATAGCAAAACTCTTTGTTCTATGGTTTACAAATGTTATCTAATTGTTGAATGGAATATAAATATGGCAACTGACGTTTCGATTGACTATGTATCTAATCTAAATGTGTGTTTGTGAATCAGAATAATGTAATGTCTTCATATACTTTTATGTATTTTATATCATGTGAAGTCATACGATAAATAAATAAAGTTATAACAACAGTGAAATCGTAACTACAAATTCCTTAAAAGTGAAATTGTAATAAATTCCTTAAGTTATAGAGTTCAGAAAATCAGTATAGGATAAAAGTGTCTTTCGACTGACAACTTATTGAAACTCATAATATTAATTACTGTTTTGAAGGCCTTTACTCTTTGTAATCATGCTAAGATGATTATAATTATAAAGTATTGGAATTATTTACCGTTTGCTAAATTCTTTCAAGAACCAGGACGTCAACTCGACTAAAAGCTTCTCTATCAAATTAATTAAATGAAATTAAATTAGTCTGTCGGAACAGAAAATCCGTTTCTGCTTTCAGGAATGTCGTCGGGAAATTCTGTGATCTGCCAGCATATCTGTCAGCAAACTTAGTGTTAATGTTTTCCATCTTATTCTAGTTGTATTCCTTTAATTTTAACAGAAATTTGGTCTCGGCAATATGGCGATTTAACAACCTACGTTAGGTATGTAGGTAGCATCTAATTTTGAAAACTGTTTAAGAGCATTTGTGAGGCGAGTTCTGTGAATTTCTTTGGAGACTAATTAATGATAATCACTGGAAAGATTTATAAGATGTAAAAACTTTAAGTAGTTTGATATAAAGGAAATACTGAAAATTGAAGTAAAGTTATTTTTAAAGACGACATGACATAAGTCCTTTCAAATAACTTTTGTTGGAATATAGATTGGACAGTAATATAAATAAATAAATAAATTTATATTCAAAACAAAAACTAATCTCAAAAAAGTAACTTAACTATAAAGCAAGAATTAATAGATAGAAACTGATTTTGGGTTCGCTACCAAGTTAAATAAATTATATTTTGTCTGTTTATGGGTATTTCTCTCAGTTCTTTCCAGCAAAACAGAACAAACAACCAAGACCTTACTAACACCAACCAAACAAATAGGAAATGATATTGTGAATATAATTCCATATGTTAAGGGTGTATCGGAAAAAAGCGAATTTTGCATAGCATAAAACAAAATCGGTTCTCACAGTCTGTTCTTCTTTACCCTATAAACTACACAACGGATTTTAACACGGTTTCCATGAATAGATAGAGTGTTTCAAGAGGAAGGTTAATATTATTTTATGGTTATTTGTTTAAATATGATAATAGTTGTTCAATCAACGCGCCGTTGCTAATATTCGCTCGGCAATAGTTTCATACAAGAGAACGTTAACTTAGTTGGCTAGAGCGTCTTACTAATAATGCGAATGTTTCGAGTTCAAACCCCAAAGGGACCAGTTTTTTAAATCTAATTATTTTTTTACGATTCACTAAAAAAATTTTGTAGGTATTTCAGTGGGTGCCTGAAAGAACTAGTAGGTGGCGCTACGATCGGGTTGTAGGAATTTTGTTAACTCCTAAATTTCTTGATGAAAATTACTTGTGTGTGTGTGTTTGAGTGGGTTCGAATTACAATTTAACCCCTTTGGTGACGATGCGATCAGATTTTTTTCCACTTTTTTTATATCCAAGATTTTTTTGTGTGCATTTTACTGCGGAAAGAAGAACACTGTATTCTTTTGGTGAATAATGGATACAGACGCAACACAATCGATCTATTTGCTATGTATCTCTCCAGAATCCTAGACTAGTTGCTTTTGTCATATTCGTTGTGATAGTGTTTGCATTATTGAAGCGAAAGCTTCTTACGGGGGCCAACACTTGCAAATGCGAAAATAGATCAGTATGGTAGTGAAATGCAAAAATGAGACTTTGTTTCGAGACTTGGTTCCGACACTTCCTTGACCTTGAAATATCCATACAACTTAGTTTTCTGTGTAAGAAACAGTGACCAGATTATACAGTGTGTCCGGATATGGACCAGCGATAATCTAAATACACGTACAGCAACTATTTTAATACACAAATACACCATAGACTAGGGCTCAATACCCCACCCCTCCATATGGCAGTCATTTTGTTTTTTTATTACCTATTCTCTACGTGTGAACAAAAACGTTAATATCTCTTAAAGTTTTGGTCTTACTGAGATAAAAATAGGCTTATTCGACGAACAATAATACTCTCTATCAACAACATTTCAAAGCAAAGTGTTAACGTTTTCTTAACTTTTGAAAAAAGATGAAATGCAAAAAAAAAGGGTCAAAAAATTTTGCAATTCAACAAATTATTGCAAATCAATGCAAAAGCAGCCCCGATAACCTTTCATTTTTTTTCACTAAATCGAAAGTTTTTGAGTTAAGCTACAATACAACATCAAATTCACTACTGTATGTTCATTACTTTAGGAGTTATTGTTGTTTGAACATAGCGTATGCGCAAGCACAAAAGACAGTTACCTTTATTATACCGTCAGCATATGTGGTTGCAGCTAGATGGTGCACCCGCGCACTGTTCTCGAGCAGTGAGAGAATATTTGAACAATAACCATGCACCGTGGATCGGTCGCGGTGGTGTAGTAGCGTGGCCAGCTCGCTCGCCCGATTTGACCCCCTTGGACTATTTTTTGTGGGGTGATATGAAGCAAAAGGTGTATGCTACAATTCCAAACACCAGAGAAGACCTCCCCGCTAAAATTATGGCAGTCGCCGAAGAAATAAGGTCAGACCTAAAACTAATTAAGCGCTCAACTGCCCAGATAGCACACAGAGCATTAACTACAAGCTGGAGGTGGGCACTTTGAACTACTGCTGTAGGACAAAATTTAATGTGTATAAAAGATTGTAAAAGTATCAAATAAAAATTAATAAAATTTTATGTGGTTTTAATGTTTACCTGTTTAAAGTACCGACAAAGGTCTTTTGTGCTTGTGCATACGCTATATTCAAACAACAATAACTCCTAAAGTAATAAACATACAGTTGTGAATTTAATATTGTATTGTAGCTTAACTCAAAAACTTTAGATTTAGTGAAAAGAAATGAAAGGTTATCGGGACTGCTTTTGCATTGATTTGCAATAATTTGTTGATTTGCATAATTGTTTGACCCTTTTTTTTGCACTTCATATTTTTTTCAAAAGTTAAGAAAACGTTAACACTTTGTTTTGAAATGTTGTTGATAGACAGTATTATTTATTGTCCGTCGAATAAGCTTATTTTTGTCTCAGTAAAACCAAAACTTTAAGAGATATGAACGTTTTTGTTCACAACTAGAGAATAGGTTATAAAAAAAAAACAAAATGGCCATATGGCGGGGTGGGGTATTGATCCCTAGTATATGGTGTATTTGTGTATTAAAATAGTTGCTTTACTTGTATTTAAATTTTCGCTAGTCCATAACCGGACACACTGTATAGGAGTATCAAGATAATATAAAGTATCTTGTAGATCTTGATATACGTACTCTCCTAAAATAAATGAAAGCGGATTTTATCAATTTGCAAACATTCAGTTATCCGGTATTTTTTTAAGAAAGATTCACTATTTGTCGGAAGCCTATAATAATACACGTATGAGAATTATAATATTAATTCCTTAAATTAATAGAGATTTCATGTGACATTTTAAAAAAATTTTGTTATTGAATGGGGAGGATGGGTGTCTGTAAATGTTAGGGAACAAAAAAGATCTTCTCCTGAATTGACTAGAACTGAATTTATTCACTTAGCGATCATCACGTAGCCGATAAATGCTATGTGAAGTATTTATTTAATAATTGCATGAGAATTGATAATTGATTCTGTTCTTTAAGTGAATAGAGACATTCTTCGTCGTTTTGCCCGAAACTAGGGGGGGTCAAAATGTTCACTATCTGATTTATCGCACATGAAATCTCAAAAAATTAGAAAATGTTGGATGTAGGGATAATTACTTTACAGTTAAATACAATTTTTGTATATAATCTGCGGAATTCCTTCCCCAGTCGGTATTTGTTCTATCTGGCTTTTGTTTGCGGGATTCCTTTCAAACTTGGCAGGGTTTAGTCAAACAAGGTAAGGCCTCTTCCTTCGTTGACAGTGAGCATCATACTGTAGCTGCCTCTTGAGCATCTCATTTGGGTGGTACTCAATCCTGGCGAATGATTTCTTACTTAATGATCTGAAAGAATGTCCTCTCGAACACTTCTTTATGTATTTGATACATTTCGGAAAATTTGAATACGCGAGATGTAAAGTCCGACATCTAGGATTTTCGGGGAAACTAGCACATAGAGGTTCCGAATCTCTATGTGCTAGTTTCCCCGAAAATCCTAAATGTCGGACTTTACATCTCGCGTCTTCAAATATAAGATTTGTCAAAATTGTCACATTTATTCTGTCAAATACTTAAAAAAATAAAATTAAAAAAATAATTAAAATGTACAAATTGCCAAAAGTGACAAAACTACAGAAATAGCTAAAAATACCAACGTCACCGTAAATGTAAAGGAAAAAGGTGAAAAAAGACAAAAATATCAAAATGTCAGAAATGCCTGAAATTTCATAAATGTCAATAATCTCAAAATTTTAAGAAATGTTAAAAATGTTATAAATGTCAAAAATGTCTAAAATATCAAAATTGTCAAAAATATCTAACATGTCAAAAACGTCAAAGAACCTGAAATGAAAACGGGAATACCACAATATCCAATGTCAAAAATCACAAATATCTCTCTACATATTAAATCCGAAAATAATGTATTTTTTGATGCGACTCTTGCCATGTAATTTTTGCTTATAAATGACGATGTTAAATTGGATTTCACAAAAAATCTAGTGGATGTGAAAATTACCAAATTAAAAAAATGTTCATGATAAATATGTCAAATAAGCTGATTCGTTGTGCGTAGTGCGTGCGAAGCCGGGACGGGTGATCTAGTATTCCAATAATTAAATAATTAAAGTGACCTCGTTATATATTGACAGAATATTAAATAGGTGAACTATGTTTCATTAGAATTCAACAAATTGTATATTTTAATTAATAATTAACTTACAGATGTACCTTTGCAGTTCTTTAAATTTAAAAATTAATTGCACATTAGGATTAAAGGTAACAAAATAGTGACAATTTTCCCGAGAGACTGGAAGTATATTTCTTAAAAAGCCTTAGATGCCATCTTTCAGTCTCCAATGACTGTCACTCTTTTGTTATAATTTTTTTATTCTAACCGTGGTTAGAACAATTAAGTTTAAATTCAAAAAGTTTCGATGCCAAACTTAAAGTAGTTAGTTACTAAAAAGTCAATTCCAAGCAAAAAGACGAATATAAACGTCGAAACGCTAATAATTTTCGGGAAGAGTTGACTAAAACAAAAGAAAGTTTCGGGAATCGGGCAATAAACTGAAAATTATTATTCGAGGAAGAAAATTATTACTCGGATAACGACCACGCACGCCTCCACTCGGGGAATAACCAATTGTTAGCCCGAACTCGTTTTTTATGAGGCTATTTTACAACACACCGTCAATATTTCATCAGAGCAACGAGGGTCTGGGCCGAAACGGTGAAAAGTTCTTTCTTCCGAAACGAAACTTATTTTTTTTGCTGAGCCGAAATAATACGAAAATGCTTTATGGCCGCAGTCCGTCTTTTATGTGTCGTTTTCCAACTATATAATGGCTTGTTGACAACGTGGAGATACTCTTTTGAATGGATATGAATTTTGGATCGTTTTTCTTGGAAGCTAAACATACATTTCCGGATGGGGAGGTTCATTGTATTCGGCAAAATGATTTAGTGCAATGTCATTAAAGATCAGTTGACAAAGGAAAACAAACTGAAGGAGGTTAAATTGAGAGCCGATCAAGTTTACTTTAAATTATGGAGTTTTTTGAATGAACAATGAAGTTTCGAACCGAAATATTACATGCAAGACATTGAAGGATTTTTTTCAATTTATTTTAGTGACTATTCCTCCGAACGGTTCAGAACAAATTAAGCGAGTTTTTAAAAAAGGGGGAATAAATCTTTTTTTTGTTCTATACATTATCTATAATAAGGCATCTATAAGCAATACGACAAAAAGTTGCGGAAAATTATTTACAAACAAAATAGTATATTGCGCACCAAGGGAAGAAAGTACGTCATTCCAACCCGCGTGTAAGATTGTCACCCGAGCGAAGCGAGGGTGACAAACACGCGGATTGAGATGATACTTTCTTCCCGAGGTGCGCATACTTCTTTTTACCACATTGTAATGGAAAGTTCGAAATAAATGTATAAGTTAATCGTCTTTAATTCCATGATGAAGATTCTTATTTTTAACATTGAAACGACTCCATAGAGTTGATGGTTTTAAATTTTTAGCTAACTCATTAAAATAAACCAAAAATACTTCTTCCGAATATGACTTCGTTTTATTATCTGCCATCCACTTAGAAAATGATTCATAACAGATCATATACTTTGGACTCGATTTATCAGGTAATAAATTCTTCACAATGTCTCCGGCTTCACCTTCGATGTCCCTCAGTACTTCTTGTACATCATCACTATTAAATGAGTCGTCAGAATCAATCATTTCTAAATAAATTATATTCTAACAAGAACTTAAAAATTGTATTATTTTTATCGTCAAAATAACGAATTATTAAAATGAATTAATTTAAGTTAAGGTTAGACAACTTATTTATTATTATGCGTTGCTAGGCAACAGATTTATTTATATCTACCAGGGAAAAAAGTTGACGCATACGCACAATTAACCAAATTATTTTTACCCGGGTAAAAATGAGGCATTTTCTTCCCTCAAAACAGGGCAAGAATTCGAACTTTCCACGCAGGTGTGGTAAAAAATAATTTAAAAATTGACGGTTTTATCAGTTTTTCTTCTATAACTTTTTTGCTATCGAAAGAAGAAAAAAGATCTTAACCAGAGGTGGTTAGAATAAAATGTTGTAGAAAGTTGGTATCATTAGATTTCTAAAAATGAACACATTTGTCTCAAAATTAGAGTATTTTCGGAGAAACATGAAATTTCTAAAATTAAAATGAGGTAGGTACAGAATATTTATTCCGATGTCGTCCTAATTATGAAAACACATTTTCTTTAAAGTAATTAATCCGCACGAGAATGGATAAGTGCACTAGTAGAGCAGTAATTAGTTGTTTGATTAAAAAAGACAATTACAGCAATTGCCTAATCTGAAATAATGAATAAAAATGTTTTAATTCTTTGTGCATATAAAATTAGGATACCTTTATCTATACTATTATAAAATAGTAAGTTTGTCTGTTTGTTTGTTTGTTTGTTTGTTTGGGCATCACATAAGAACTACTTAACTGATTTTGCTGAATCTTTTTTGTTGCGAAGCCTATAGTTTGACTTAAAATCTGGTAGACATTTTATCTCTCTAAATTGATAGAAACGATAGATATAGGGAAAAAATTTCTACCATGTTGGGTAATTCAATTACTCAATTGGTTCCAACGCACGCACAAAATATTAGATACTGGCATCAGGTTAGCTTTTATTCAAAATTCGGAATGTGCAAATGTAACATGTTTCGATTTAACAAAAATCAACATATATAAAGCGTAATTTTACAGGGTGTTCTGTATATAGGAAACTTATAGCGGAGTAGAATTACATGGATTTAAAAAATCTAAAAAAAATATATTTGGTGTCCTATAAGCAGCTGGATATATAAATAAATAGTTCCATATAGCAAGTAGTTGAAATAGGGTAGAATATTTATACAGTGAATAAAAAACTTAAAAAAATGTCTTAGGTAAGCAGTTAGGACTTTGAAATATGTTCATAAGATACTATAGTTATGAAATGGGTTAAAGAAATAATGGGTTATAAACTGTTCCATATACCAAGTGGTTGAAAAAGGGTAGAATATTTATACAGTGAATAAAAAACTTAAACAAATGTCTTAGGTAAGCAGTTAGGATCTTTGAATTATGTTCATAAGATACTATAGTGATGAAATAGGTTAAACAAATGTTAGAAGCAATTGTTTATACAGGGTGTTTGAAATATAAGATGGAGTGGAATTATAGTTTATGTTGTGGTTAAAAACTTGTTTTATATCCACAAGTAGTTACATATATAGGATGGTTGAAATATGTAGCGGAGTATAATTGCAGCTATACAGGTGGCTTTAAAAATTTTAAGTAAGGGTATGATCTACAAACTGTTCCATTTACCGGATGGTTGAAATATAGGGTGGGTAAGATTCTAAGGGTCGTACAAAAATGTTATATTTGGTGGCAAATAAGTCGTTGCATATAAAAGGTTGTTGAAATATAGGGAGACTTACAGTTAGAATTATACAGGGTGAGTTAAAAAGGCTAGAAAAATTTTGTTATGTAGCACTTTCATATATGGAGTACCTGTAGTATGGTGTGCAGTAAAGTTATAGTTATACAGTGTCATTCAAACAAGGTTAGAAAAAGTTGTAAATGAAGGGTGGTTTAAATGAAATGTGGAGAGAAATTATACTTTAATATATCTTGAAAAAATATAAGGAAAAAATGTGAAATAGAGTAGTTCATATTAAGTTGCAAAGATAGAATTGTTGAAACATAGGGTGAAGAAGTGTTATGATAATTATTTAAAGTATTAATTGTAATACATACAAGGTGATTCAAAAACATGTTGAACAAGATTGTTATTTTCGGTGCCCCATAAGCAGTTGCCGTTTTGGTGAAATATATTTGACATTGATGGATTTATTGTTATACTGGGTGGCCGATAAGTAGTTGCAAATACAAGGTGGTTGAAATAGCGGGTGGAGTAGATTTATAGTCAAACAGGTTGGATAATATTTTTTGTATGATAGAACATGAGCTGTTGCATATAAGCAATATATGAAACATGGATCGAAGTAAAATCATAATTCATACAGTGTGATTAGAAGTATTTAAAAATTTTATATTTGGTTGGTCCTAAGCAGATGCACATACAGGATGGTTGAAATATTTTGTAGAGTAAAATTATGGTTATACAGGGTGGTTCACAAATAAATTATAATGATTGACAAATTGGCAGCGGTGTATACAGGATGGTTTTAATGTAAATGGAAGTAGAGTTAGTTATACAAAGCTGTTAATTTTTTTTTAATAAAATTGTTATATAGTGTGTTTTTATATTTGTGACTCACGAAGGGGTCCACATCATTTCTGTTAGGATGGATCAAAAAAGTTAAAAAAATGCTATATAGGGTGGACTATAAACAGTTGCATTCTACTATATGGAATATTTGAAATATGGGGAGAAGCAAGATTATAGTTTTAGAGTGTGTTTAACACAATGTGAGAAACAGCTGTATATAAAGGTTGATTAAATGTTAGAGTAAAGAGAAATTTTACTTTAAACGGTCGTTCAAAAAATATCAGGAATTATTGTATACAGCGTAGACCATTAGCAGTTGCATAGCTGAAATATAGGCTAGAGAAGAGTTGTAGTCAGGTGTTCAAAAAGTTATATTGGGTGACAAATAAACAGCAGCATACTGGATGTTTTCAATATAGGGTGAAGTAGAGTTACAGTTATTCAAGGTGATTCAAAAAAATGTCGAATAAAATCCTTATATTAGGTGGCCCATAAGTATTTGGAGTTTGGGTGAAATATATTCGGGATTGGTGGATTTATGGTTAGGTAGAGTGGTTCAAACAAGTTAGAAAAATTTGATATAGGATAACCTATATGTTCATAAGTTTTTTAACGGCTAGTTGTGTATAATTGTCTTTTTTTTTGTTAAATATTCATGCACTATTTTAAAGTTTTTTTTTAAATTTCACATTTAATGTTTTTTAGTTCTACAACATAGATTTCCGAGAGCGGAATTTAAAGGTCTGAGAAAGATCTTTCTTTTCCATTTTACAGGATTATAAAAAATAAAAAAAAAAGAGCGGCAGTCATTTGAGATTGAACGAAGGAAGCGGAAGCTTCTTACTAAATATACTTTCCTTCGCGTTATCTCACTGTCTCTATTTTGGTTTCTTTGTGTCATTCTTAGTAATGGATATAAATATCAGATATTAAAATAACTGTCACTATTTTGTTACTACTCAAATATTAATCCTAATTTAATTCTTAATTTAAATATATCTACAAAGAAATATATAATAAATAGTTAACATTTATACAAAAACAATAAATATATATATATATATATATATATATATATATATATATATATATATATATATATATATATATATATATATATATACTTATACATTCAATGGTAGTAACAATTTCTTATTCTAGTAATATTATATGTGTTTTGTTCATTTTATGTTAACTGAAAATAGTAAATAAAATTAATTAATAATGACATAATATTCAAAAAACTATACTCTGTATACTTAGAATTCTAGTCCACCCTATATTCATCTCTCCGGTATATGAAACAGCTTGTGGATCATAACATTCCTTTATAATATTTTTTAAACAACCATCCTATAATATGCTACTTAAAAACTGGTGAACTACATGTAGATATAAAACAATTTTTTAATCACGCTATAAACTATAATTCCACTCCATCTTATATTTCAACCAACCATAATAAACTACTGCTTCTATCATTTTTTCCAACTCATTTCATCACTTTAATAATAGCTCAAGAAAATTCAAATATCCTACATGCCTACATAACATATTTTTTTATCCACTCTTTATAAATATAATTATATTTTATCCTTATTTTACTCACATTGTATATGCAACTACTTATGACCCTAACAATATAACATTTTGTTATCCAACCTGCATAAATATAATTCAACTCCACCCGTTTTTCAACCACCTGGTATATACAACTGTTTAGGTCCACTCAATATATCTTTTTCGAACCACCCAGTATAACTTCCCCCTTCTTTCAACCACATTTTATATATGCAAAAGTACTTACAAGTCACATAATATAACTTTTTTTTCAACAATTCTTAAATGCGTAATTCTACTCCGCTGTAAATTTTACCTATTCTTTATATGGAACACCCTGTAAAATTACATCTGATATATCAGTTGATTTTTTTTTAAAGCCAAACATGTTACATTGGCATATTCCGAAGTATGAATAAAAGCTAAGCTGATTCAAGTATCTTATATTTGGTGCATGCGCTGGAACCAATTGACTAATTGTGTATTACCGAACATGGTATTCGTTTTTTGGCTATATCTACCGTTTCTGTCAATGTAGGGAGATAACATATATACCAGATTTTAAGTCAAACTATAAGCTTCACAACATATTAATCTTTAGGTTAAATAATCGTCAAAGTGTCAAGCATATTTATATTGCACAGGCAATATTGAACGTGCGAGGTCTTTACATTAATGAATTGTTAAAGACGATACATTCAGGGAATAACTCATTAAAACAAATCATCTACATAACACCACGGCCAGAACTATAATAGCTTATTAGCTTTTCTGGTATAATTAAAACACAAAAAAAATACTTTATTTAAAAAATAATACCGCTATTTACATATGTCTATGTTTAGTTATACCTACTTTAGTTATATTTTGTTGTTTTTAGTTATTATAATTTCAACGACTAGTAAAATAGAATTTTATAAATATATGTTACGGGTGTGTATGGGTAAGTATGGGTATATCTATTTGTATATATATTAGGGATGTAACGAATATTCGCATTCGCATTAGCGAATATTCGCGAGTTTTTTAATATTCGCATTCGCATTCGCGGTTATTCATGCGAATTTGTTGCGAATATGTTTGAGAATGAAAAGCGTAAATATTATGATGTTACTCATTAGAAACATTGCACACTGTATAACTTACTTGGGATTTCAAAAGTTGTACTTGCAATGAGAAATAACAGTTGTATGATGACATAAATGTCAACTGCATATATACATTTCTTCTGGAACCCTGACATGTATAGGTAATCAGGCTAAATTGCTAAATAAAATTAAGCAAGTTATGTCAGTTTAATAACATGATATAGGATTTTATGGCTAAATGAATTTCGAGATTTAGAAGTTTTAGGGAAAACTAGCTCACAGAGACTCAAAATCAGGAGTCGTACTGCATATAACGCCGTTTCCTTGTGATTTCTAGGACAAAAAATTCTTAGGTTAACGAAAACCTGTCAATGAAATTATGCTACAATCTTCTGGAAATTCAATCAGTTGAGAGGACCGCAATTGATAAAGGTTCTCGACAATTGATGCTGTCAGAGTGCTGACTTCATTTTTTAAATCAGTTTTAAAAACAAAATTGCAGACATATCTAAACTTTGACAAACTTTAAAATATGCTGGTACTTTCTTGGGTCACACTTCTAGTTTTAAAAATAAGTGTAAAGCTTGAATATTTGCAGATACAACAGGAGGTCACGTTCAAAAATCTGTCACTATTACACTATAAAGGTGCGTATGTTTTAAATCTCCGGATAACAAATTTTGCTTCTTTGGGTAGCGCTGCTAAATCCACAGACATCATTATATAATTAGTGAACTTGCCCCTTTGTCTAAAAAAACCGTTTATGGTGTTTCACGTTTTTTTTTAGTTGGAAGGAAAATATACAAACTATCGTGTTTGTGGAACGCTCAGACTAGCTGCAGGCCTTTTGTCAGATATGTAAACGAGCTCTGTACGGTTCGGACCGTGAGTTGCGTCAAAGTGACAGGTACGCGCTGAAACTGGGGCCGAAAACAAACCACTGAGCGATCCGACAATATAAAATCGCTACAAAAGCCCTAATTTAATTTCCAGTAAAGACACAATGAATTCTTTGTATGTGTTTACAAGGGACATAGCTTATAAAACCCCATTAGTTAGATAAATTGAAATAAAAGCACCATAACTGTCGTACTTCCGTTCTTACACTCCTTGGGCACCTGCCTACTTTGCGCCCGCTTGGCAATTGTGATAGGTGAAATTTCTTAACAAAATTGTAAGTTATGCTTTTTTATTATATCACCTAGCAACAAATTATGGCAGAACTCGCCATGTATAATTCTCTAATTTAAAGTATTGATGCAAATTTTATCGTCATTAGCTAGTACCATTTTCGCAGCTGTCAATTTAAATTAGTAGCGATAGCCAACGAACCGAAATTTGTGTTTAGGCCTAGTTAATTGTGCAAAATAAGACAAATTAGCTGTCAGGATGTTAAAACATACCTCGTCATAAGTCAATTATTTTTTGACCAATTCTCATTCATTCAATCTCATTTTACTGAGAAATATACAAACTTGCAGAATCTTACTTTTAAACATATCCAAAGGTTAGATTCGTTCGTCACTTTGTTTTTGAAACTGTTTTTTTTAATATGTAAATGAGTCCATAAATAAGATAAGTTATAACATGACAATAAAATTCCTTTTTTTTTGGTAATTCATATAATTTTAGTTTTTGTTTGACTCCATAAATGTAAATATATAATTTTTCTGTTTAATTATAATAACTTCTTATAACTTCTCTCATAAATCAAAAAAACTTTTTTGGTTCACTCCAATATGATGACAGCTTAACTGTTGAAAGAGCGTTGAGTGTAAGGGTTTGGTGTTAGGATACAAAATTTTGTGCTTATACATCTGTGAGACAACAAAGATTCCACAACTTTTTTAAATTATGTATTAAAAATAGAAGAGGGGCTTTCTATAATAATTACGAAACACAATTTAGGTTGTAATTTTTGATTAAATCAAAGTAAGTAAATTTTGATGTGATATTCGCATTCGTATTCGCGAGTATTGGAAGAGAAAATTCGCATTCGCATTCGTATTCGCGAATTTCGAAAATCGGACAGTCGTTACATCCCTAATATATATATATATATATATATATATATATATATATATATATATATGAACTAAGCTAGGTTCCGGGTGAGAACCGCGTCTGAATTTATTTTATACAGTATTCAATAAATTCAGACGCGGTTCTCACCCGGAACCTAGCTTAGTTCATAATAATGACCGCGGAAGCCTCTCAGAACATATATATATATATATATATATATATATATATATGCATATGTTTGTGTGTGGGTGTTTATACGTGTGTATACGTATGTATGAATGTCCAAAGTATATTTGAATGTAAACATATTTGTTATTTTTTAGTTATTAGTGTTACCTTCCTGATAATGTTACTGACAATCTTATTGTAACAATTATAATTGTATTTTTTGCTAATAAATTGAAATTAAAATTAAATTGAGATCTATAAAGAAGATAAAACGCACTGTTGCAGTCGACTTGAATACTGTAAGTGGACCCTCAACTTTACTACTTAAAGCCACAATTTAGTATCAACATCTGTAATATGCCATTCTTGTCTTCTGTCTCAAAAATTACTTCAAGTTTAGGTCGGTGTTTCGTGGGGGGTTTCATAGCCTGACCAGGATTTTGCTTAGTAATATTTTATTATTAACCTCTTGTACAGTAGTTCTAAATGGCCGTGACTGTGATTACTTAGTATTAAATATAAATACTGACGAACAAATAACGTTTTGCATTATTACGGGGGAGGGAGTGTTGAATCCCGAAATCTCCACCCTAGGTCGTATGATTATACAACTAGATGTTAGTACCTGTAAATGTTTCTACAATTATTTTTTCGCAGATGTAAATCCTAGATGTAGCAATTCAGCTTTACAAAAGATTGAAGTTGAATCAATTCTCCAAGCTAAAGTAATGTTGAAAGAAAAATTCAGACAGGTTCTTTTTATTTTTGTACTCAACTGAAAATGTTGCCAATAATAACTTATATAAGGGTATTGTTAAAGGGGTTAGCTGAATTCTTGATAAATAAATGAAGTTTAGAAAGTTGGAGTTGTCTCAGCTTTGGTGCGTAATTAAAAAATTAAACGCAATTCAAATATATCCTGCTAGCGGTAATTTTTTTTATCAAATCATTTTATGATAATATCCCTGGATTGTTGAACATATTATTTGCATAAATAAAAAAAAATAGCGGAAGTACAAGGAACTTTCATAATCTGTAGATATTTATTTACATATTTTAGTTGATATAGTATTTAAGAAATGATAATTACGTTCATTAGCATTTTCCATACTACTTAATAATAGCACAGTACTTAACGTTCTTGAAGATAAACGAATGTGGTTTAAGTAAGACGCCGTTAAAAAAATATTATTTATAATTAGGAACAGGTGAAAATTTACTCACCTTTTGTAAGGGTATGAAGCCTGAGGTGTTGAGAACTGGTGAAAATATCGTGAGTTTAAAACGAACAAAATAAAACATTATCCGGTATTCGAAGAAAGAGTGTTTAAAGAGACTCTTAAATATATTTCAAGGACGACCTGTCATTAAAGCTGTTGTTTTCCTGATGTGTTTTAAAATCTCATCTACAGTTCAAGAAGTGTATTTTTTAGAGTCGCTTGTAATATAGAGAACATATTTAAACAATCTTCGTGCTTAGTGATATAATGGCGACATGGAGCAGGATGCATCAAAGTTGCATATTCAAATTCAAAACAAAGAAGAAAAACAAGAATGGTTGCCACTAGGCCTGTCCAAGAGAAACGAAGGCTTTTTACCCTTCTTTCTCTTCTCTCTCACCTATTCTCTCTCGTTGTATCTCTCTCTTTCTCTCCCTTTATAGTTGTCTTCTCCTTCCCCCTCTATATAACTTCTCTCTTACCTACATATCCCTCTCCTCACTTACCTCTCGCTCTCTCAGCCCCTGTCGGCCTCACTGTCTCTTTCTCATGTTCAACAAAAACCACATTCAAATTGTTGAAGCTAATTTCGTATTGAGACTAAGAAAATATACAACAGAAAATGGACATTGCAGCATTTTCCAGCAGCAATTGTGAGACCAAAACAAGGATAAATGAAATTCTCAAAAATAGTAAAAAGGCTAATTGTACTATGTCATTGGTTATGAAATTGCAACTGTATGTTCAACAAGTGTAAATAATCCACTAGAAGATACCAGTCAACAAGAAGCTGTCCTTCTGAAAGAGCAAATGGGAACGGTACCAACAGATATTGAGACGATTGGGCATGATACTACTGGAAAGTCCATTAATACAATTGAAAAGCTTGATACCTTTAAAATAAGTAGATTTTAGGAAAACAGTGTATGCATGGGAGTGATAATTGGAGAGTATTAGTTAATCATTTGGAAGAGTTTTTCGACTTTAAAAATATAGAGAATATTTTAAAGAATAGGCAAAATTTCCTAAAGATGCTTCACAGCATAGCAGATTATGAAGATAAAAAGTTACAATTAGAGGGTTTAAAAAATCGGTTCGAAGCTATAATTAATACTGCAATTGTATAAGCATTTAATTCAAACTAGCTGTCGGCCAGTAGTTGAAATTCGACCAATTGTGTCAATATCTCTGGCAGGTTAAGTAACCTGAAAATTTTATGTTTGCATTCTATCCTAGGACTTTAGGGAGAACAGCAATTACACGAAACGGTCTTACATCTCGCTTCTACAAACAAGTAACGAAATTCATTTTTTTTCAGATATAATTCATAGGACTTTATTTGTGTACAAATTCGTAATTCTTAATTTAATATAACAACAATTCAACCGCTAATGGGCTACCTTACATATTTATGTTTTCTAACCTCCCTGTATAGCTATAATTGCACTCAATTCTCTAACATTTATTAAAATTCTCATTATAATAATTCCATCTCATTATATATTTCCACCACCCTGTATATGCAACTGCTCATGGACCACGCATAATATTTTTTAACATTTTTTGAACCACCCGGTAAACCATTCTGTATATGCCATTGCTTATGAGCCATCGTATTTACTTTTTTTGTTTATGAATTTTTTAACTATCTTTTGTAACTATAATTCTACTCCGACCTATATTTCAATCATCATATATATGGAACTCTTCGTGGGCTACTCTATAAATCATTTCCTTTCCTAACATTTTTTATCATCATCCGGTATATCTATAATTCCTCTCACCCTATATTTCATCTTCCCTATATATACAACTGCTTATGGGTTACGAAATGTTACATTTCCATTTCCGCCACCCTGTATATGCATCTCTGTATAATATTTTTTGCACCACCTTGTATAACTGTAATTCCACTGCACCTTCTATTCCAAGAACCCTGTAAATTCAACCGCTAATGGGCTTCCCTATGTAATTATTTTATTAGTTATAATTGCACTCTACTCTGTATTTTAAACACCCTATATATGCAACTGCTTATGTGCCACCCACAAAAAAAAGATTTTGAACATATCTAGAATCGCCCTGTATAAATATAATATACAACGATTACTTTACCACTAAACAATAACAACTCTTGCATGCCACTTCCAGTAGTACATCCTCTAAGTATATAACACCATTGGTCCTTCTATATATAATTACTCAATGTTTTCAGTCTGGTGGCGGCGGCACTTTCAGTTGTTTGACGTTGACATTATGACGTAAATAATGAATTTTTGAAACAAAACAAAAATGAAGAAAATCGGTTGAGAGACACAGGAGAAAATGGTACCTAATCGTTTTGTCTTTGCCTATTTATATATAGATAATATAGAACAATCTCAGCTATATGTTCAAGTATTCAATTTCATTTGGCGACGCCCCCAACAAATAAAGTATTACAAGAAATGCCAAAAAGAAATTTTGCTACGGAAATGGAGAAATCAGGACGATTCGACATTACAGTGGATTCACAATTATTTTAATGCATCAAGTATTTAATTGTTGCAGTATAAAATTATTTTTGCTTTTTAGTTAAGCTACATTTTTTTAAGTAGGCCAATGTTCTTTTTTTAATGTATTTATTTTACTATTTTTGGTGATGTAATGACTTAATTAGATGCAGTTTTCAAATCTGAATAACTTTTTAGATATTGCCAAAAATAAGTTATTTATCATTTAAAAAACATTCATTATTTTGACCAACCTCGTTTACAATTGAATAGAATTTCGTTTCTAAAAACTGATATGTATTAAGAAAGGGTTGAGTGTGAGTTCAACTTAGGTGGATCCACTGTATTGTAGGTGATTTGAGAATGTTCAACTATTTTAGGGCTCTTAATGATCAGACATTTTGATTTAATTTCAATTGCATTCATTTAACAGTTTCCTGCTCCACGAAATTATTTAATGAATCAGTTTTTTCATCGTACAATTTTTAGTAATATGGCATATTTAGATGCACCTTTAAAAGGTAGAATTCAGAATACTGACAAACGTCGTATTATTATATTATGTAAATTGTTTTTTGAGAAATATCTTTGTCTCAAAATATTATTCAAAAGAAAGTCTTGTGCTTGCTTCCAACTTATGAAGACACACTGTCAATAGAAACCAGTTGAGAGCCTCCTTCTCGAAGTTGGTTAACTCACAATTATTTTGATTTATTTCAAATTTATTTTCAATTTATTACATCCCAAGTTCCATTTTAACACTATCACCTCCACCAAAGGTTTTGCAGTTTTAAAAAACGGTATAAGCTATTTCCTTAAAAAAATATGAGACCATTGCGAGATCCCCTCAACAGAATCTAGTTTAAACGATATAAATTACTTGAGTGTGCTTCGAGTAATCGCTGAATACACAAAAAATAATATTAAAAAAATATGTGTATATGACTTTTTTGAAGTCGGTAAATAATTTCAAGTTTCTTGCTCTTCTTTCCAGGTATTTTCTCTTCAATTTAAAGGAGATGGATTATAAGAAATAATGTCTGTAACTTCAGTTGAAATCCTACCTCTAGCCATGATACATAGCGAATGTGGCATAGCATCCCTGCAAAATTCATAAAATCCCTTTCACATTCTGGAAAACATAACACGTATCTCGCTGTTGTAATTAGTAACTTTCCCAAACACAAACTGTAGCAGAATTACCCTACCAAAGCGGCACGAGATAATCAAGATAATTCGATCATCCGTCCCAAACACAGTCTCTATTATCTGCTTTTTTTTCGCGAGCAAATAATCCGATTTACTGTCGGAAGTTTTTAACGATGAAAAAAAAATCAAAAAAGAGAGAACACGTCTGTGTGCTCTCTCGATAACGTTTACTTTTATTATCTCGGTTTACTCGATCATCTCTATTATTGACCCTCCATCAGGCTACGTTGTGTTTTCTAGGTACAAAAAGCGATAATTCATCGAAACGACATAGGAGAATTTATCCCTGGATTGTGATTGCTCTCCGTAGAATTGAGGATTTATTTGGAAAAGTATCGTATCTGGAAAATTTTCTAATTTTATCCCGGACAAACGCTATTGTTATTTTTCATCGTAAAACAAGGAAATTCATCTTGTAAATTTATCGGAAAATTCGAAGTTTTTAACGTTTGAGATACAATTTGAATTAGCTTTAATTAAAAGATTTTTACGTTAAACAAAAATATATACACTTTTTCGAGTAATTTGTTTTTCAAGATTGAATATAGATATGCAAAAAATACAATACTTACAGCTATATTGAAGAAATTTTTAAAATATAATTTAATAGCAATTTGCCTTCTCTTTAGTGGTTTAAAGGGCCAATCGCCTTCATATTAATAGTAAATTTGTTAAAGGATTTTAAAAATAAAAACAGTAATTTTTTTTAATTTTTGCTTATACTATGAAAATTCATGTGGAAATCGTAATTCCGTTAATGGAAAAGAATCAAAAAATCTTCAAAATGAGCCCCTCTATGAACCTGATTGGAGCATTATTCACCGGTACGAACCGAAAAACTGTTTCATGACTTTGTTGTAATAAGAATAGAAACATTAATCTGGGTCAAATTGTTTAACTAGACCTAAGATGGCTGGTGTCGAAATAGTAGCTCTTGAAGAATTTAACTATAGGGCCTTCAGTTCAAAACTAACTACCCAAATTATTTATTTATATTTTCAGAGGGACACATTTTACACGTATCGGTCACCCTGCAGTTACAACCCCTAAGCAGGGGTGAATATCACATCTAAAAGTTTAAATACAAAGGGATATCATGTGATACCTCTTTTTAAAGGTCTCCTTTTTGCAAATCTTTTGACACATCATTTATTAAAATTTGACTATTATTTACAGAGTAATGACCTAAAAACCGTAAAAAAACTAAAAATTGAATTGTAATTAAAAAAAACGCATGAGTATGAATAGCGAGATAAACAAGTAAGATAAAATCTTTAAATGTTTTTGTAAAAGATATTTGTGACTGTAAATGTAGAACAATTTATTTTTAGTAGTGGTTTCGTTGTATACTGACGATCAAATTTCGAAAATGCTTTATTCTTTACAACAAAGAATTGACCATAGTATTTATTTATGGGGAAGTACAACACTGAGCATGCAGAGCTGCTCATGTTTTCCATCAGAAACATCCTTAAAAAATGTTGGGCATCAGTATGTGTTCATAAATTTTAAGAAACTGGAAGTGTGTGAAATAAAATTTTCAAGAATCGTAAAATTTTAACTGAAGTTCCACAGGTAGAGGATTTTGCCATGAATCCTCAAACATCAATACCAAAAGTATCCAGGTTAACAAATAGCTCTGTGCATATAACGTTGTGCCTAAATAATTTCTTTTCCTACAAAATACAACCTTTACAACAGCATGCTGAGGATGATTATGACAGAAGCTTAGAATTCTGCGAATTAATGACTCAAAGGGCAAAAGCAGACCCTAAGTTTATTTTTGTTATTCTAACTATGGATAAAAAAGGCACAATTCTAAGATGTAAATTAAAATATTTTAACTTAAATTTAAAATTTAAAATATTTTAATTTACATCTTAGAATTGTTCCTTTTTTATCCATAGTTTCTTAAACATTGACAACGGGGTCTGACCTAGATTCCGACACCTTTGGAATATACAGCAATTTTCTTAACTGTGGTGTTATTTCCGAAGAAGTACTTAGACATTGAAAAATATGCTAGAAATATCATTCAGAAAATAACCTACTTTAATATTTTGGCTATTTATACTTTGAGCTAATTTAACAGTTTAACCGATTGCGATATTTTTACTTGTTTTCTATAGGATATTTGTGGCATATCTTTTAATATTTAAGCACTTTTTGCCAAATAACACCACAAGTCAGGTAAATTGCTGTATATTTCCAAACGTTTCGGGATCTAGGTCAGACCCCGTTGTCAATGTTTTAATTTTACATTTTAGAATTGTGCCTTTTTTCATAGTTTCTTAGCCATTGACAACGGGTTCTGACCTAGACCCCGAAACGTTTAGAAATATACAGCAATTTTCGTGAGTGTTATTTCCCAAAAACTGCTTAAACATATTTCTACTGTTTGGCTATTTGTTGGATCGAATAATTTTGCCATATTTTACCGCTTATTGGTTGGTTACGTACTGGAACATTGGCTGTACTAATTATGATACAGATTACACAATGGTTAGCTGGATATAATCACGATTTGGAAATACAGTTGATATTTTTGGTTTCCGGTTGTAATGGTGATAAAATCTTGAAGTAATATTATAATTTGGATGGATCTAATGGCTTTGAGTTTTGTGTGAAGACAAAATTGTTGATTACAGTTATTTATTCTGGTTTATATATGGTATAAAGGTTATTGATCTTCAGTTGTACAGGTTAAGGTAATTCTGTTGACAGATTACACTAATATCTTTTTACATTTGTACAGTTAGTTTTTCATGTTCTAAGATTTAAATGCCATAAATATATTTTGTTATTTATTTCTTAATCTTTTTGTACCATATCTATTTATGTTTTTTTTTATTAAAGACTCATTTGTACTGGATCAGTGTATTTTTGCCTGATTTTATGGATTCATAAATAACCACTAACACTAAATTAGATATTTGTTGATTAGCTAGAGCATAAGTAACATAATAATCTGTATAAAAGTTACATGATGGTGTAAATTGCCATAGATAAGTTCACGTTAGGGCATATACTTCAATAAAATGAAACGGTGTGAATTGAAAAACTTAAGCTCATAGCGGTTTTGTCACTTATACGGTAATAATTAACTGATAACACTACAATCGCGATTTCCACAAATTACGTTTTTTAAAAAACTGTCCGACGCGTTTCGACCAATGTCTTCGTCAAGGAACTTGACTAACTGGGTATTTCGGTATTTCTTGAAGAAGTAATATTTATATTTGAGAGTGATAGTAACAAATTACAGGTATTTAAAAGTTTATTGATCTCCAATGATTCTAAAAGGTTTAATTTATTGTCTTTATTTTCTGAATGTAATAATTTAAAATTTTCGTTGAATAGATGATTTTATGTTACTAAATGTTCGGCATAATTGGAATCTCTTTTTTGATTAATGAAAGAAGTTTCATAGATAAGTTAAAAAAAAATTAAATTATTACATTCTGAAAATAAAGGCAATAAATTAAACCCTTTAGAATCATTGGAGATTAACAAACTTAAAAGTCTGGTAATTTGTTAAACGACCAGACAGATTAAATATTTTCCTGTAATAAACCTATTTAGATAATCTAAAGATGTATGTATCCTTTCACCTATAACAAACTCTCATTTACATAGACCTTTTCAAAATTAAATTTAAATAATCCTTTTCAAAATTAAGTACTTGTTAATTATATCACTCGTCGAATATAAATACAACTTCTTCGAGAAATACCGAAATACCCAGTTAGTCTAGTTCCTTGACATAGACAATAGTCGAAACGCGTGGGACAGTTTTTTTAAAAAACATAAATTGTGGAAATTGGGGTTGTAGTGTTATCAGTTAATTATTATAATAAATTTCCACCAAGACTCGGCCGAATCAATTCAATGCTTATAAGATATGTTTCACATTACAGGTTTTTAAATTTGTTTGGCGCCCTTAAATAAGCCAATCAAGATAAAGAGCATCTGAAAGTTGCAATAATACTTTGTTTGCCACAATATATTGCACCTCAACCTCGGATTTTCCTTACATAGTAATGAAATTTATTTATAATAGTTTCAACACAGAATTTTTATTAATCTGCAATGCAATTATTTTAACGTCAAAAGGGGGAATTCTGAACTAGCATTTGTGGCTCATAGCTCTGTTAATACCCTTCCAATTAAACTAGCTTGGTAATTTTCCACTCTCACAGGCATAGAGCCTTGACGTGCGGTATCCAATGCGTGAATGAATTAACAAATAATAATCCTCAAACTTTCATGTAAATCAGTCTATATATTTGTGAGAACTGTATCGAAATTGTACAGAACATTATTATACAGAGCGACAACACACTATAGTGACAAATGAAAATGTTTGTGTAACATCACTCGTTGTGTATCGGCAATATTGAACTTGAAAATGTATTATGCAACAATGAAGAAATCGGTGAAGTCATTTAATTCGCATTTATGTCAAACATCAACATAATTACCCCATTACTACGCCTCTGGGGGAGGAGAGCACAAAGACGGATTCTCACCAGAGACCCATTAGAAATCTTAATTGGCGCATCCGCAACGTCAACAGCTTTGTGAGACTCAGAACGAGCCCCTTTTTAGATCCTTTTGACAATTATTTTACCATTCATCGTTTCTTTGCGTACATTCGGCGGAGCGAAAGGTATTCTCGTTTTTTATCTAATGATTTTCCTAATGTAAGGGCATTGTAAATACAGAAATCTGACTCAACTGAAATGGATGTAAAAGGAAATTAAGATATTGTCTTTGGAGAAGTTAAAGGAAAAATTAATTAGTTGGAGCTTTGTATGTCAGTAGACATGATGAGACGGAGTTCGTTTAACAAGCAATTAGCTTTTTAAATGAGTCCCGGCCAGCATATTTTACACAGTAGATGAGTTCAACATTGTTGAAGATACCATTGTATTTGTGGGATTTTTATTCTGGAAATTTTTCAGAGATGGGTAAAACGGAAATGTTCGTTTTACGTTGAAATACACCAGTCTATGGTTCAGTGACAGTAGGTGTAAATACTACAGTGATATTATTAGACGGTCAGCTGGTGACAGATTTTGGTCCACCATTTTCTCGCTACTGCCTCGAAGGGGGTTGAAAAGTCTGTTATTGTTGAATACAATGATACGAAATTTGCGAGAAAACAGCTTGGTTAACATAGAAAAAAGTGGTTTATCATTTTCGGAAAATGTTTTGGTCCGATTTTCTCGTTTCTGCCATGTTGACTAATTCTATGTTTCAACCACGCATCAAAATAGAATATACATAAGTGTCGCATGTGGCCAAAGGGTTGAGATAGGAAACGTAACAGTATGGTAGCCATCATTTTGTCGCTTCTGCCAAGAAGATGAATGAAAGTTGAGAGTAGTCCATAAAATAATAGGCATAAGGTTTTCCGAATGGCCAAGTAAGATTAAAGAACGGAAAATATTGTGGAACTTGAACGATTCCTATTCTTAATGTGACTTGGCCATAAAATGGCGGCCATATTTTTGTTTCATTGCAGTATCTTATTTCAACCCTTTGACCACATGCGACACTTATGCCTATCGTAATTTGATGCTTAGTTGCATCATAGCATTTATTTAGTCAACACTGCATAAGCGAGAAAATCGATCCATTTTTTCGGAAAGTGGATTAACAATAATACAATTTTCAACCTTCTTCGGGGCAGAAGCAAGAAAATGGTGGACCGACTTTGTTCGTCTGGGTTGTTTGCACCAGTTAACGTTTATACACCACAGCTTTAAGTTGCATACCTAGGCCAGTGTTTTGAAGTATAGTTTGTAGACAAAAAAAAGCTAATCCATTCAAAAATAATAACAAAAAATAGGCATTTTTATAGTTTTCCCCTTATAACATTATACATTTATATTATTGCATATCTAAATTATTGTGTTAATAATTAAAGGCAGCATATTACTGGTTATGTTATCCAAAGTCAACTAATAAAGTTAGCAAAGATTATTAGATTTTAAACATTTACTGTTTCGTCTTGATTATTTCCGGATACCGTGCATATTTAAGTAGTTTCTGATTGAGGAGGTAAATAGAAATTTTGATTGTTCATTTGAGTTTTCTCTCCTCACAATGGTTTTTGAAAAATACAGTTAAGTTAGTTAATTGAAAATCAAGGTGTAATACAGTAGTACACTAAGAGCAATTTTTGTAAAATTGTCCGGAAAAATAGTCGCCTTCTTATAAAAAATTGTCTCTCAGGTTTAGCTGAGAGAACAGGGTTTTATTTCAAGCAATTTGCAGTAAAATTAATGCGTTTGACTTTTCTTGCAATTGTCATTTGATTCAAGAACTGAATCTTTGAAATTAACTCCTAAAGGTAAAACGTACAATTCAAAAAAAGTTACAATATAGCAATTTTGCAAGGTATGTAAGTTTTTACCGACCAACACTTACTTTCAATTGTTCAAATTTTGGTAATTAAAAACTTATATCTTACACTGAACTTCTGTATCCTAGTGCATTCTGAAATCCAGAATGATGTGTTCCTTCTGGACAAACACTTTTTTTCAAATTATGCCAAAATATATTATAAGCTTTCCAACATGGATCCTTGGATTTAAAATGAACTAATTAAGAATATACCAACACCACACTCGTGAAATTAACAGAAAAATTCATTTGCAATAACAGCACGTTTTATGTAACCATAGAAAACATTCCTCATAAAATTATCCAATAAATTAAAAGAAAATATCATACGTAAAACTATATTAAACTATATCAGACAGAACTGCATGCAAAAAATCTAAGAGATAATCCAATTACAACTTGTTATTTTAATTAGTTCAAACTCAACTTTAATTAAAAGGGTTTCTACTAAAATCCAAAACAATTATTAGGTGAGCGATCTTTTCTATACGGTATAGGGTGGTAGGTGTATGCGTGTGCGTGCATCGAAATTCAAGCAGCAAGCAATATGCACAGTTGAAATATAGGGCGAAGTAAAATTATAGTCGTACATGTGCATTCAAAAATCTTACAAATGAATGTGATATTGGTTGGTACATAACCAATTCCATATATACCATAGTTGAAATATAAGGTGGAATAGAATTAAGGTTATACAGAATGGTTCAAAAATGTTGTTTTATGTGGCACATAAGAAGTTGCGTATACAAGGTGGTTGAAATAAGAGTGAAATAAAACTATAGTTATACAGAGTGGATCAAAAAAGGATATGTGAGTTATTGGGCGGAGGGTTCAAAAAATGTTAAATAAGTTGCATATACAGGATGGTTGAAATATAAGGTGGAGTGGAATTATAGTTATACAGGGTGGTTAAAAAAATGTCATAGTTTGGAACATAAGTAGTTGCATATATTTGACATATGGGGCGAGGGAAAATTATATATATATATATATATATATATATATACAGGGTGATACAAACAATAAAAAAATATAAAAAGTCAATAGGGTGGAGGGGATTAATACCTATACAGGGTGGTTGCAACATCATGTGGAGTTGAATTACGGCTGTACAGGGTGGTTCAGAAAACGATAGACAAATAATTTATATTGGGTGACCAATACAAAGAAACATACACAGGGTGGTTGCAATATAGGGTGAAATAGAGTTACACTTATGAAAAGTGTTCCAAATAAGAAAACAAATAAAAAAAGTTAAAAAATATCTGTAAAATATAGAGAAAAAAAATTAATGGCAATATTTCTGGGAAGCGTAGTTTCTTAACCATTATTAACGCATGGATTGTATATACAAAAATTTATATCTAAATAGCCGCCAATATGCATCTACTTCGCAAAAAACGATCCAAACAAGAAGGGAGTGAATGTATAAGAGTTGAAATTAATCAATCGAACCCAGACTTAGTCGTCAGAACCACTACACGCAGATAACAGAAGTTCTATTATACATTTTTTGACCTTAATATAGTGAACTCATCTATACCCCTTTCTTCATTTATAAATGTAAACTGTTTCAAAATTCAAAAATCTGGGGAAAACGAAATATTTGCAGAATTTTAATGTAGGATCTTTTTTAACAGAAAAAACTTTTATATACTTCTTGTGTGTTGCAAAACGTTTAGTAAATGCTCCCATTATTCCGAAATAGTACAATTTTCCAAAAACTTCATTGAGAGACGGATGAGAGGGACCAACCTTAGTCGAGACCTTGTACTCTACAGTACTCGTCAAATTATAAGAATAATATAATTTTAACTACTTACTTATGCACCTAGTAAAAGATTCAACATTAGTACCTGTAAAAGATAAATATAGATTAATAATTTACAAAACACTAAGCGAAGTGAAATAATTGCAACTTATGCATATTTCGAATAAAAAATAATTTACTAATGTTCTCAGATTATGGTAGAACTTCAAATAAAACTCTTTGCAAGTTCAAGAGGTTTAGTCTTTGAGCTGAAATGAAGAAAGTTGACTATATACAGAGTGAGTGGTAATTCGAGCTATATCATTTACGACCAATTAAATAAACAACACCTGTGAACTAAGTATCGTAATAAGTGGTATGATTTAAATTTTCGGAACTACAAAATTTCCCAGAGAGTTCTGGCTGGTATGGTTTTTCACTCTATCCTAGTCGAATGTGTGGTTCATTTTATAGAGGGTACAGCTCTATACCATGTTTTCTACAATAGGGCAGCTATAAATTGTGATGCTAAACCGCTGAATATTTAAACCACATTCCCCGATGATTAACAGTAATAAGAATGAAAGAAATTAATTATTTTGACCGTTGATGAAAAGTTCTTTAGTTTACATTTACGGTACAAATAAAAATGTTATTTGGTATAACTGGTTTTCGTCTTTGGTGTAGTCGAAAAACTGTTGCAGACACATTACTCTAAGGAAAGCACTAAGCAGAAATGACACAAGTTTCCCTACGGAAGGTAAAACTCTATTCCCACTATTAATATTTCACATTTACGGAAAGTTTGTCGAGTTAAGATTACGGATCGGCGGAGTAGACACATAATTCACTCATTTAATAATAATTTATATTAAAAAAAAGATCCGACTTCAAATGAATCAAAACCCTCTAAATCTAACTTCATAGATTACAGTTTATAATTCATTTTTAAAAAGTAGCTAAGTTCAAATGAATCAAAATGAAGACTGTTACAAACACCCTGTACGATTAATATTCTCTTAGGATAGATATTACTTGACATATAAGTTTAAAAATAATGTTGAAAATTTATTTGACATTTACTTTAACGTTTACCGTTTTCTGCACATATTTTCCCAATTTTGTGAAAAATGGTATGTTCAAAGTTATAGAAAAATATACAAAATTAGTGAAGGTTCATTGAACTGCAGTTCCTTAATAACTGTTTTTCCGATTTTCTGGTAAACTATAAATTTAACGTTTTAAAAAATGTTATGGTACGTTTCCGCAATATTATATGGTGCCGTTTAAATTATTAAAACTGCTTATGCCGTTTTTAAGTAATAGCTGAACATACATAAAAAAATGTCAACGATATCAACTCGTTGACATTTTTTGAAAGTTGGTTAAAAATCGGAGTTTTCCAAACTCACTGACTTCTAAGAATTTTTTAAATCATGCTCCATAGGGCCAATAAATTCTTATGTTGAACACATTGGGTACAAACCAAATCTAAATTTCTGTTATGAAGAATTTCTTAAATAGTTAGCCCTGCAATTAGTACCAAACAAACACACTAGCCAATTGAGAAATAGAGAGAATTAAGTTAATCCAAAGTCTATGTGTATGCAGCCCGGCTCAATTTTCTTCTGTCAATCAGTGTGCTTAAATTATATAGAACAAATTGAACTCTAATCAATTTTTGGAGTAAATGGAAGTTTACCTTCTAATTGGTGAACTGATCTCATGGTTATTCTTCTGACCACACGACAGATAAAGCGTAAGGTTAATTTAGTCTTTTTATGAAACATCAAAATTTCAAAGACTTTTGTAGTAAACCCGACAAATGTAAAAATTGACAAAACGCATATTGTGAGGTTCTGGAACACTCTAAAGCCCTACATCTGCTTCCACGCGTTTATAAATAGTTCCACATTACTTGAACGTTTTTTTTTATGGCAAACAGTATCACGTCTTTGTTGTGGGGTTTTTGTGTGATGCGAAAGTATTCCTGCGGTGATAAATATTCCTTCAAAACACCAAAGCCAACTCTAAATAACCGAAACTCTAATTCCACGAAAACGTGACGTGTCAGAACGAATGCTTTCTGCGGCAAAGGATATCGAAAAGAGGATAAATACGGTTGTCGTTGTAAGCAAAACTACACCAAGAAAAACTGAGTTACGCGTTTTGTATGGGAATTAATGAACATCAACTAATGCAATTCACATTTTTCAATATGAAAATACTTTCAATAATCAACTTAAAAAAATGAGGAGGTTTTCAATTACTTCAACAGGCCGTCAATTAGGAACCAATTTTGATGTTTCTTTTTTCATTTGAAAGAATATTATTCCAGATTAGTCCATATTTTTTTAATTTTTATTTCAGTGACATGGAATGGTCAGTTTTGCAGAAAATCTGTTTTCATAACTTATGGCGAATGCGCCAATATTAAATAATGAAAATATTCGAAATCTAGGATGAACTTAATTGTAAATTAATTGGAATTAAATCAAAATATATCTTTACCATACGACTTCAAGACGAAGAATCTTAATGTGTGCTTATGTACTGTACAATTAAACTGGAATTGTATTAGTAATATTTAAAAAAAGTTATACTTCGTAAAAAAAATCTACAAGGTGTTAAATCTAAAACAAAGTCATTATATGTCATTTATGTCAAAATAGATGAATTTTTCTTAATAGTGAAGTAAAATTAATAAATCATCTGCTGGGGTCTATAAATTAACATGTGGTAGCTGCCCTAATTTGTAAATCCGAAATGTGGGAAGAACATTCAAGTCATACTAGCTTAATAATATCACCGCCCTTCAAAAATAACAAATACAAATAATAAACATTTGCTGATCATGTGTTCAAAAAAACTATTTATATCCCCATAACTTTTGATACATTACCTATATCACAAAAAGCAACTTTATGTTAGAAACATTGAAGAAAACAAAAAAAATTATCATATATTTTGAAAACTCAAAAAGTATGTTGCTATCTGCTAACAGTGAATATGTACCGTCAGTTCAACGGGCGTTTCGTTTAAATTACGCATGTGGCAAAAAGCATCAGCCGAAAGTATAGACTCGGATTTCTTGCTTAAAAATCCAAGGTTTCGCCGATACCACTAAACGGTTACACGAATATTCCGAAACCTAACATTCAATACTAAATTATAAAAATTGACGTTCCTCGGAATTAAAAAGTTCGAACCCAACTACCTCTGGATTCTTCTTTTCTGACGACAACCAAGTACATTGTATTGATATTTTTATAGCAGTTTATTTTACGCTACCAAAATAGGCACCCGTCGAGAAATTATTCGTCCCAAATGAAAACCAAACTTGCATGTAAATAAAAAAGGCCGACAAAAAAGCATTCCCAATGATACGATGATCTAAGTAACAACAATGGTATAAAAAGGCGATTGATGGGTAGGCGAGGAAACTTCAGTAAATCGCATCGCAATGATCATCTGTTCGGTATTAGTCATGGTTGTTGATGTAAATATTTGGTAGTCGAATGTACTGTATTGTGATTTATGTTAATACGAATAAACAATTTTTACATATAAAATAAATTTTTGGTGTAAAAATTGTTTTCGGACTCCGTAATGACATGTTTAGATTAAGCAACTGCCGTGAACAGCATTTTATGAAAATTATCATCATAAACTGTTTTAGTAATCACTGTATCTATGGTAAGAGAGTGTAAAAATGTTCCCAAACTATAAAACTGCTTTCAGAACACATTTTTTAATTATCAGGTTTTGTTTGCCTTTAATAAGAATATCTAAACGGAACACATATTTAGTATCAAATCTCGTTGTAGATAAAAATCTAATTAGCGTCAAGGTAAAGTCTTTAACTAAATCAGGAGAATAATCAGAACGAAAATGACATCTTGTGCACTGGTGCAATAAACATTTAAAGTAATGCCGTTAGCAGAATTCTGGTCACTGTTTTCACACTTTTCATTTCTATTTGCAAATACATTTATGTACGAAATGGAGTCCTCAGTTCGTCCGTCAACACTAAATTATACAACGACAGAATAACTCCCGAACACGAGAAGAATTTTATTTTATCCATAAAATATAATATTAACTGCATTTCAGTTAATAATGCACAGCATTACAGATCGGATTAAATTTTGAAATTAAATTCTGATTAAATACCTAAATGTTACAATAAGCAATTCAAAATTTCAGGATAGGATGGTATGCGTATTTCGAAATAACCGAATGTGTATGTGAAAAGTATGGGAAAACCAAAAAAGTGTCCGTATCAGAGCATCGTACCTAGCTAGCCCTAAGAAATCTGTTGGCAAAGAAGACAGATTGGAAGGTTTTAACAACAGGTTCACACATGGTTTCATAGCGATTACAGAAGGTAACTGGCTTAAACCAGATGAGTGGGGGTACGTTTTAACTTTGCATGTGAATTTTGAAGGGGAAAGATGACATTCGCACTTTGGAGTCAGATCATCCTCATAAACTTGAAGAACGTATCTGGACACATTGAAAGAATGGCACTCGCGCCAATTAGTAGAGGGAGTATTTGTAAACATTATTTGACGACAGAATATAGCCTCCCCCATTGGATGCCCTTTGTAGGAAAGTGGCTGTACGTCAAAGTCATTTACCGCTGGATTGGTCGTAGTAGTCGAGATGACTGAGTTTTTGACTGGCCTTGACGTTAACCTGACTGACTAATGATGTTTTTTTGCCTTTGGAGCTTTATAAAAGATAGTGTCTAGGTTCCGCTGCTCCCCTTTAATTTAGCACAGTTGGGACACTGAACAGAAAATTTTATTGGTTTCATTACCCCGGATTTTATACCGAGTTAGAGAGGACAGTTAGTTGGATGTGTGCACTATAACTAAAGAGACATTGTAAAACTAGTTTAATTTACCCTCAATTTCCTGTATGGGCTATTACAGACTAAATAAAATTGTTATATCATTCATATTACTGGTTTTTTGTTAATCTTTTGTATCATTTACTATTATGTATCCTGCCCTAATCTCTACGTAATCTCCTCTAATTAAATCTGGTATTGTAGTATGTTTTTACAATACGAGTAACCATGTAATAAACATAGATATATAGCATTTAGTTTAACTTTATTTTCTGAAAAAGCACTTATTTGTGAAAAGCAATTGTGAGGTTAGATATACAGGGTGTTTTGTAGAAGGTTCGCCAAACTTGGAGGGGCGGATGTGGACTCATGTGCCATATTTTGTAGCCCATATAACATCTAGATAGCTTACTGTTTTTGTTTCTTTATTTTTTGTCTTAATTTCTACATTTGTTTATACAAACTTCTTTTTTATTTTTCACTATATTTTAAGCAAATAAACTTATATCGAATCTATGATGTTTGTTTGCTCTTCTGCATACGACATTTAATACAAATAATTGGTCGAAAAAAATAAGTCCCAAATGGCAAGGTTCCATAATAAAGTCAGTAAGTAAAACACTATCAGTATACAAAAAAAAGAAGTGCATCGAGAACTTCGAATGCTTATAAAAACTTCAACCCCTTTCCTGCGATATATCACACGTATTGGAAAGTAATTAGTATCATAATAAAATTTGAGATTGTAACTTACGAGGTTAGAACTAAAAAAAATAAAACATACATCACGTTGCAATAATTTGTTATAAATTTTGTTCAAACCGGCTTCTAGCGCTACGGATGCAATCGTGACATCTTTTTCTGACTGCTACAGGGGTAGTTTCTAGTGGCATCTCATCCCCCTTTATTTCAAAAGCAACATTTATTCTTTCTCTTAACTGCTCCATTCATAAAAAACGCATTTTAAAGAAGGGTACGAACCCAACGTGGGTGGTAATGTTTTGCGGACCACCCACGTTTTTTATGAATGGATATATTCATTTTATTCCCTCAACTACCCAAACATTTTGCGAGGATGAACGATAGCCAGGCCAAAATATTCAGAGTGCAATAAAGAGTAATAAAATATAAATATGCAAATGCCGAAAGAAAGAAAGCTTACTACATAGTTCAGTTACTGGAGGTTTCTAAGTGATATAACATTTAACAACCGTTAAAATTTGTATATTGAAATGCCCTTAAAGTTGCTCTTTTCACTGGTAGATTGAATCCTAATAATTTTCAACGTTAGTGGTCGTCTTGTCGGACGACGGACGTATAATGATGTGTTTGTGTGTGTTAAAAAATGGTACTCCCCATACATTTTTTATGTAAGTGGGAGGTTGTAAAGTATCCCCGAATTAATGTAAGTGGGAGGTTGTAAAGTACTCCGAATTATACCTGGCATCTTGCGGGCGAGGGACGTGTGTACCAGCAGCCTAACAGTTAGCCTATACTGAGCTGGGCAGTCAACTTTTTCGAATATTATGGACCTGTCTTTCAATGGGGTTTGATCTAATAAGATCCCGCATTTTTTGGAACGCTACATTGATTCTTTCCCTTAACTGCTCCTTGGTGTCTGTTTCTATCTCGTATATATGAATTTAATTTTTAATTGAAGATTGATCAATCTTATTCGATGAAATCCCATTGGAAGACAGATCAATAATATTTAAAAAGTTGGCTGTCCACCACATTATAGACGAACTGTCACAGATCTCCTGGACAAATTATGCCCAAACCCGTGGATTGAAAGAGCAGGCCCTACACTCTGGCCTCCAAGGTCGGCAGACCTACTCCCTTTGATTTTTTTGTATGAGGACGGCCAAGCAACTCGTTGATGAGAGGGAAATAGAAACCAAGGAGCAGTTAACAGAAAGAATAAATGTTGCGTTTGAAATAATGTGGGGAGATGCGACTATAGACTAGACTGTAGCAGTCAGAAAAAGGTGTCGTGATTGCATCCGTAGCGATGGAAGTCAGTCTGAAGAAAATTTATAACAAATTACTGCAATTTGATGTATGTATTTTTAACATTTCAAACCTTGTAAGTTACAATCTCATTATCTTATTAAGTTACTAATTACGTTCCAATAAGTGTGATTTATCGTTGGAAAGGGGATGAAGTAGAAAAGTTTTTGTAAACATTCGAAGTTCTCGATGTGCTTCTTTTTTCTGCAATGTGATAAAATGTTTAACTTAATGAATTTTTTATGAAACTTCGACATTTGTGGACTCATACCATTTTTTTAACCAATTATTTGTCAAATATCGAATGCAGAAGGGCAAACAAAGATCACAGATTAGACTTAAGTTTATTTGGTCAAGATACAGTGAAAAATAAAAAAGTTACAAAAGTTTATATGTAAAAATCTGAGAATTAAGAAAAAAAATTTAAAAAACACAAAACCGTCTATCCGCCCTCTATGTTTCGCGAACCTTCTACAAAACACACTGTATAAGTGAAGATCACCAGTCTACATTTGTTTTGAAAAAAATCGACATAGTAATTTTGATTTGAACTGGCTTATTAGAACAATGCTACGTTATTTAATAGTTTTGATTTTAGTTTGATGTATAAAATATTAATAACTCTAAATAGTTCGGTATTCGCTTCCCGACTAATTGCAGCGTGTAATACCTTTGGTGAATGTTAATTAAAATTCAATCAATTTTACATAATCTCATTTGAAATTTATATTTTGTATTGATTAGTTTTGCATATAGTACCAAAGTGTTATATCATCGTGTCTCGAGCAAATTTCAATTGACAGTGTGTAACATCGTAAAATCTAATTGAATGCAAATTAAGGCTGAAATATTGTGCTATCAGCTTTACAATTTTATATGTAATTAAGGGTATTTTACATTGGATTGTATAATATTGAATTTAAACTAGTGTCCCTAAACCTATGTCAATCTACAAAAACTTAATAATAATTAAATTGAAGGCGATTAAAATACTATATCCAAAAGTTTTATGACCGTCGCAGCTTCGCAAGGAAAAAACAAACGAAAAGGGCGGCATCATTTGAGACTGAACGAGGGAAGCGAAAGTTTTTTACGAAATATACTTCCATCTCTCGATATCTCTCTGTTTCTCTTTCTCTGTATCATTCTTGGTGATGTAAATAAAATTCTGGAAAATTTAAATAATTGTAATAGTTTGTTACGATTCAAAAATCAATCCTTATGTGTAACTTAGTTTGTGCTAGGCAGAGTTTTACCAAAAAGAAACGAAAGTATATGAAAGGTGTTTCATAATAAATAATATAATTATAGAGTGTTCTGAACGCTACCATACTCATCTATTTTCGTTTGTGTAAGTGTGTGCCCCATTTAAGAAGCTTTGCCTTCAATTATTGCATGAGTTGCTCTATATTTATTTATTTATTTAAGCTTTATTACCCAAAAGTACCACTAACAGAGCAAGTATATAAAAAACTAAATATAAATAAGCTGTAACTAATTAAATCTAACATAATAAACAAAAATATAATCAGAAAAAGACGAAAAGAAAAAAAACTAATCAATTAACGTAAATATTTCAATGTAATCCGTTCACCGTTGATTCATTCACAGCTTGAACCAGATCTCTAACTTGACAAAAATGAATGTCACAATGCTTACAGATATTGATGTAATAGTAACACATATTGTGCATTGGAGACTTGAGCAAGACGTTTGTTCGAGCCCTAGAGCACAAAAATGTTAAGCTATTTCTGGCTTCAGATTGAGGTACCAGATAGTTGATTTTGTTAAGTAGTGTATATATATATATATGTTATATACGTCGTAAACAATACTTAGAATAATAATATGACAACACCGTGTAACCGGTCAAATGAGTCGTTCACATGGTGTCATATTACACGATATAGCAATTCCCAGGAAATACGCAAATGCCCATCGCACGTGTAAAACTGCTGATGCTGACAATGCAAGACGTAGCTTATAAATGCACATGCGATGGCTGTGAGCGTCATTAAGTGTATCGCATTCAATTATCTCATTTATATTGTTTAACGTAATTTTTGGAGTAAAATATTTAATTTGTGTTTTAAATAAAAATAATTTTTTTTAAAAAAAGCATTTGTGTTTGTGAAGATATAAAATTGGCGCAGTCAGTAGGATTGTTCCAAAACGACTAGAACACGAGAATTCTAACTAGTCGTGGTGGTTTCCAAACCTTCGTGGGACAATCAACCTCTTGCTGGAGACACAACTGGAAGCGAGCTAGCACCAGGAACACGCAACGGCTAACCAGTGCAGTCAACTTACAGAACAGTCCATGCCAGGAATTATATTGTAAGGATTACGTTATTATTATTTTATTATTTCTATTTATTGATACACTTAATCACCATTTCTATCATCAAAGATAAATCCTTTAATATTCCTTAAATATTTTAAACATATTACATCACTACCCTTGATATATTCAGTTCATTTATTTTGAGTAAAATTGCAAGGTAAGAAATATTTTTGACCAATTTTGGTACATATTGATAATTACACATTAAATTTATACCATTATTTTGAACGACAACTTATAATAACTTGATCTAATTATTTTAATATCTATCTAATTTCACATTTATTTATTTAAACATTGATTTATACGTTTTACCATTGTCAATTCGACAAGATAATCTGATTTAAATTTTTAATATTGTGCAAATACTTTGACTATGACCACTACAAGGCAAGGTGCAGCCACTCCAACTGTGGAGCCCTATAAAATTTCCGAGATTTTTGCGATAGTACCGGAGTACGACGGTAACCCTATCTTTCTAAATACCTTTATCACATCATGTAACACCGCCCACAGTATGGCGACCGATAACCAACAGGTCTTACTTATACTCCACATAAAAAATAAACTCCGTGGCAGGGCAGCGGAATTAGTAAATTCACGAAACCCTAGCCTGTTAACTGAAATCATTACTCTTCTCGAAAACCACTTCGGAGACCCCCGAGACCTATCGGCACTCATTCAAGATCTCCAACGAATGAAACAATTATCATCCGAGTCACCCTTAACTTTCTCGACTAGAATTCAGACTCACCAGGCAAAAATGTTGGCCGCAGTCACAAAACAAAATATAACTTCCAAGGAAAAACAAGCCCAAATAGATCTCATTGAACCCATGGCACTAAACAGCCTTCTTACAGGCCTAGAGCCAAAAATGGGACAATTAATTCGAGCAAGCGACCCAAAAGATATCTTAACCGCGATCTCTAGAATTAAAAGAGAAATTCAATTAAATCATCTCGAAACTCAAAAATTCTCTAACTTCAAAAATACAACTCCGACCTTTAGAAGACCCAACCAATTGCCACCCCCAAAACACTGTACATTCTGTAAGAGAATGGGCCATTCAGTTAATGAATGCATCACTAGATCGAGGCAATTCCAACAGAATCAAAGCTTTGGACAAAATCAAAGTTTTGGGCAAAACTTTCAAAGACCTCGCCCTAATCCATTCGCCCAAATTTTAATCAACAAAATTATCAACAACCCCGCCAAACAAACTTTCCTCCCAATAGGAGTTTCCAACAACAACGCCCATCAACAAGCAATCAACCCCCAAATACGGACCAATTTAAACCGAACCCTAATTTTTACCGCCAACAACGTACTCATCACCTAAATAATCATGAGTTCGAAAATCCTAGAAGTGAACAGACTTATTCGAACCCAACACCCAACGAGTACCAATACACAGATTTCGACTATAACGATTATTGTTCCTACGACAATTACCAGAACGACTTTAACGATTACTTTAAAACAGACTTCGAGAGCGAAAATTACTCTCAAAACTACGAAGAACTTTCTCCTACAAATTTTCAGGACACTACCCCTCAACCAGAGCCCCCGGATATGTCAGACCTTCAAACCCACATTCAAACCTTGAATTTAGACAGCTTCGACCCCAACCTGAATATCCCCGAACAGAGATTTCTGTAAGACCCCTCTTGTCCGTAAACTCTAAGAACTTATATTACATCACCGATGCATCCAACACTTACAAACTTCTTGTGGATACCGGTGCAGGACTCTCTATTTTTAAGCCAGAAACTTGCAAACGATTCAGGGAAAGGTTCCAAGAAAATGTCGTCATCCAGGGAATAACTAACGAGAAAATTCATATCAACGAATCGACTCTCGTCCCGTTTAATATCAATGATCCCCATAAGGTTTACATTTGCAATATCGATATCGAGTTCGATGGATTGTTAGGTTCCGATTTCCTGGAACATTATAATTGCATCATTGATTTCGAAAAGAAGCAACTAGTAACCAATTTCAAAACACTTCCCTTGTATAAAGTAACAGACGATTTAATCAGTAAAGACATCCCCAAAAAATTTTCATGTGACCCCGTCAACACAATTTCTATTCAACCACGTACAGAGCAAATCTGTAAACTTACTTGCAACCTTAGAGATACAGACGCCTTATTAACAGGCATAGAAATTGAAAAAGTCCATCTTCCGAATGCTCTAGTAAAAGTCGACAGCAATGGCCAATTTCTGACATCCGTATTAAATGCAAATGCCATCCCTAAAACTATAAATTTCACTGACATTAAACTTGAGCCTTTACAACATTTCAGTGTGAATTCTATTTCACAAACCCAACCAACAGACAACAACATACTAGAACGACAAGAGCAAATTTTCAATCAACTCCGACTTGACCACTTAAACGAAGAAGAATCCGACTTAATATCGCAACTATGTCTTGACTACTCTGACATATTTTACCTCGAAGGAGACCATCTGTCATTTACCAACGAAATTAAACATACCATCGAGACTAACAACTCTAGACCAGTTTTCACGAAATCTTATCGCTACCCTCAGATTCATAAAGAGGAAGTTAAATCCCAAGTAACGAAAATGCTAGACGAAGGTATTATACGCCATTCAAACTCACCCTGGTCCTCCCCTGTATGGGTAGTACCGAAAAAACTGGATGCTTCAGGAAAGCAAAAATGGCGCGTTGTAGTTGATTATCGAAAACTCAACGAACTAACAGTTGATGACAAATATCCTCTCCCTAACATTTCGGACTTATTAGATCAACTTGGCAAATGCCAATATTTCACAACACTTGACCTCGCCTCAGGATTCCATCAGATTGAGATTGACCCAAAAGACATTTCCAAAACCGCGTTTACCGTTGAGAATGGGCACTACGAATTCGTAAGGATGCCCTTTGGTCTAAAGAATGCCCCTTCAACATTCCAGAGGGTTATGGACAACATTCTTTTAGGTATTCAAAACGAACGTTGTCTCGTCTATATGGACGACATAATCGTATACTCTCCCACTATCAACGACCATTTGTCTCGTCTTACTGATGTTTTTAAACGCCTACGAAAGGCAAACCTCAAGATTCAACCTGACAAGTGCGAATTTCTTCGCAAAGAAGTTGCCTATCTCGGACATCTGATTACCAAAGATGGAGTTAAACCCAATCCATCAAAGGTAGAATGTATATTGAAATTTCCTCAGCCCCAAAATCAAAAAGATATCAAATCCTTTCTGGGATTAGCCGGGTATTATCGTCGATTCATACCCAATTTTGCTAAAATTTCAAAACCACTCACAAAATTGCTGCAAAAAGATGTTTCATTCTATTTCAGTTCTGAATGCGTTAATTCTTTCAATGAATTAAAGCAAGCCCTCACTTCGACCCCAATTTTAATTTACCCCGACTTCAATGAGCCCTTTATTTTGACAACTGACGCTAGCGCATTTGCAATCGGCGCTGTGCTTTCACAGGGACCAATAGGCAAAGATCTGCCAATTGGATACGCATCTAGGACCCTCTGCAAGGCTGAGACCCGATACTCCACAATAGAGCGTGAACTTCTGGCTATTGTTTGGGCCGTTAAACACTTCAGGCCAATAATTTTTGGACGAAAGTTTAAACTCCTGACCGACCACCGCCCGTTAACGTGGCTCTTTTCTATTAAAGATCCAGGTAGTCGACTTGCCAGATGGCGCCTCAAACTCGAGGAGTACGATTATGAAATTATATACAAACCGGGAAAAGTAAATAAGAACGCAGACGCCCTTTCACGCATTCGAATCAACCATTTTGATGAATGTATGACTTTCCAATCGAACACCAAACTCCAACACTACACGATAACTCCCTTAAACGAAAACGAAAACAGTGAGACAGAACAACTTGAAACTGACGACGAAGACAACTCAATTTTTACAGAATTTCGGACATTCGTAGAACGGTATAAGACCGTCTCACTTATCGACTATAGTAAAATTCAGTACTCCAACTGTCAACTCCTTGATAGAGAAAACAAAAATATCTTAGTTTTCTTTCAATCCGGCAATTTAAAAGATTTTCATAACCAAATTCTTGAGGATATCTTCGAAGAAAACGCCGACTTCGAGCAATTCAAAATTAACATTTTCAATAGTAAAAGCGTTCGAAAAAGACGATATTACATTATTCCCCTACCAACTGATTTCGACACTGTGAACGAGGTATTATTTGCCTCAATTTACAAGAGCAAAGACCTCCTAACTGACTCCGAACTATACTGCGTTGAAAACAACTTAGACCTACCTATACTCGAAATGCTTTCGTTTATATTTGCAGAAACAGACATAAAGTGGAAAGTCTGTCAGAACATAACAAAAACAGTAGGAAGAGATCAAGTGCCAATAATACTAGATCAATTCCATAACGGTAAAAACAACATACACAGAGGGATCAACGAAACTATTAGACGAATTAAAGAAAAGTATAACTGGCAAGGTATTACAAAAGACGTAGAAAACTTCATTAAAAACTGTCAAATCTGTCAGACAACTAAAGCTTTCCGTAAAAACCTTGACAACCCATTAGTAGTAACAGAAACTCCAAGAACCCCTTTTGAAAGAATAAACATCGACATTCTCGAAGTTCCTAGCAGAAATTACGCCCTCACTATCCGAGACGAATTAACTAAATATTCCCAGGCCTACCCGATTAGCGACAAGTCCGCCAAAACCGTCGTTAGTACACTCTTGGTGTTTTTCCAACACTTCGGAACGCCTCTGAGAATACACTGCGACTACGGTCGTGAATTCGACAATGCACTCCTCAAAGACCTTTGCAAATTGTTCGATATTAAACTTTCCTACTCTAGTGTAGGACACCCCCAATCTAACGGCTCATTAGAGCGTTTTCATTCAACATTGTTAGATATGATCCGTATTCATAAGGCCGAGCACCCTGACGAACACCCCTTCAATATTCTGCCATACGCAATTATTACCTACAACAACTCCGCTAACAAAACCCATGGGTTCACACCCTATGAACTCGTTTTCGGGCACACATCTAGCCGACCCCCTGAAACCCTCTATAACGAAAAGGACTTGATTTCTAAATACATCAGAGACTTAAATAACCGCATTTCACAGTACTACAAAATAGCACGCGAAAGAACCGATACTCAAAAACAAAAAGCCAAAATTCGATTCGATAAACATGTTTCGGACAAAACCCCAAATTATCAAGTAGGTGACAAGGTTTACGTACGCGAATCTCAGTTCAAAGATAAACTACAAAACAAATTTAACGGACCATTTCAAATAGTAGAACTACATACAAACTCAGCTACTTTACTTAATTCTCGTACTAACCAAAGAACCAAAGTAAACTTTGACCGTATGAAACCTTTCACAGAAGACTGATTTCTTTACAGGGTCATCCTGCTGTTCGGATCGGCAGCATCCCAATTTGAAATAAAGCCAATCAATAACACCCTAGGGATTTATTATCATGAAGAATCACGTATAGCCGTGTCAAATCACAAATGGACTCTTCTAGTTCATAGAAATCTCTCCGCTCTAGAACAAGCTTTCGCTACCAACGACAGAATTCTCGATGCACTAACTTTATCACTAAAAACTAACGTCCACCCAACCAACGTATTCCGTGCTGACGTTCAATCACACATCAACTTACTTAACCAAATCTCAAACTCTGTCAAAAACAAATTCACTGAAATCCACATGGACACTCGAAGGTACAAACGTGGACTAATCGATGGCGCCGGATCAATTTTCAAAGCCATAACTGGTAACTTAGACGCCGCCGACGGCGAGTACTTCACCAACAGTATAAATAGTTTAAACAAAGGACAACTGCAGATCGAAAACCTTTTGAAAAACCAAATCAGCGTAACCACCTCAGTTATAAAGAACTTTAACGAAACTTTTCAACGCATTCAGGTCGACGAGAAAATATTTAACGAAAATATTCGAAAAATGGAAAATATGATTCGTAAAGTAAACGACAAAATGGCGTACGTGGAAACAAAACTCTCATTTCTAGAAATGACGGAAAAACTGATGGAAAATTATCTCTTTCTAGAAGACAACTTAAATGATGTTCTTAATTCCATAACTTTTGCCCGTCTAAAAATTATCCATACTTCAATTTTAACTCCCGAACATTTCATTGCCGCCTTACAGGAAATATCACAGAATCTCGTGAAAAATAATTTACCTTTGCCCGTCAAATATTCAAGTATTGCACGATACTTGGAAATTACAGAATTAGAAGCTTTTCAAACAGATTCCGACCTTGTATTTATACTCAAAATTCCACTTATTGAACAGCAATCATTTACTGCTCTCCGCTTATACCCAATCCCCATCTATGATGATAGAACTGGGTTATACCATGTACTCTCATTCACTCATAAATATATAGCAAAAAACGACGATTCCTTACTGTATATTCCAATAAAAGACCTTAGTGCGTGCAAACCGTTGAACAATCAAAATAAATTGTGTTCCGAACTCTATGCATATCCGATAGACTCAAATGCTTTGTGCGAGGCCCAACTTTTAAGAAATTTTAAAAAAGTGCCGGACAATTGTCAAAGTGCCGTGATCTCTGCTCAAGGGTACCACGTTCAAAAACTCGAAACCAACGTGTGGTTAATTATGGTTACCGAGCCTCTTAGCATTACCATCACCTGTACCGACATCAATACAAAACCCTTAACACTCAATGTTAACTCTTTATTAAAATTTCAGAAAGATTGCAGTGCCTTCATTGGAATAACCAAAATCGAAGCAGAAGCCACAAAAAGCAGCAACACCCTTGACAACTATCAACCAGTTCTTATCCCTTTCAACTGCTGCGATACCATACCAGAAAAAATTGTCGTTCCCGAACTTAAACCTTTGAAACTCCATGAATTGAATTTCGAGGAGTTAAACGTCGCAAACCACAAACTCAACGACTATTCAAAGGACCTAGACGAATTAATAAATCAGCCATTCGTCAAAAAGAACATTTCTTGGTTCACCTACGTGACAATATTTTCCATAATAATAATTGTCGCTGTATTTGTCCTCCAAACGCTTTGGCGTAAACGCAATACAACCAGCGAAAGTCCATCACCCACAACCAGAATTTCAAAATTGTTGCCAAGATTGAGACCGAACCTCCGACAGAACGAAACTGAAGACATCGAGCTAAGTACCCCAAAATAATTTCAAAAATTGTTTTGTAAAACCCATTTATTGCTAAAAAGTATTGTTTTAGGTTTTATTCTTAAGGACCTTAATGCTAATTATATTTTTATTTTATACATTTATACAATTTACGCTGTTTTATACACTTTTGCTTTCTACAAATTTCATATGTATACAACCTTTATATTTTATTATTTTTCAAATTCTATTTTCAGAAAAGTTCCTGTAAAACAGCAACTTTTTCTTTGTGAGGGGAGTTGTTATATACGTCGTAAACAATACTTAGAATAATAATATGACAACACCGTGTAACCGGTCAAATGAGTCGTTCACATGGTGTCATATTACACGATATAGCAATTCCCAGGAAATACGCAAATGCCCATCGCACGTGTAAAACTGCTGATGCTGACAATGCAAGACGTAGCTTATAAATGCACATGCGATGGCTGTGAGCGTCATTAAGTGTATCGCATTCAATTATCTCATTTATATTGTTTAACGTAATTTTTGGAGTAAAATATTTAATTTGTGTTTTAAATAAAAATAATTTTTTTTAAAAAAAGCATTTGTGTTTGTGAAGATATAAAATATATATATATATATATATATATTGTTACGAAATTTACCCAAAGCCGACCCTGTGTCATTTCAGCACGACAACAAACGCTTCAAGATAAAAAAATACGATTCTCGAAAAGGCTCGGCAGCGGAAGGAACGATGTTGATTTCTACTGGAGAATTCTACGCTGGTGATATAAAAGAAGAACGCCACGATCGCCAGGCAGTTATACCGCGACGACTAGCTTATATGAAAATGTATTGTGAATCAGCTGTTTTAAATGTAAATAAAGTTCTAGAAAGTTAAAGCAAATATTAGTTGTTATAATTTTTCAATTGAACCCACGAAGTACAGTGCAATTTGGTGTCAGAAGTAAAGGATTAGTGCAGTTATGGAAACTCGAAGTATGGAAAAAACCGACGAAACTACCAGAAAAATTATCAAACAGGTTACAGAGGGACTAGACGAAAAAATAGCACAGATTCTAGAAAAACGTGACAAGGAGGAGAAACAACATCAAGAAGAAATTCAACAAAGGTTAGTGAAATCTTTTGATGATAAACTTAAAGTTGAATTAGGAAATCTTGTCACTAATATCGATGAAAAACAACAAAATCTGGTTTCCACGATGAAAAGTGAACAACATAATTTAATTGAGGGATTGTTCTCGAAATTTGAACAAAAACAAGATCAAATTGAATTAAATCGACACGAAACTGAACAGAAAAGACAACTGCAATTCGAACAATTAATGCAAATAGTAGGACAAGTTAATGAAACAGTTAATGAAAGAATGCAAATAGTTGAGTCAGATATAAAAGAGATAAATGATGACATTAAGACCATAAAAAATACCGTGGATACTCTTGAAACAAAAGTAGATGATCTTGATTCCATCCAAAGCCAGGTAAAATTTGAAATCAGTTCCATCAAGCAAACAGTACACACTGAAGTACAAGATAAAATCTGTGCCATCCAAAATAAACTAGAAACAGAAATTAAAAAAATGCAACAGGACTTACAGCGAGGAAAATACCAGAACACCGTGAGTACCAAAGGTTCCTTTAGTAAACCACCCACATTCGACGGCAGTTCATCTTGGCCCATGTATAAACGGCAATTTGAGGCCGTCGCTACAGCTAATGGATGGGATAATCATGAAAAGTCTACTTCTCTGGTAATTTCGCTAAGAGGTCCGGCCCTAGAACTCCTCCAGAGCATTCCAGTCGATGAACAAGGCAATTTCGACAAGATCATCGCTATCCTAGACAAACGTTACGACAATCAATCCTTGAGCCAGGTATACCAAGTCCAACTGAGTGGAAAAACCCAAAAATCCGGTGAAAGCCTCCAAGAATTCGAAGCAGAAATTAGACGGTTAGTTCACTTGTCCTACCCAGACCTGCCAGAGGAAACGAAAGACCAGTTGGCCACACAGAGTTTCATAAACGGCATCAGAGATGTGGAAGTACAAAGAAATTTAAGACTGAGTGGCGTCAAGAAAAGTAGTGAAGCTCTACTTCGGGCTTTGGAAGTAGAGGCCGTCATGAACATGTCCAAGCCGAGGGTCCGAGCAGTTTCCTTCAACCAGGAAGAGTCAGAGTCACAATTTCAAGCGCTGCTGGCTGGTCTGAACAAATTATTAGACCGGTCACAAAGAACTGGCACCAGAGGGGCATGTTACCGCTGCGGACGGACAGGGCACTTCCAACGTGACTGCCGAGTAAGGCTACCGGAACGATCACCAACCAGGGGTAGCCAACAAACCGACCTTACCAACCAGGGAAACTCCAACCAGTCAGCATAAGGGGGCGAATGCTGACTCACCATCCACCAGCCCCCAACACGTTATCCATCCGGGGATTCTGCAGAGATAGCGGCAGCCTAGTCATCAGAGGCACCATCAACGGGCGAGCAGTTACCATCACCATCGATACCGGCGCCGCTGTGTCCATTGCCAAGTCTAGGGTTTTGAGAGCATCAGAAATTCGGCCAGTTACCAATAACATCCAGCTCAGAACAGTCACCGGCGAGTCCATGTCCATACAGGGTGAGGCAGATGTCGTGCTACAGATAGGGGACAACATGATCCGGCATAGGGTCCTGGTAGCGAATATTGAGGACGATTTTATACTGGGAATGGACCTAATTAGCCAGCATGGATTTATGTTCGACCCGAGATATGATGTTCTTCGGTTCCTGAATGAGGAATTTGTATTGACACGGCCCGTCAACACATCATTCACGCCCATAAAAATTGTGGCAAAGTCTTCAGCTAGAATTCCCGGTCGAACAGAACAGATTATTCATGGGCAGCTAGACAGCAATCCTGGGAGCTGCGTTGGAATGGTGGAGCCCGTACACTCAGCTCATGACTACTTAGTTGGACGGGCTATAGTTAAAACCGGACGAGATATACCAATCAGAGTCCTGAATTTGTCCAACAACGACATTAGAATTGCCAATGGTCAAGAGATAGCTTGTTTCGAGCCAGTAGAGACCATCATCAATTGCGAAGAAGAGTACCAGACGTCGGTGAATGAGACAGGGCCCGATAAAGAGTTCCTACAACAGTTTGCTGCCCACTTGACACACTTGACACCAGAGAACCAGAAGAAAGCCAAGCAATTTATCACAAAACACTGGCAAATTTTTAACAGTAAAAATGGAACTACCGGTCGCACCAACATCATCCGGCATCGAATAGATACCGGAAAGGCTCAACCCATCAGAATACCACCTAGACGACTACCATTGGGGCAACAACAGGCAGTCGAGGAAAACATCGAGTCCATGTTACAAAATGGAGTTATTGAGCCATCCATCAGTCCATGGTCTGCTCCCGTCGTGCTAGTTAAAAAGAAAGATGGAACCACCCGATTTTGCGTGGATTACAGAAAGCTGAATGATGTCACGAAGAAAGACAGCTATCCACTACCCCGAATCGATGACACTTTGACCACACTAGCAGGCTCCCGTTGGTTTTCCACACTAGACCTAAAAAGTGGATATTGGCAGGTTGGTCTACACGCAAACGACAGAGAAAAGACAGCGTTCTCCACCAGTAAAGGGCTGTTTCAGTTTACGGTCATGCCCTTTGGGTTATGTAATGCACCCGCTACATTTGAGAGACTAATGGAGTATGTACTGAGCGGGTTAACATGGAGGACGTGCTTAGTATACCTCGACGACATTCTAGTCATGGGCCAGACATTCGACGACCATCTGAAGAACCTGGGCGAAGTATTCTCCAGAATTAATAACGCCAACCTGAGACTCAATCCGAAGAAGTGTTCCTTGTTTCAAAAAGAAGTAGAGTTTTTGGGCCACGTAGTGTCCGAGTCAGGAATCCGCACCAACGAAGACAAGATAGAAGCCATCCGTGATTGGCCAGTTCCAAGAGACAAACATGAACTCCGAAGCTTCTTGGGCCTCTGTTCATACTACCGGCGTTTTGTTGAGGGATTTGCCACCATCGCCGCCCCTCTACATCGGCAGACCACTGATAAAGAGACCTTCCATTGGAATCAGGATTGCGAAACATCATTCAGGCGACTGAAGGCAGCACTATGTTCCAGCCCAATCCTAGCCTTTCCTACACAGTCCGGCAAGTTCATCTTAGACACAGACGCCAGCAACACAGGTTTGGGGGCCGTCCGATCCCAGGTGCAAGATGGTGAAGAGAGGGTGATCGAGTACTACAGCCGTGGATTCTCGAAGCCAGAAAGAAATTATTGCGTCACCAGAAAAGAACTTCTTGCAATAATAAGGGCTGTAGACTATTTCCACAAATACCTGTATGGTCGCCATTTCTTAATCCGAACAGATCATGCCGCACTCAAATGGCTGCTGGACATGAAGACACCGGAAGGACAACTGGCCAGATGGATGGAGAAATTACAGCAATACGACTTCAAGGTGGAACACCGTGCCGGCCGGTTGCACAATAATGCCGATGCCCTATCCAGAAGACCCTGTAGAGCGGAATGCAAGCATTGTCTGAAGACGGAACAGCGAGAGGGTATCTCCATCAGGCAGATCCGAGTGCAGGCCAATGAAGACTGGACAACGGAACAGAGCATCCAGGACCAAATGGCTGAGCCAGACATCGAATCTTGTCACTCAAAATGAGAGGGGCACCCAGGCCACGATGGGACGAGGTAGCTAGATACTCCGGCGTGCTGAAATCGTTATGGGCTCAGTGGGACTCTCTACGAGTAGACAATGGAATGCTCAAGCGAGTTTGGGAAAGCGCTGATGGACGAGAAACCAAGTCCCAACTGGTAGTTCTGAAGAAAAAGGTACCAGCCATCCTGACCGAAGTACATGATGGAATTACCGGAGGCCACCTGGGCATGAATAAAACCCTAGACAAAGTTCGCCAGCGGTACTACTGGGTGAATTACTTCGAAGAAGTCAGAGCTTGGTGCCGCAAATGTGCCACATGTGCCGCCAGTAAGGGCCCGAATACCCGGACCAAGGGCAGAATGCAGCAGTACAATGTGGGCGTCCCATTTGAGAGAATTGCCATCGATGTCGCCGGTCCGTTTCCCGAGTCTGAGAGGGGGAACAAATACATTCTGGTCGCAATGGATTACTTCAGCAAATGGCCTGAGGCATATGCGATACCCAACCAAGAGGCAACCACGGTAGGGACGGTGCTAGTAGAACAACTATTCAGCAGGTTTGGCGTCCCGATGGAATTACATTCAGACCAGGGGCGTAACTTCGAATCGAATGTATTCCAGAAGGTCTGCACGATGTTGGGGATCAGGAAAACGAGAACAACACCATTACACCCACAGTCAGACGGAATGGTGGAAAGATTCAACCGGACCTTGGAACAACACCTATCCAAGGTCGTCAGCAATAACCAGCGTGATTGGGACGAGCATATTCCCCTATTCCTGTTGTCATATCGCTCTGCTGTACATAATAGTACAGGCCTGACCCCAGCCAGGGTCTTATTCGGAAAGGAGCTGCGATTAACATGCGACTTGGCATTTGGCTCCCCCGAAGAACCTCCCCAAGACATCGACGATTATGCCGACCAGCTTCGACATAACATGCTGGCAATACACGACTTAGCCCGAACGCAGATGTTGGCCACCAGTGACCGGATGAAGACGCGATACGACCTCAAGGCCAATTCAGCCGGGTTTCAGGAGAGGGACAAAGTCTGGCTGTACAACCCCCAACGGAGCAAGGGTAAATCCCCAAAGCTTACACCCGCCTGGGATGGTCCATACGAAGTGGTCAAGAGGCTGAATGATGTCGTCTACCGGATCCGTCGAAACCCCAAGTCTAAATTGAAGGTGGTTCACTTAGATCGACTCGCTCCCTACCATGGAGGGGATGTTTCTGATCGGGACGATCAGAATTAAAGAGGGGCAGTGTTACGAAATTTACCCAAAGCCGACCCTGTGTCATTTCAGCACGACAACAAACGCTTCAAGATAAAAAAATACGATTCTCAAAAAGGCTCGGCAGCGGAAGGAACGATGTTGATTTCTACTGGAGAATTCTACGCTGGTGATATAAAAGAAGAACGCCACGATCGCCAGGCAGTTATACCGCGACGACTAGCTTATATGAAAATGTATTGTGAATCAGCTGTTTTAAATGTAAATAAAGTTCTAGAAAGTGAAAGTAAATATTAGTTGTTATAATTTTTCAATTGAACCCACGAAGTACAGTATATATATATATATATATAATTACATCCTTAAACATTGGTAATCAAATAAGGAATGTTTAGTTGTTTTCTGAATGATAATTGTGGCATTTCTGGTTTTTATTTTTCTTTGGGAATAACACAACACAAACTTGAAAACTCTCTTCGAGGTGTCATTCTTTTGTACGCAAGACAATATATACAATATATATTGTTTCTGGTTAGGGAACCTTCATCAGTTGCGCTTCCCACAATTGAATGTCCTCTCGAACACTTCTTTATGTATTTGATACATTTCGTTCAATTTGAAGACGCGAGATGTAAAGACCGACATCTAAGATTCTCGGGGAAACTAGCACATAGAGGTTCCGATCTAAAGATAAAGTTCCTTTCAAATTGGAAGATTTAGAATTCAATCATTCCTGGTTGTCGATGATTAAGAAAAAAATTGCTAATACAAATTTACAAATTGCATCATATTTAACAGTACTTATAAAATGTATATAAGTAATGTCAATTTAAATACATATATTTGAAAACATTCACAATGAGATTATTATAGTCACTGCGATAGGCCAAATCATGTATTTTACAGTTATCAAAAATACGTACATAATACGTAAACAGTTTCATAGGTGGAACGTTAAGATGGTGAAGTTTTTCGAGAGTTTACAGGCTTTTGAACATAATTCGATATATTGTTTCTAGGTGGGACCAGTCATCATTAGCGTTACCCTAAGAGGGATCTCAAAAAACAATTCATGTATATCAAACTTACGACTGGCATGATTAGATATTTAAAGGCCAATCGGATAGCGACAAATAGAAGTTTCAGGGAAACAAGCAACTATAAACTCTTAAATATGATATTGTGCTTAGTACTATGCTCGATACTGTCATTGATAGGTTTTAAAACAATATGTTACTAGTCTATCAATACAGTATAGGCCTTTACAGGTTATTAGTCAATATGTGACTGAGCTACTTTAAAAAAATTCGGAAGTAACGGTAGGTACAGCCAAAAAAAGTTCACCTTTCATGAAATTTCTTTAAGAGGCCCACCATGAGAATTTCTCCAGATCATCCATTAGACAAACAAGACAACTTTGAGAAGATTATTTTAGTCCTAGGTAAAATCTATGGCGTCAACGGCTGAGTAAGGTATTATCAAGTGCAATTGAATGCGAAAACACAAAAATCTAGAGGAAGAATTTAAAGCAGATATTAGACGTTGAAGGCATCTGCTCTATGCAGATCTATCAACTGAGATTATAAAAAAGTCTGAGACTTAGTGACATAAAGACTATTAACGAAAATCTGCACCGTACTTTGAAAGTGGAGACTATTAAAAACATGTCCAAACCGAAGTTCCGAACAGTTTTCATCAGACAGGAAGGACCAGAGTTGTCTTCCTGGAAGTTTTGCCGGGATTCAACAAAGTAGTTAAACGGTCACACAGACTTGGAATCAGAGGAGTATGTTACCCTTGATGACGTATAGAATATAATCAAGGTGATTGCAGATTGAGGCTACCGGACATTATCACCACTCAGGATTGGCCAGTCAGTATAAGTGGGGGATACTAAACAATCCTCCACCAGCCCCTAAGAGATAATCTATTCGAGGGCATCATCAATGGCCGAGCAGTCACCACCATATGGTTGAAGGCGAAGCTCTAAACTACATTTTTTATCAATGGTATACAATGTTAAGTAGATTATAAATTGAAATAGGCCATAGAAAACTCACTATATGGAGAATTCTTTAGTCTCTTGACAATACTACCAAAGAAGTTAGGGAGGGGCGATGAGGGCGGGCGCCCCCCTCCGAGAGTTTCATTAAGTTTAACACAAGCTTAAAACAAAGCCGTTTTTGTGAGTTTAAAGCGAAAATCTAATATCTTTAATACAATAACTCAGGAAATACAATGTTTTTGAAACTCTAAAGAAAGAAGCCCCCCCGCTACTTAAGTAAATTTTGTAGGTGATCCCTCCCGGAAGCACGACTCTAAATCTGCTCCTGACAATTATTTCACTGACAAAATTACTTTAATTACTGTTATTGAGTTGAATAGATATGTATACATCAGACAGTAGTTTCGTTACAGGAATGTGCGATTACAAAATGAAGAAACATATGTTTAATATAAATACGTCTAATTTCAATATTCTGCAAACCCAAACATAAATAAATTTACCAATTTTGCTTATTTACAATTCGCCGATACATGTTTTACGTACATTTGAATATGATGCCAGAAATACTTATATTTATCAGTTGTCTGGTGTCTTTATATGGATATTGGCTCTTTGCTTGCAATCATTGCCCAAGTTTGCAAGGATTGGGTCTTAATTATAAAGGGCGACTTTGCCGACCCTTTTTTGAATGTTATTTAAATTATTTTATTTTATACATAAACAACAATTCTGGAATATTTTTTAATAAGAAATATTTTTAGGGCTTAGCTTAAACAAGTCTGAAGTAAAAATATTTTATTTTTATTATTTAACTGGTTTGTGAGATCATTAGCATATGTTCAATTTAACTATAACTGTAGGTGACTTCTTCTTTGCATGTTCTTTCTTTTTTATAAACCGTCTTCCAAAAACGAAGTGGTTATCAATTTGGCCTATTTTTAGGGTTCCGTATATATACAATATACGGATACCCTTATAATATCACTCCGGATTTCTCAATCTGTCACATCACAGTAATTTTCTCCAAAACTACTGGACGGAAGAGGTTGAAATTTGGTTTCAATGTATAGTTTGGTGACCCGATCAGGAGTACATGTCGTAGAAGAAAAAAAATTGATTTTAGGGGTACTTCTGGGGGAATAAACTAAAAAAATCGACGGTTCTCCCCCCCTGATCTCCGAAACTCCTGAGCCTAAAATTTTGAAAAAAAATAAGAAATATAGAACGTTGCCCGAACTTTACAGGAAAAATAAGGAAAAACCATTAATATTAATTTTGGGGGGCAAATTATAGAATTAAATAAAAATTTAAAACTAAAAAAAATTTCAAACGCATCACGTAATATATCAAATGAAAAGTCTCATTCTGAGGAACACAAATATATTTTTTTCATATTTAAAAAAATATATATTTAAAAAGATATTAACGAAAATATATCAAAATTTACCCATTCCCCCTTCCCCCCTTATCACCGAAACTATAAGTTTTGAAAAAAATTAAAGGTATAGTTCCTGACCTGAAGTTTACTGGAAAAATAAGGAGAAACCTCTACTTTTAATTTTGGGGGGCAAATTACAGAATTAAATGGAAAATATAAAATTGAAATTGTTTCTAACCCATCATGTTATATATCAAATGAAAGGGCTCATTATGACGAAAACAAATATATTTTTTTCATATTTTTAAAATAAATTAATTAAAAGATATTAACAAAAATATAAAAAAAATTACCAATCCACCCTTATCACCGAAACCACAAGCTGAAAAATTTTGAAAAAAATGAAAGTATAACCCCTCACCTGAACTTTAATGGAAAAATAAGGCGAAACCCCTAATATTCATTTTCTAAAATGAATATTTTAAAATATATTAAAAAAATATTTAAAAAATTACCCATTCCCCCGTTATTCCCCAAACTATAGACCTAAATTTTTTTGTTTATTGGAAAAATATGAAAAAATCCCTATAAAATAATAGATTTGGTCCCCAAATAATACAATTATACGGAAAGTAAATTATTAGAAAACCCCCATAGTAATTTTAGGGACAAATTATACAATTAAATGGAAAATAAAGATTCAATTTTCAAAAGAATCATGTAATATATCAGATAAAAGGCTCATTATGTGAATTACAAATATATCATATTTTTAAATCATTTGTTTAAAAGATATTAACAAAAATATTAAACATCGACTTAATTCCCACTTTAGAAACTACACTATTACATATTACAGTAGATTTCTTCTCTGAAAGTTTATTAGTAAAATAAATCTCTAATGTTAATTTTTGGTGGCCATATTAGAAAACTAAATTCATATGTATTGTGATAAAAATCCAGAGAATCCTGAAGCAGATAAAATAAAAGGTCTATGTGTGGAAAATCAAAGTGTATATTTTTTACAAATTTAAAAGGCTTCCTTTAAAAGATATAAGGGTAAATATAAGAAAATGCACTCATTCCCTGCTTGTCTGAAACTGGAATATTGCAATCTTGAAGGTGGTATGGAACCCTAAGTATGCGAGTCCAACTCACACTTGACCATATTATTTTTATACCTGATTTTTTCTCTGCTGGCCAACGGATTTGAACAATTATTCTTTTATGTCATAGTATGTATATCCGGATTGATGAATTTTCAAATTTGAGAAAAAAATTGCTTTAGCAAAGTAATGAAATTTCTGATTGATCACAAACCATGGAAATCGATTTGTTTAATTTTCATTGTACGAAGGAAGATCCAAAAGTGGTCTCATATATTTTTCTATGATTTAAAAAAAAAATACCATCGAACTGACGAACTAACATTACCGCATTCCCTCCCATATTTGTTATCTGATGGTATTTATTGACACAAAAGATTGTGTTGAATTGCTAATCAGCTGTAAACGACATTAATTTATCAATTGGGAACCAAAATTGTTTACAATACCTTAAATCAGCCAGATGTCAAAACAATTTATATGATTAATAACATCTTTAAACTGAATAATATTGCTTTTTCTGTCTTGGTGAATTTATTTTACAGTGAACGGTAATCTAAGAACGCCCCTAAAACTTCTTGAAAATTTCACCTCAACACTTCTCTGATTTAATGCTTGGTTTCTTTTAATTCAATCGCGAACCATTGAAAAATCGTTTTTCTCAGTATATTTCACTTAAGGTGCCAGACGATACTTTGTCTTGCGGCAAAAAAGACGAAAAGGAAATGTACTCGACCAAGCTACATTCGAAACTTTCTTTCCCAGACTTTGCCATACATCATTCAGAACTCCAGTCCACTTTCAGACTAACAGAACTTTGCAACCTAATGTATTCAAACGTAGAAGAATGCTAAAAAGATTAGCGATTATTTTTTGGGTGGGCGGATATGTTGAGGGCAAAAACTTTTTCTCTCAGATAATTTCAAAAGTTTTTCGATAAGACTGCTTCCGGAAAGTTTTTAGATTTGTGTTTTGCCAAATTTGCGAAATGGAGATTGAAGTGAAGAATGATGGTCTATCTATTCTTTCGAAATATTTGTAAAGTTTTCTCATAGGCGTTCAGATCTTTCAGAATATTGTTCGATATTTGTTTGAATAGTAGTGCAAACTTCGGGATCGAAAACTGTGAAATCAGTCATCATGTAAATCTCATCTCGAACTATGAGGGAATTTAAATATGAAAAACTCATTGGCAAGAAAGGAGGCGCGTTTGTACTAAGCAAAGTAGAAATGAATGCATAATAGCACAAAGCCTATGTATGTATATGTATACTCACTGACAAAGAAATCACTACACCTAGAAGGAGGTGTTGAATATGGTTTTGGTACAACATAGATGCTATAGTAGGAAATAAATGATTAAAATTTGGTAAACTTTGGTGAATGTTTATTCATGTAAACTTTTTTTTACGAATTTACATTCTAGTCGTTTTTTGAATGTTTTAAAATTTACCAAAAAAACAAACTATTTCATGGGATCCAAAATCGATGTTTAGTAATGTTAAAATGGCCACAGTACGTGTACGGCGAATGTTTCGCCAGTTAAATGAGTTTGAAAGAGGTCGAGTTATTGATTTACTAGAGGCGGGTTTTTCATTTCGAGAAATCGGTAACCGTACGAACAGAAATTCAACTACTGTTATGAGATGTTATCAAGCGTGGTTTGATAATACCCAAAATCGGGAAAAAGTAGGCACTGGACTTATGGCCTTTAGAGACCGATTTTCGACAACTCGAAATTTGGCCGATGAGTGGTAAGGAGAACAAGGCCATCTTGTAAGTGGACTGCAGCTCCCATCTTTTGCTACCTCTGACAGCTGAGCATTGACGGCAACGACTAAAGTGGTACAGAAAACGACAACATTGGAATGTGGAATGGCATCAGGTCTTCTGTGATGAATCTCGATTCAGCTTGGGTGGACATGATAGCCGTACACACACATGTACAGCGAACAGTAGGTATGGTATGGGGTGCACATGGAAGTAGGTTACCTTTAAGGTTCGATTCCGATCCACGTAGCAGACGGCAACGGCAGACCGCCGACAGCAAACGCTGTCGGGCTTCAGTTGTCGTCGTATAGATTCCGAAGCCGACAGCAGGCAATGCAGTTGTGTCGCAGCATTACTAACTTTTCTTGGATGTACAGCATAAATAATCAAATGTTGCAAGTTTTATTGCAAGAAGAAGAAGGCTAGTGGTTTTGCTAATGCCGGAGGTTTAGTGATTCGAGACAATTTTTTTTTGTTCCCAAGTAGGTGAAGTATCGTAAATCGTACCGAATAGCATAACTATATAATAAATAATATAACTATACTTAGTGGTTTTATTGAGTTATTGAGAGATCTCTTTCCAAATATTTTCTTTAATACGTGCATCTTTATAATTATGATTTTTGTTACAATATAAACACGGATTTTTTTCTGTGTTCTTTGGAAATAACACCACATAAATATAAATGTCTGTATATTTCAAAAATCCAAACGTTTCAAGGTCTAAATCAGACTCCGTTTTCAATGGTATTAACACAAATGTTGTTCATTTGTGTTAATACCATTCGTAATGAAAAATTTAGTAATCACAATTTGATATTAATGTTTGACAGTCAAACTGAAGTACCTAAGGAATTTACTGCAAATTTGGTATGTAAAAGTTATCACTAAAAATTCTAAAGACCATGTGAAATAAAAAAGCTTCTTTCAAATTGGATGAATCTGAAAAAGTTATCTTTAGAATTTCATGTGGCGTTCCCAGAAAACAAATAAATACTGATATTTAGACACTAAATTAATAAATTTTCACTTTCTTGGTCTCACAATAGGTCTATAATGTCTAACTGCAACGGCAGTACTGTGATTGTGCGGTAGTACAGTCTGCCGCTTCGCAGCAAAACAGATGACGTCCTGTCGCACGGCAGTTGCAGTCATATGTCGGAATCGGTCCCATAGAAATTAATACTGCAAAGTATTAATAATGCTGTCTGCTGCCGCGGCACATGCTGTTACCGTCTGCCGTTGCCGTCTGCCGTCTGCCGCGTGAATTGGACGTTGTCTTCCAGATAACCTGACAGCGCAACGTTATCTTCAGGATCCCAGATCGGCACATGGATCCCATATTTCAACAAGATAATGCTCTGCCTCATGTTCTATAATGTCTAACTGCAACGGCAGTACTGTGATTGTGCGGTAGTACAGTCTGCCGCTTCGCAGCAAAACAGATGACGTCCTGTCACACGGCAGTTGCAGTCATATGTCGGAATCGGTCCCATAGAAATTAATACTGCAAAGTATTAATAATGCTGTCTGCTGCCGCGGCACATGCTGTTACCGTCTGCCGTTGCCGTCTGCCGTCTGCCGCGTGAATTGGACGTTGTCTTCCAGATAACCTGACAGCGCAACGTTATCTTCAGGATCCCAGATCGGCACATGGATCCCATATTTCAACAAGATAATGCTCTGCCTCATGTTGCTCGAGTTAGTTTAAACTTTTTTGAGAGACCCATGTGAATCTGTTGCCATGGCCGTCCAGATCCCCCGATTTTTTGCTCATAGAACATGTTTGGGATATGATGGGTAGAAAGCGCGGAAATTTACGCCAGCACCCACTTGCTTGCTTGGGATAGTATTCTTCAACAGGAAATAGACCACCGTATTAGATCAATGCCAAGAAGTGTTGGGGAGTGTATAGGTAATCGTAGTTGATGAACACATTATTAACAAACTTAAATTTAAAAAAAAAATTAAATACCTTGGTATTTTTTGTTCAAATTTTATTCATTAATTCCTTACTACAGTATCTATGTTTTACCAAAACAATATTAAATTTAAACATCTCCTTCTGGGAGTTGCCATTTTCTTCTCAATGAGTATATTATTAGAGGCAAATTTATATCAAAACAAGGTTCTCATTTTAAGATCAAAAAATACTTACACCAAAAACTTCTTTTACCACAAGTTTAAGGTACTGGGAGGAAATTGGAAAAAAACTACTTCATTTAGGGAAGACGTAAAAATAAATATGTGATAAAAAGGCAAAGCCCCCCATAAAAGATTTGAATGGGAATTCAAGTTAAAAGAAGAAAGTATTACCAAATGAGACATGATTTCAGTAGAACAATGGAGAATAATTAGAAAAAAGAGTTATTTTGTCTATTCATTGGGTTTTCGTTCCTCCAAATTTTTTCCTGTAACAGATAAGTATTTAAAAATTGTATATGTAGAATAAAGTGTAGTAAGGCAATTTCGTAAAATTGCCCGGTTTACTGGCTGTCTGGACAGGGATTCTTCCTCACAGTTTTTCTGAGAGAAAGAGATGTCTATAAAATGATCAACCAGTATTCCTGTATATAAGTAATGTATTGTATATTGTGTAATACTTATCTGTGTATGGAGACGTTTCAACTCCGAGTCTGGAGTCGTTGTCAATCGTTTAGTGTTGTTTTCGAGGGTTTTTTTTAAATTTCGCTTTGATCTTGAATTTGTTGTTTGTCAAAAAATTTTATACTGTCAATTTGTCGTTTGGCGATCACTTGACTCTGAGGTTACCGTTTTTTTGTTCTGTTAGCAGTAAATTCTTCCAGTCCAAATGAAGGTCGGCTGAAGGTGCTCCGATTTCAGTGTTGTTTATCATCAAACAGCTGGCTTGTTTAAGTTTTCTCTTTTTTAAATTTTCTTCTTTCAACAAAATCTTTGTTTTATCCCAGTCTATCCTATGGCTGCTGGTGCTCGTTAATACATGATTGGCCAAATTTGATTTGTCCACATTTCTTCTGGAAATGTTATATTGATGTTCTTTTTTCCTTACTTCTAAAGATCTTGAAGTTTCACCGGTATAAGAATGGCCACAGTCACACAAAACACTGTACACACAATTTTTAGAACTCTGGGTTGCGTTAAAAAAAAGAATTTACTGCTAACAGAACAAAAAACGGTAACCTCAGAGTCAAGTGATCGCCAAACGACAAATTGTCAGTGTCAAATTTTTTGACAAATAACAAATTCAAGATCAAAGCGAAAATTTTTTAAAAAAACCTCGAAAACAACACTAAACGATTGACAACGACTCCAGAGTCGGAGTTCAAAAGTCTCCATACACAGACAAGTATTACACAATATACAATACATTACTTATATACAGGAATACTGGTTGATCATTTTATAGACATCTCTTTCTCTCAGAAAAACTGTGAGGAAGAATCTCTGTACAGACAGCCAGTAATCCGGGCAATTTTACGAAATTGCCTTACTACACTTTGTTCTACATATACAATTTTTAAATACTTATCTGTTACAGGACAAAATTAGGAAGAGAGAAAACCAAATGAATAGACAAAATAATTCAAGACCTCCTCAACAATCTTTTCGAAATTACTTAGAATAAAAAGAATGAAAAAAGAATATGTTGAAACATGTGGAATTAGTTAAAATTCAATTATTTTCGTTCTATTAATTTTTTATTATCTCCACAACTTAGTCGTTGAAGTGAAAGCTTCTTACCGGAGCTCCACACTTACACATACGAAAATAGATGAGTATGGTAATGAAATGCACATATTGAAATTGCATTGGTCGATCTTAAAATATCCATACAACTTAGTTTTCTATGTAAGAAACAGCGACCAATTTACAAATTATAAGTCTTTTTATTTATAGAAAATCAATACATTATTGTAAATAAAAAATATATCATCCAATTAATATACAAAATTTACTTTTCCTTCTAGTAAACATTCCAATTTTCTATTTGCAATATTAGAAACTTGACTTACGTCAAACCTTTAGAAGAAAGGGCTAATTTATGGATGGCAGAGAGAATGATGACAAACTTATATGGGGACTAAACTGAAAAAATCACTACCAAAGCATTGAACGAGTTCAAGAACTGACAAGAATGGCGCTGGTGTAGAAAGAGGGTATAACGTGAATTGCTAAATATAAAATCATATTAATGTTAAGCCACCGGTTTTGTCTTTGTTTCAGCTTTTGATACTTATAATCCAGCGACATGCCACCCTAATTTAATGCATGACGAACACTTTTCACTTTCACTTATCAAGATTAAACCTTATTACAATAGTCTGGAGATGCTGTGGCATTGAAAAATATCGACTGAGATAATGTTCCCATAATTTAATCTGTTATAATTAATGTGACCTCGTAATATACTTCCCGAATATTAAATAGGTGAAGTATGTATGAAATATTATAATTCAACAAATTTTATATGTTGCACTTATATTTAAATTAAGAATTGAATTACACATTAAGATTAATACCTGAGTGGTAAGGAAATAGTCACAATTATTTTAATTCTCTTGAATTGTATATCCATTACTAAGAATGGCACAAGGAAGGAGAAACAGAGATAGGGAGATCACGGGAGACGGGAAGTATATTTCATAGGAAGCTTACGCTGCTATCTTTCAGTATTGAATGACAGCCGCTCTTTTTAAGTGTTGTTGTTATAGCAAATTCCAATATTAATTATGTTCTGCCTCCATTGGAATTTTTAATGTAATGTCAGAAAATTTTCAATTTTTAATAAACAAGAAGAACAAATTTTCGATATTGAAACATAATTATAAGGTAATTTTAGACATTTTCAATATAAGTGTGTAGAGAAAATGTGAAAAATAATCAAAACTTTTTCTTCATTTTAGTTTTTAGACCTTGCAGAACTTTTTTTATCATTTTATTTATTATATTTTGGTATGTGTATTAATTTTATTAGCAATAATAGCAAGTCAAGAATCCCTTTTCTAGAGAATTTAGGATAAACAGGTTCTTATTGGGTAACTATGACGGTAGAGGAATATCTGTCAATAGCATTTATACTTCCTAAAATCTTGGGAGAACGTATGTTTTTAAAGTGTGTTTGTGAGAGAAAAACTAAATGAATGGAGTCGCCGCAAGGTAAGTAACAATTATGTTGTTTTTTCACACCCTTGAAAAAGCCCCTTACAAGTGTGGGCGGAACATCGGAAAACTTTGTTTATATGCCGGTTTAGGTATATAAATAAATTTATTCGAAAAAATGACGCCCTCCATATCCGGAAAATGCAGAAAATGAAGAATCAGCTATTCCTAAAATCTTGTTATAAATCAATAAGTTGTATGCTTCAAATATACATTATATACAGAGTTCTTCAAACGAGGTGGTATGTTAGGCACTTTTGGGAAACTAAATATGTTAGAAATTTAAAATCTTGGATTTAACCGCATTTTGGAATGCTATTTTAACTAAAATAATTTCAATTATCGGCCACTTCCAGTTACACCGAATGATGACTTTTACTCTTTTGTTTTTAATAGAATGCTATATTTTTTTTAGAATGCATTCATATTGCAATAAATTCTCTGGGATAAATGTCACAGATATTCACATTCACTTTAAACTACATTGTTTTATCAAAATAAACTTATTTAATACACGCGGTTTCCAAACCACACTGCCTCCACTCTCAGCAACCTCATTCGTTCGCTGATCATTCTAGTTGTGTCAGGTCTGCCACTTCAGAAGATATTCGACTTCGTAATCATGTCAATCCATAGAACTTTCCGGGCTACCGTTGTTGCTGCTCTTTTAAACACTGCCGTTTTTTTTGTTTTCGTAATGTTTTTATCAGAATGATTAATTTAGAAGGTCTCTTAATTGTTGGCGGGTTAAGTTTCATGATTATTCTTAGATAATTTAATTTATAAGGAAAAATCTAGTGCAACGACAACTATAAAAATCCATAACTGCCCAAAAATTTACCCAAAATTCTGAAAATTTCGTCAATTATACTTGAAGATCATACTATACTCAATTTAGCTTGATAATTGATATAGGGCGTTCTAAACAAAAAGTTTAAAACTTCAAACATGAACTTTTTTTTCTAATGGTACCTACTATACATTTTTTTACTATTGGAATCTTCTTTTTCTTCTATTTTCGATCCTTATGAATATTTCCGATTGCTAAATAATAAAAATATTAAGATACAATTTTGTCAATTCTGGCTTCCTGTGCCATGGAACATTGGATGCCACTGTAGTTTCAAATCAAATTAAAAGTAGTTCTAGCCATTAATTTTCACTGTAATATTCGAATTCAATTTAAAACCTATTCTGCGAAAATTTAGTAATTTAGGGGAATTTGTTTGAAAAAAGTTATTTTCAAGCTCCGAAAATTACTTCTTAAAGTATGACATGAGATGAGAAAGAAAATAATGTTCAGCTATATTTTCTGCCAACACCTGAACTTACAGATTTGAATCTCACTTATAGATAAATTGAAGGCAAATTATGGAAGCATAAAATGCATCCTTATAAATTCATGAAAATTTAAAATCTTCCACCACAGGACCTCCAATATCACATAAAATTGGCAACAAACTACATTAAAATAGAAAAATATAGTTGTAAAATTGAAAATTTCCAAGAAAAGGCAAATGAAATCATCAAGAAAAGTTCAGTTGAGTTTTGATACGGTTAATAAGGAGATATTATTGGAAAAGCTAAACAACTATGGGATTAGAGGAATTACCCTAAATTTCATAAAAAGTTATTTGAAAGAATTAATAACTACAAAAGTAGCAAAGATAAACTAGCTAAGGGAGTACCACAAGGCACTATACTAGGACCATTACTGTTTCTCCTATACATAAATGACCTGCTGTTTAGCTTACCCAATAATTCCATATTATCTTATGTAGGTGATACTGTAGTAATAAGCAGCGGTAATTCTTGGAGTGAGACCCAACTCATTACGGAGAAATACATAAAAATAATCAGTAAATGGCTCCGCAGTAACCAGTTATCATTGAACCTGAATAAAACAGTTTATATAACCTTCGGAAGCTACATAGATAGCATACCAAAAAATTTAGAAATAAACATAGATGGCCCAGAATTGAAAAGAGTAGACACATGCAAGTATTTGGGTGTATATTTCGACAGACACCTTAAATGGGAAAGACACATAGAGCATATAGTTAGCAAATCTAAATATTTAATCTTCATATTCAAAAAGCTGTCTGAATTTATGCATGCAAAAACATTACTAAGGATTTACTCTGCAATATTTCAAAGCATGGGATACTAGCTTGGGGAGGAGCGTACAATAAAGTGATTGATGTACTAATCAATATACAAAACAGGTTACTTAAAAGAGCTAAAATAGATAAGCTAACAGTAGATCAAATTCCTTTAAGCCTAAAACAATGTTTTATATTAGAATCCCTCAAGTTTCATTATGACAGCTTAAAAGATAAATATTTTCACTCGAATAGTATAACAAGACATAAACCACTGTTACTTCCAAAAATAACTAAAAACTGCAGTATACAGAATTCTAAATACCAAGCCATTAAATATTTCAATAAACTAGACAACAATCTTAAAGCTATGAATTGTAGAAAACAAATGATAAAAAAAGCTAAAACTGTGGGTTTCAAATACAACGCCTAGATAGTACAAGTCGATATATTATAAGATATAAATGTAGAAGAATATTTGTATAGCGGTATATGTGAGTATGATGTATGTATGAGTATAGAACGTAAAACAGTATATGTGTATTTTGCATGTGCATATGTATAAGTATATGTTATTACTGATATAACGTAATCACTTAAATACTGTAATTAGCAAGTAGGATCATTGGGCCATGTTCGCCTCAGTACGAGAATATCATTTGTCTAATGTCACCTTTTGGGGCTCATTAGAAATAAAACTTTTAGCGTGTAATTCAATTTTGTATTAGTTTTTATTTTTTTTTGTATTCCTCTAGCTCCTGTGCACAGGGAGTTCATTTTTCTTTTACAGGATACATTACATTGTATTATTGCTTAGGTGATTTTCTATGGATTGTGTATGAGCTAAATAAATAAATAAATAAATAAATAAATAAATAAATGTGTTTTATTTATTGAAAGATAAATAGGTTTAATAATTTTTTTATGACTGAAGTTTAACTTGACGCCGTTATTTATAAATTTTATTTTAAATTACATTTTCGACCATTTACTTTGGCGAGAAATCTTTGGGTATCAATATAATGGTGTAGCAAAAATTATTGAAAGAATTGCTTTTTAAGTTCATTTTCAAGCAGATTACTGATCTGGTTAATTGTCCATGGTGCACTTGTTCTAAGCCAAATTTGATGAAATTGATTATTTTAAAGAGAAATCAATAATCACTTATCTAATAGCAATAGGGATAAATCAGATGGAAGGAAAAAGGATTCTACTAAAAAAAGTGTGATGTGTTGTCAGTCTCATTTTTTAAAGTTATGACTATTTATACTTTGAGTGACATTGTAGATTTTCTTCTTATAAATTAAATTATGTGAGTAAGTTGTGCATTAATAATTAATCATATCACAATGGAAGAGGTTTTAAACCAAATTAACTCTCTAGACGTAAATAAAAGCCCTGGTCCAGACGGTATCCCAGTGTCATTTATAAAAAAATGCAAAATTCCTTGGTCTTACCCATTTTTTTAGTTTTTAACAAATCATTACTAACTGGGACTTTTCCTGCCTACTGGAAAAGGGCATTAGTAACCCCACTTTTTAAAAGTGGCGACAAAAAATTAGTTAAAAATTATCGTCCCATTTCTCTATTATGCATATTTGGAAAGCTGTTGGAAGCTATTATAACAAATGAACTATTTTTTAAAATAAAGAATGTATTAGACCCATGTCAACATGGTTTTTTTCGAGGTCGTTCTGTTGTTACTAACTTGGTTCCATATGTGCAAGATATACACAATGCAATGGATGTTGTGTATACTGATTTCTCCAAGGCTTTCGATAAAGTGCATCATGCTACTCTGATGCGTAAGCTTGGGGATTTCGGTGTGCAAGGCAGCCTCTTATCTTTCATTAAATCATACTTGCAAGGTAGGGTACAATACGTGCAGGTTGGGAATGTACAATCAAATTGCATTAAAGTTACGTCTGGTGTTCCCCAAGGGTCCCACCTCGGACCACTACTTTTCTCCATCTTCATTAACGATATAGGCCAATGTTTTATGTACTCTAAATATAGACTACATGCCGATGATCTTAAGGTATATCATACTGTAGTAAGTGTAGATGATTGTCATAACTTGCAAGTTGATTTAACTAGACTTGAGCATTACTGTGTCCGTAATAGATTAGTATTAAATTTGGATAAATGTAAACATATCACATTTTCAAGATTAAGATATAATATTCCTTTTGACTACGCACTTGGCACTCATATTGTACAGCATGTAACAAACATCAAAGATATTGGATTCCAAACTTTTATTTGATTTGCATGTTGAGAATATTGTTAACAGGGCCTTTCGCAACCTAGGATTTATTTTAAGAATCACCAAAGATTTCTCATCTGAAGATACCCTTATTACTCTTTATAACTCTTTTGTTAGAAGTACACTTGAATATGCTTCCTTGGTCTGGAATCCACAGTACGTAAAATACGTGGAAAGGATAGAAAGAATACAAATTAAATTTATTAATAATTTAAATTATCGATTTCACAGAGAATATTGTTATAACACATATGAATGTAATTTGCCAAAATACAAATTGTCTAAACTTTCCACTCGTCGTGATATATTTTATATAATATTTCTATATAAATTAGTTCAAAATAAAATAGACTGTACTGAGATTATAAATAACTTAAATTTTAACTGTGGCATTAGCCATACTTTAAGAACTAAATATTTATTTTACAGTCGTAGGTGTGATACTAATTCCTCCTACAACTCCTGTTTGAACAGGATGCTGAGAACGTACAACTTACATTTCTTGCATATTGACATTTTCAGCATTTCCTTATATGCACTAAAAAAAGCAGCCTATTTAGTTTTCAAAATTTAAACACACATGTATGTAAGTAGCTTATTAGTAGTAGTTTTTCGTATCTTTATTATTCTCTTTCTTTTTTATTGTAATTGCATTAAATATTTGTGTGACTGTGAATAATTGTGTAACATGTGGTTTCCTATAATTGGGTAGTCCAGGCTACCTGTTGGAAACCCAAATTGTAAATAAATAAATTGTAAATAAATGAATAAATAAATAAATTATTCCAGTGTAATTTTATTTTTTGGTCCAAAACCCTGTTATAACTATTCTCTATAATTTCATTTCTTCGGGAGATGTTGCTCAATGTAAGAGTTTCTGTTGACATGCTGTATTTTCAGTAGTAATGGAATTCATATTCAACTCCTTTTTATTAAAATTTATTTCGCCTAGGTGATTTACGGGGGCGCTTAATCAAACCGATTTCAACAGAATTCCATTAAGCTAAAAATTAAAAAAGCTTAATTTTTCTCATTTTGAATATTTCAAATTTAAATACCAAATTCTTTTGCCCTTAATAAAAACGTTTAATCTGTGCGCAACTTCAAAGCTTTAGCACTGATATTAACGCGTTAAGAGAAACACGATTTTTAGATGAAAGAAGGTCTAATATAAATCGATCACAGCCTCCATGGGGATTTCCAAATACACTGTGTCGTTGTGAAATACCGCCACCCATCAATTTGTGAATGTCATTTTAGGCTACAGGTCTTAGGCTGCTATTTTGGGAGGCACAATACTAAACCTCATGCATGAACATCAATACTATTATTAATCCCCGAACAACGTCACCCTATACAAACGAAACTTCCGAATTCGCTCTCGCTATCTGGAAACATTTCCACGCGACAATTCGAACGAAAAGATTTCCAGGAATTATTGAAATTCAAACTCAGCCGCAAGCCATCATCCTCGATGAAGGCTCTGCGCTTCCGGCTGTTTTCAATATCGGTTTTATTTTAATATTTCGAACGGAAAGAGTGGAAAACGTGGCCCTTTGTGCTTCGCTGGTGAAAAAATCGGTGTTTTGGGGAGGACGCCAGATCGGTTGTTAGCCATTGGAAATCGCTAACATTTTTTTATACTGTTTAAATATATGGATTCGACGGTTGGATATCAACTTCGGAATGAGATAATTCGGATTCGACTGTACAGATTCAATTTTGCACCAGTCTATAGAGCAAAATTGAACTCGTTTTTGGTCAAAAAAATCAACAGCAATTCGCTTATACCATCACGTAAGTAACAGTTTATAGAGAACAATTGATGATATGTTAACAGCAAATTTGTAAAAGTAAACGTATTTAAATAATAATTATTCGTAAAAGTGCAGTCAATAGGAAAGTTTTAGAGAAGTAGAACTCCTTTTTAATAAACGTAAAGTATTAGCTAACTAACACGATAGTTTATGATGTTAGTTTATATGGGCTCACTGGTAAGTAAGAAGTTTTTGAAGATTTGGATTTTAAATAATTTAGAGAGATATTTTGCATAGGTCACCGTATTAACGAGGCTAATACGATCGGAAAATACTAAAGATATTTTGAAAGATCATAAATTCCACTTCAATTTGTCTATTTTTGTTATAATGCCTGGAAATTGGTTTAATATAATATAGTTTAAGAGTCACGTTTTCGAGAGAGCATTTCAGGTAGGCCAATTTTTAAATATGTCGTCTCTTTCACTCTCCCGTACGTCATGCTGGCTGGCGGGAGTAGATGCGCTTAGGTAAAAATATCAATTTTTCAGATAATTTTAACAAGGTTTCTTTTTTATTACTATTTTAATTGAACTTTTTCGACATAGGAATCTATTATTGCCAGATATTTTTATTGTTGTTTAAACTGTGCCATTTGCGTCTGGCACATTTTAAACAATAATACAGATATCTGGCAATAATAGATTTTGCATTAAAAGAAAAATCAGACTATTTTAGTATGGCTGAAATTTTTATATGTTATTGAAGTATCTAAAAAGCCAAAGTTAATTTACCACACAACAATTCAATTGTTAACCCTTCAACCATTCCGATCTAAAAGTGAAAGATTGGAAGATGTTGTAAGAGTACAGACTGTCACGCGCTAGTTGCGCAGGCGAGATAGAAGACATCAGTTGTGTGTAGTCAAGATGACGTCAGTTTAGTCACATTCCTGTATTCGTTGGTTATTTGTAATATTTTTAACGAAATTGAGTTACAATGAATTAAAATGTGTCTTTTGTAAAAACAAAAATGAAAAAATATAATTTTTGTAGAAGATACACTAAAAAATTGTAAACAAGTTTTACAAATACGTGTAAATTTTAGACATAAATATGAAAGTGTACAGTTACCAGAGCAAGTTAATGACACTGGATCGATATAGTTCAGTTCAGCAACCAAGCCGATGACGTCACACACACAAGTTTGACAGCGTTGCCGATGTCACTGTTTTTTCCGAGATTTAAAAAAACCCTATACAGAGTGTCCGATAAGTTACTTTTGTCATTCGTTTTATGTCTTTCATGTTTGGATATTTAATTTTTGAAATAACATTATCACTTATTCATGGATATATTAATTGCATTATGTAATTCGGTTTGATGTGATTAGTCAATAAGTCCTTAGAGCATTGTTTCTAAGATGACAGTAATTTTAATTTGTCACCCCAGAACGAATATTCGAGTGACTTTAGAACAGCACTGATTTATAGAGCACTTTGTTTTCCTTGAATAAACATAACCTATAACCGCAAGTCTTTAATGTATGATATGTGACTTCAAGAACAAGCAAAGAGGCAAGACATTATTAACTTAAAGTACAATTCATCTTATAAATTATAGCAAAGTAGCACTCAATAAATTAATACAACTCTAGGACAAGATTTAGGAGAGAACACACAAGGAAGTTTTGTCTAAACAAATCCGTTGATATAGGGTATAAGTAATCACTTGTCTAAAGATTTAATAGCAGACGTCAATAGATGAAATAACTTTAATTTGGATTCTCTTGAAATGTATTATTTGTGTTTATTTATACAGCTAAAAAAGATGTAAGCAATATTAACTTGAAAACTAGACTTATACATTTAGGTAAGTCTTGTAAACAAACCAACAACACTGTTTCCGAACAGATCTAAAATATAGTATTATTAATGCAAATGAGTACCTAACAAATAAAAGGAAATAGAACACAAAGCCTCTGATATGGTTAATTGTGCTACATGTGGAGTCAAATGGACCAACATCATCTATTAACTTATTAAATACCCAGTGAAAGCAGTTCTTAAAGCCATCAAATTAGCTATTAACCAAAAAAACAGTTCATGATATATATATAATTGTAATACATATGGAGACAGGTCACATTGTCAACTGAACCAATTATTCAATGAAACCAGTTTTAGAACAGCCAAATAAGCCATTTATCTTCTATAGTAAAACAACAATGGGATTGGACGTAGACACTTCTTTCAGCTCGCCTTACTATTAAATATATTTGTGAATGAATTTGTATATTGTGAACATTTACTTTATAAATTTATGCTGCTGACCTTAAATTGTTGAACCACTGATGACTGCAGAAAAACTTGAATTCATTGTTACTAAGGAGTAATACTAATGTTATAGAATTCAGTGTCAATAACTCTAAGTTTATAAATTTATTTATGAAGAAGAATGATATATTGTCTGATAAAAATAATTGTTCCGAGAATTTACCAGTTCAATGATCTAGCGGTTTATATCAACAGGCAATTCTGCTTTTTGATATCTGAGTAAACTACATCAGAGTTTTGAAAATGTTAGGAGTCTTGATGAGGACAGAGAGACATTATATTGATTTGAGTTGTTTTAAGTTACACCAGTCTGCATATAGGGAGCATGTTCGCTCTCCAGTGCATAATTGTAAATGTTATAGTTGCATTGTAAATACACTAATAGATAAATAAATACTAAATACTTTATTGTTTTGTTTTTGAAAGATAAGTGCTCAAAAATGCAAGCCCTACATGGTCTCTGTATTACAATGTCCATACTGAATTGTTAGAAAAGGTGCATAATTTTGTTTTATTTTGGATTACCTGTTGATCAGCTTAGTTATTCCACTTGAGCACAGTCCCATAGCTAGACTATATACAAAAATGTATTGTTTAAATTTTACTCTAACAGTGTGTAAATTTAGTATTTAATAATGGGAAACAGTCTATAAAATTTTTATACACATTGTACAAAAAATACAGTATTATGGTTTTGTGATTCATGTTAAAAACTATATGTGTTAAAACTACTTTGCTGGAAAAGCTAAGTATTTATTATTTGTTATAAAATGATTTAATTAAGTGTTACAAAATGAAACTAACAATAACAGTAATAATTCCTGACTTGGTGCATGATTGAAGTTCTCATATTGGCCACATCATAATCAGATCTCAACTCAAGTGGTAAATTTATGCTGAAAATTACACAATCTCCTATGTATAATTATTTCATAAATACTAGGGCAAATTACACAGGAAGTAAACAAAAAAACGTTAACATTGCTCATGAAGCTATGTAGTTCTGTACTGGTAGAATGTCTTCGTGGGCTTAAACTCTGGAAGTTTCTAATATTTAAAACCCATACATTACCTCGTCTAAATACTTTATGTACTAACCAAATTGTACCAATACCCATATATTATGTACTGTCTTAACAGTATTCCTATCTATGGCATTATTGCTTAGAGAGTTACTTATAGAATGCATAAATCTAAATTTACAGTTAAGAAATTTTTAAAGAACATGGAATATCCAAATTAAAAAACACCAATATTTTTAACATTAGACAAGTATATTTTTGAAAATGTCAAAATAATACCTTCTGTATAATTTCCTGTTATTTGAAATGCTTCTTTGAGTACCTTGTCGATGTCACAGTGATTTACTTCTTAACTTAAAAAAGTATTATGCTGAGTGTGACTTCGTAATTTCAGAAACTAATTACATTAAATTTTGTAACAATCAATATGATAAATACTGGTTGATAGAAATTAATGTCATTTCTAGTCACTAACCTTCATTTTAAAAATATAGATGGTTACATATTTTAACTACAATGCACTTTTTGTATCTATATATAGATCTTTCTATCAACCCTGATCCTCACAGAAAATCATACAATTTTGTACGATGAGTAAATATCTGCGCTATAGTAACTGTAATTGGTTCAAAGTGCTATAAATACTGTTAAAAGTTATAATTTGTTGTATATACTCTTGAATTAAAGACAAACCAACAGTTTGTATATGAGAGAATTTTTCTGTCCATTCATACATTTCTGAACCTCTTCTTTTCTCATACATTCCTGAGCCAAAATACACAATTTGATGTAATAGCTTTTACAAATCCAAGCCATTGAAGGTTTAATAGTTATTGAAATAGGAAGTATAATGGTTGACTATAATCTAAGCTATCTAATTTGAAGAATTATGTAGCTGTTCAGTGACTGACAGGCCGCGGCCAAACTAAATCACCCAAAGAGAAACATACAATTTGAAATATGTGAACACATATTAAAGAAATGCAACATCTTGCAAACCAACATTTAAATGATATGATAGAACTATAGGTTTTATATGATATATTTATTTTCTGATAATAGATTAATCAGGGAGATCACTACTTAATTTACCTACTGCAAATGATTCTGGCATAATAATTAGAATATAGTCAGACACCAATCATTAAATTATTAGTATTTGGATTCAGTATCTATATCCATTTTTCTTCATGTAGAAAGTGGTGGGTAAAAGGTAGTAGAAATATAATAGAAATAGTTATATTTGAATAATTTTATTGAAGTATATGTACAGCTCTGTTTGATTGCAGAAACTAAGTTGCAATAAATCAATATAGAAATTAACATAAAACATGAACATTTTTTAGAAACAAAACTGTAATAAACATCTAATTACAGACAAAAATATTGAACTAACTAAAAAATCAAAATCACAATGTAATAATTTAATTTACCAGTATATGTATGTTATACACTATTGCATTGATGGATGTACACTTGTTACCTTTAGTAGGTCTGGAAATGTTTTAACAAACTCCATAATTTCCTGTTGAGTAACATCCTTTCACAGAAAAAACACTCTCCACCATCCCCTGGAAGAAAGTTTCATTAAAGTGGCAGTAGTAAATGAGAAGTTTCTTTATCAGTACTCATTTTTAGTTCTCCATAATGTTAAAATAATAGGACTTTATAAAAAAAAACTCAAGAAATGTAAAACAATTCTGATATTTCAATATCTTGTAATGTGGAGTAATATTACAACTAGTGTGATCAATAGGCTTTCAATTTTAACCATGATTAAATAATTTACTAGTCATTTACAAATTGTGTTACTAAATTTGTTTATCAAAAACTTGAATAGCAATTACCTCATCATTTAATCTTGAATAATCTAGCTTCTCTATTATTCTATTCTCTTTGGAACTATCAACAGAACTAATGCCTTTGTCTGGTTTATTGGAGTCACATGAGTTGAACTGAAAATATATAGTTACTGTAAAATTAAGTTTGTATATTACAATTTTTTTAACAAATCATTTCAATAAATTTGTATTCTTCATAATGAGCCCTTTAATTTGATATGTTATATGAAGTTTTTATTTTCTGTTTAATTATATAATTTGTCCCTCAAAATTAATACTAATTCTTCCTGTTAGTTGAAATTAGGACCTATACCATAAATTTAGTTTTTCAAAATTTTAGATCTTATGGTTTCGGAAATAAATGAGGAATGGATTAATTTTTTAAAGTATTGTTAATACCACTTAAACAATTTATTTAAAAAATATGAAAAAAATATATTTGTGACTCCATATATACCTAATTTTGTTCAAAATTTTAGGCATTATAATTTGAGAGAAAAAGGGGGAATGAATAATTTTTTTAAGATTTTTGTTAATATCTTTTCAACTAAATATTTTTAAAATATGAAAAAATATATTTCTGTTCCTAGAATGAGCGTTATAATTTGATGATACATGATAGGTACATTTGAAAAAAAAAATTATTTTTCATTTAATTCTATAATTTGCCACCTAAAATTCATATTATTGTTTTCTCCTAATTTCCTGTAAACTTTGGGCAAACTCCTATATTCCCTATTTGTTTCAAAATTTTAAGCTCAATAGTTTCAGAGATAAGGGGGGAATGTTCAATTTTTGTAAATTTTCCCCTAGAAGTACACTTAAAATTAAAAATTTTTCATTTATAATATGTACACCTGATTGGGTCACCAAACAAACACACTGATACAAAAATTAAACATTTTAAGTTCAATACTTTTAGATAAAATTGCTGTGATTGGAAACACAGTGAAATAAGCAGTGTTTGTATAAGGGTTTCTATATATTGGATATACAGAATCTTATAAAGTATTTAAAAATCACTGCTGTTGTTAACAGGACAAATCTGAAATGTCCCTCTATGTGTAAGACACAAGATTTTATATTACAGAACAATACTACAATATTACAGAACAATAATGTTTTGTAATGGATGAAAATGTGGAATCCTCTGAATGTAACAATTGATGTTTTATAAAACACTGGTGTAGAAATTCAACCTTGTATAATTGTAAAAACAATTACAATCTCTTACACCACTATGCTTCAATTATAAAAATATAAAATTTTATATACTAACACAACACCGTAATTTTTCACACTTATGTCATCTACATGGAGTAAATTATGAAGAGGACAACTTGACTATTGAAAGAGCACTGAATGTAAAAAATAAAGCTTTGGTAATTGGGTACACGATTTTTGTTTGTACATGTGTGGCACCCAAAAGTTTGTAAAGCATTACCAAAAAGAAACTAACAATTTTTTCTGAAAATATCCAATTGTTCACAAGTTCAGTTCAAACAAAAAATATAAGTTATTATTTCAAAATAGTACTTTTCAAATAATTAAATATGCAACAAAAACATTTGGGATTATAGTTCTCAAGTATATAAGTAGTATTTACATGTAAAGGCAGATAGACATTAGTTCCTCAAATTGCAGAGGTATCTAATACTTTGTAACATATAAAGTACAAGTTGTACAATTTCTTCACACTCAATGCTGTCCCAATGGTCAATATGTCATCTTCATAGATTATATAATATAGACAGCAGTGTTAAAAATGAAGGATTGGTGATAGACTACAAAACTGTTTGTTTGTAGATATGTGGTACACTAAAGGTAAAAGTATGTATACTGTTTACACATAATTGCTGTATGACAATTTTAGTGTACTCAAATTGCAATTGTCTTTAATACATAGAGACTTATGTATTGCAATTTTAACATAACAAGAACTCATAAAATGTACAGTTAGTAAAATTTTCAGTTAAGTTAAAGAACAAATTATTTTAAAATATCAAAATATACTTACATATTCACTAAATGCTGTTTTTTTTAACATGTTTCTATCATAAACTATGTTTTTTTCTTCTAACCATTTCTGAATTTCAATTTTCTTCGCTGTACTTGCAGGAAGTTATTGACAATAACACTATCATAGCTTGCATTATCCATAATTATCACTGATGGGTTTTCCAGATTGCACAATAACTATTCAAACCAATTTAAGAAATGGTAATCCCTGAAACGAAAACCCTTTGAATAGTTTGAAGATTAATTAATGTATGTTACTTTGAATAGTTTGAAGATTAATTAATGTATGTTACTTACTTGCAGAACACATTTCATAAATTATGTTTCGTATTTCACACTGCACAGTTTCATCAATATCTGTCACTGGTTTTTTATGATCATTATGTCTTTTGGGACTTTTTAGCGCCTCTTTTCTGTTAATTCTGGCTTCAATTCTCTCAACAGAGTCTACACTTACTCCCAAAGCTTCAGCAACTCTCTATGATGTATACAAATAGTAGTGCCTCACAACAAATTAAATGTTGACCCACTCAATAATACTGTACATGAACAATATCTAATAAAAACACTAACGTATTTCGGAGGTAGAGTAGGATCACCATTTTCTTTATTTTTCTTGAAATAATTTAAACTTGAAGCTATCATAGCTTTTTCTCGGCTACTAAAAGGTTTCGGTATTGTTCTACTGTATAAATTCCTAAAAACTGAAACAATACTATAACACAATGAATAAACAGGTGTTATAAATAAGTATATGCTGTAAAAAAGTCAATTTGAGATTAATTAACGCTTTTCTTTAACTCGAATTGTGCAAATGCTCTCATCAAATTTGCTCAAAGAAAACAGGCGGGAAATTATGACATTTATCGCTGTCATATATGAAATTTGAAATAAAGACACAGAATTCCTGACGACCTATGCTTTGTGTTTTGATAAGTTAACAGTAGAGACTGGATTTACGTAAAGCAATGCTAAGGGGATGCGAACTAAAATTAAAACTGTCGATTCAGAAACCCATCATAATGTAATGTAATGTCACTTTCTGTTTATAAAAAAATTATATGATAATTAAACTAATACCGAATAAGATAAACGTACCTATACACGAAAAACTTACATACTCATGTTTGGTTAAAGCTGCTTTTCAGTATTATTCAAATAAAATATATCATTTACTAGTGTATAAAAATTCTACAAACAACATTTTGTCATCTAATATAATGTAAAGAAATAGTGGCAACGTTGCTGAGGTCGGCCACGGTAGTGCCATTCGAGGCGATGTAATTTTACCAATATAATGGCGAATGGCCCATAAGCAATTTAGGAAAATTTTATTTCAAAATTGGCAGCAAATAATCACAAAAATGACGTCATCGGCTCGGTTGCTGAACTGAACTATATCACAGAAATTGTTACAGCAGTTTTACAGTCTTAATGGCAAAATACCGAAATTTATCTCAGCGCAACTAGTTCAAATACTGCAGATGTTAGGATGTTAGCACAACACTGCCAGATAATACGTCTTCAAATTCATATATATATATATATATATATATATATATATATATGTTTTAGGTGGTTTCCGGGAATTCATCCGCGTACTTGATAACTGATCCCTGCCGGGATCGATGGTAAAATGACGACGTTTCGGCAGAGTCACATCTGCCCTCTTCAGGTCGGTTCGCATGATTCTCGTAGACTTCTGCTTTCGCTTCTAGTTACTCGAATACTAATACTAATAAGTAGAAGTATTAGTATACTAAGTAGTAGTAATAAGTAGAAGTATTAGTATACTAAGTAGTAGTATTAGTATTCGAGTAACTAGAAGCGAAAGCAGAAGGCTACGAGAATCATGCGAACCGACCTGAAGAGGGCAGATGTGACTCTGCCGAAACGTCGTCATTTTACCATCGATCCCGGCAGAGATCAGTTATCAACTACGCGGATGAATTCCCGGAAACCACCTAAAACATTTAGTGCCCGCGAAAACTTAAAAACAAATATATATAATATATATATATATATATATATATATATATATATATATATATATATATAATTTAATCTGGTTTGTTGGAGAGCAATTATAAAATTTTTCATTCTATTACAGATAATAACTTATAACTAAATGATAACTGGCAATGAAAATGACAGCAGTGATAAATATTATGATGATGATGATGATGACGATTTTCAAAATGCATCCGTTTTTTTGTGATACAACTATGGATAAAAAAATCTACTTGACGTTGGATTTTTATATATTTAAAAAACATCATATACAAATTTCAGCCATACTAAAATATTTTGTTTTTTCTCTAAGGCAAAATTAGCGTCTGGCACAGTTTAAATAACAATAAAAATATCTGGCCCATAACAGATTCGTGTGTCGAAAAAGTTCAATCAAAATAATAATAAAAAAGAAACCTTTTAAAATTATTTGAAAAATTGATAATTTTATCTAACCGCAACCACTCCCGCCAGCCAGGCATCCCGCATGACGTTCGAGAGAGTGAGAGAGATAGCATATTTAAAAACTGGCCTACCTGAAATTCTTGTTTTCCAGAGGTTGCTAATAGCTCTTGTACTAATAGCAAATATTGCATTAAAAGTAGGAAAATGGGACAGCCAGCCAACGGTTCACTGACAATATCTGTCAAGGCACAGGTGGGATCTAGGATTGTCTTGTGGTGTGGGCACGAGATGAAAGTTACAGTAAATTGTTTTCTTACATTGTTTTTTCTCAACAGTTTATTAGATTTTTATTTACATTATAACTATTATCTGCGGTAATTGATCTATTTTTCCATTGCTTTATTAGGTTAATGGTTACTTAGTTTTTTCCACTCACTGGATTCAGCCACTGTCGAGACATCAGAGGAAAATTAGGGGTATGTCGTTTAAGCTAAAATTCACAAGCATACTTCATAAATTTTACAGCACGATAACAAAAATCCAAGATATATAATGTGAAGTGCATTTTATGAGCTTTCAAAATATGTATTGCATATTCCTATCGAACTGTCATGGTTAATACGATATGTTCTGCAAAATATTTCTACAAATTATTTAAATTGCAATTCTGCAAGATCTAGTTAACGGACAATATCGATTGTCAGGGTTATTAATCTCAACGTTATAAGCTATCATTAGGAGTAAGATTAAAGGTTCTAGCTGTTATTACAACCAAGTTATGATTTTTTTAAACAGTCACTTTATATCGGTTTCCCAGCCTTTCTTTATAAAAAATGCTACGATCAAGATTTATAAGCTCTTATTTTGAAGATTTTTTTATTCTCTATAAGTTTACTGTTGACAGCATTATGAATAGATGATCGATTACCTTTCACACTATAAGCAAAAACGAAAAAATTTTTCTTATTTGTTGGGGTTTTTACTGTTCAAACAATTTACTTAAACGAGTTTGCTGTTATAATTATTTCAATTATGGCTTATAAACTATTAAGCGGTTTGCTGTTGAATTTTATCACATAAAAATCTCTGTTAGCTGGTGAATTCTTACACAATTTCATCTAAGAAATCTGAATACTCTTGCCAATACAGCGAAATAGAAGTCATTTAAGAGTAATTAGCTTATGCCATCATCAATAATAGTATTTTTTCACGAACTGAAGTTCGACATCCAGGATTCTAGCTTACAGAGACTCCAAATCGGGAGTCGTACTTTGTGTAACGCTGTTTCCCTGTGATTCCTAGGATACAAATCACACGGAAAAATTCGTAGGTTTATTAAAACCTGTCAAAGAAATTACGATACTAACTTTTCGAGAATTTTCAATTTCCTGGATGTCGAACTTCAGTTCGCGAAAAAAAAATTAAATTCAGTTATATGTATATACATAAATAATTATTGGAGAATTCAATCAGTTGAGGGGAGCGCAACTGATGAAGACTAGAAACAATATATTTTCTTGCGTTCAATGGATTGAAAAATCTCCGAAAGTTAGTATCAATAATAGTTAACAAGGGACAAGTGATAAGATTTGATAATCAAATTTATAGAAGAAAATTGAACAATAAAAAAACTAGTAATCGAGTGCGTGAGGCAAGGGCGTTTGTTCAAGAGGAATCGTAAAACTTGAAAAACCCTGGACGATAGAGAAACGAAACAAAGTGGATGTATCTGTCTTTCTCAAGTTCTCCAAGCTGTGACTGTACGTCACTTATTAAAGCGATCAAGCACCAAACAGAAGCCAACTAAGACAGAGATATTACGTCCACTCGGTTTTCTTTCCTTTTCACGCCGCGATAATTTTTTTTCAGCTATTTATAATAAGTATTACTTCTATGTTTAATTTCGAAAAATATTTTCTTTGTTTTTTGTTTATATTACTAAAAGTGATGAAGAATGACGAAACGTTGCAGAGAATCAGAAAACTTTCATCAAAACGAAAAGTCCTGATTGGAGCACTTTTCACAAAGATAAGCCAGAGAAACCTATCAATCATTTCTAAAAAAAGTCTTAACTTCGTTGCAGTAAAAACTGGATAATTTCCCCTAAATGATGTAATGTTTAATAGGGCTCTAGATGGATACTGCCAGATAAGTAGTTTTTGAAGAAGTGTAATTTAAATAATTTATACAGATGTTATACAAACTGCCCTGCTTTTTATGAACTTTCAGAATGTATGAAATATTCTAGTTTTTTTTGTATTTCTTAGTGAAATAACACCACGCTTGTGAACAAAAAACTTTAGAATCAAAGAAATCCAAACGTTTCAAGGTTCCAATCTGACTTCGATGTCAGTGGTATTATAAACTGATTTTTTTTAAATATACAGCTTTATTTTTTCAAGGTGTTATTTAATTCCTGAATGATTGTTGAGGAGGTCTTTGAGATTAATTTGCCTGTACATGGATATTTCTCATCTGAGGTTTTTCTTGCAACAGATAAGAATTTGCAAAGTGTTGTAAAATTGCTCGGATTACTCTACAGAAAGTGTTACTCACAGATATTCTAAGAAAAATAGATGTTTGGAATATGATCAACCAGTATTACTGTGTATTTTCTGAAGGATAGTTGTGGCATCACCAGTTTTTATTACCACCACATAAACTTGAAAATAGTCAAAATGTTTCAAGATCTAAATTAGACCCTGTTTTCAATGGTATAACTTAACACAAACGAACAAAACGTTTCAGCTCGAAATCTGTAGTGGTAACCGATTACTGGGTGTTTTAATTGAACAAATTTTTAAATTTCCCTTAGACATAAATTTTCTTGCGTGTTAAAAAATGTTGAGAGTGACAATCTGACTGGTATTTGATCAGTTGATACTGATAGTTATTTTTTTTTGTTGTTTTAGCTCCGCTTCAGATCTATTCAGGTGGCCCAATTTCTGCATTCAGCTGGCTTCCTTAAGTTTTCTTTGTTCAACAAGATCATTGTTTTATCCAATTCGACCATATATAGTACCATATGGCGGCCAATGGTTATTAGTACCATGTGGCGGCCAGTGGTTATTACATCGTCGGCCAAATTTGATTTGTCCACCTGTCTTCTGGAAATGTTATATTGGTGTTCTTTTTTTCTTAGCTCTAATGATCATATGTATGACCACAAAATACACACAATTACCTATAATTTTGAGTTGCGTTAATTGGGTTCGTATGTCTTAGGTTAGATCTTTTTGAAAGAACGTATAGCTGATGTTAACAGTTTTGAAGATAGGACTATCACAGTTTTGTTGTTGAGATTTTTATTTATGTCTGTTAAACAGAAAAACCAACGAACATTTCCAGTCCTTCAAAGTCACATAACAAGGCTGGTAACAGAAATTATAAACTTATACCACATATTTCCGGATTAGACTAAAAAATGAAACCTACTGGAAATAAATACAAAATAAACACGATTTTTAAACAAATAATGCACTAAGAACAAACTTGACAAAAAAAAACGCAAACGTTGCTCAAAGTTCCAAAAATTGTGTGTACAGTGTGCTTTGTGTCTGCGGGAAAGTTTACACCGGTAAGGCATAAAGACCTCTCCAATAAGAAATGAAGAACACCAATACAACGTCTTAAGAATGGATATTGGTATACACAAAATGGATTGGGACAACACTAAGATATTAGGTACTTAAATAAAATAAACTAAGAAAAGAAAAATCCAAGAAAGTGTCTGCATGTTGTTAAATAATGAAGAAATTGGAACATTCTCTATAAAGATAGCGCTATTATGCAAGAGATCCTATCAAATCAGCATATAAATAACTTCAAAGTTAATTAATCAGTCGGTTGGCAATTGCATGGATTAATATTCTACAAATTGCTTCAAAAAACTGTTCAACGGCGATTCCTGATGAGGAATCGAAAGATCATAGCATACAGATAAGTACAATACAATATAGATCCAAACATATTATACAGATAGGATTATCATTATCATTATTATCAATATTAATTAACAGATTCATAGACCTACTTTCTAGTAGTTAATCCTGCGAGAGAGCGTTTCTATAAGAAGGCAAATAGTGTTCCACAAACTGTCCTTAGGTACTACACCTTGATTTTCACTTATCTAACTTATCTGTTTTTTTTTCTTTTCCGGAAATCATCGTGAGGAGTGAAAACCCAAGAACAACCAAAATAGCTATTTACCTCCTTAATCATCCAGAAACTACTTAAGAATGCTATATATTTCTAATTCCCACTTAGCATTTACTTTTTCTGTCACTAAGCAGTGAATCTCTTTATAGCATACTAATGTGCAGAAATTGTGTACCTAAACTACAAAATTAGCATTTTAATATTTACTTTTCTTTAGATCCTTCCACTGATTTCCGAAAACTCGATTCCTTTCAGCGCGTTCTCTTTAAGTTTACAAATTTTCTATAGGAAAACTCTCTGGTTGTTTCGAAGTTTATAAACTGAACTCGGTATCGCCCCCAAAGTGTTCTTTGTTTTGTGAAGCTCAATGGAGCGAAATCTGTACGCTATGAAAGCAAACAATCAGGGAGGTGGAAGTGCAATTCAGTGGAAAATCAAAAATTTTATATTAAAATTGTTTTATCCGCTCTGATATCGCCTATTTCACTTTTAACAAATTAATGCTCATGCTGTGCATCATACAGATGTAAATGGTTTTGTTTGCAGAGTGACATTGTAGCAGCTTAGAGTTTATCTTAATTTTTCGGTACAGCCACCAAATCTAAATAAGGTCAATAGAAAATTTTCAAAATGAGTGTTCACAAATCTTAATCTAAGCACTTTTTACAGAGAACTCAGAAAAAAAAACGATAAAGTGTTTCTTCATTCTTCCGTTGATTTAATCAAAACTGATACTTAATCTTTCTCCCACTGTTAGCTTATAACGTTAGGATTAATTGGGCTTAAGATCTATACTGTCCGTTAAGTAAATCTTGCATAAGTGCAATTTAAATAATTTACAGAAATATTTTGCAGAACCTTCTTTATTAACCAGGATAATGTGATGGGGATGTATAACACATATTGTGAAAGCAAATGAAATGCTCTGTATGTCTTCAATTTTCCTTATAGTGTCATAAAACGTATTGATAATGCTTGTGAATATTAGCCTAAATGAGCGAGCCTTAATTTCAACACATGTCTTGAGACTGGCGTTTCCAGTCAGTGGAAAGAAGTATTTAAATTAATAGAATAAATGGACGAATATACAGGGAAATAATAATTTATATTTAAAAGAGGGCTGACTTAAAATAAAAACAGTTTAAAAACCGTGTGCAATCACTATTTTCAAACATATCTTCTTTTTTATCTGATTTAATTAAGGTACAATTCAATTGAAATTTTAGCATATTCTCTCTCTCTCTCTTTTACTCCCTCTCTCTTTTCCCTCTCTAATTTTTATTCTTTGTCAATATTTTCCAAATATATTTTAACTTTTTTATTTGTTTTATTATTTGGACCACTTTCTATAAATGTAACTTTGACTCTATATTGCATCCACACTCTATATGCTACTGTGTACTGGTCACTGTTATATAACTTATTGGTCTATCATTTTCTGAACCACCCTGTACAACTATAATTCAACTCAACACAATATTACAACGGTCCTGATACCTTTAAAACAACCCTGTATAAGTCTAAATCCTCTCCACACTATTGACTCTTTCTATTTTTCTATTGTCCTATATACCAAAGATTTTACTTCGCCCCGTATGCCTAGTATTTCATTTAAGCAAGTGCTGATGGTCTACCCTATATAACAAAATTCACCTTTTTGAACCACATGTTATGACTATAAATTTACTCTACCATTTATTTCAATCAGCCGGTATATGCAACTGCTTCTAAAATTTTTTTAAGCCAGGTCTATGACTATACCCCTTCCTACGTCCTATAATTCAAATATCCTAACTGCTTATGCTTATATAACAATTTTTTATACACTTTCAATAACAATAATTTTACCCCACCCTTACTTCAAGCACCTTGTCTAAGCAACTACTTATGTTCCAAACTATATAACTTGTTTAAACCGCTCTGTATAACTATCATTATACTCCACCTTATATTTCAACCATCCTGTATACTCAACTGCTTCTGACAATTTTTAAAGCCTTTTGTATAACTGTAATTATTCTCCGTTCTATAAAGCAAATATCCACTGTGTATAAATATAGTTTTGCAACCACTTTGTATACGCAACTACTTATGTGCTACCCAATACAATATTTTTAGAACCACCCTGTATAACTAATTCAATTCCAACTTATATTTCAACCATCCTATGTATACAACTGCTTATGTACCACCTAATATGACATGAAGGGACGTACACATTTTCAACCGTATTCCACATAGAAAAGACCGCCGGAATAACAAATTTTCGTTTTAATAAGCTAATGGAATATTTTCTGCAATTTCACGCGACTGTAACTTAACTTCGTTTGTAAAATAAACTGACTTCAAAAGCATCAAAATGAAAATCATTACAAACACCCTGTACGACATACTTTCATGGCATATCTTGACATTTAAACTAGATATTTATGATGAAAATCTGACATTTACCATGATGTTCACAATTTTTTCCGATTTTCGAAAAATGGTATGTTTTACGTTATAGAAAAATGTACGGAATCAAGCTGGAACATATCTTTGTATAATACAATTTATAATATTCAAATTGCGTGAGCAGTTTTAGAGAAAACAGTGAAGATTCATTGAAAATCGCTGAAATCTAGTCCGTTATATGCGACCTTTCTGTAATGTTCCTCAATATAATGTGTTTAAATAATCTAAATTGCCGAAGCCGTTTCTGAATAGTCGCTCGTCATACATAAAAAAAGTTGTAGACGAATTGATATAATCCTCCTTTTTAAAGTCGATTAAAAACGTAGTAAACTGCAGTGAAAAAATTCATCTTTTGTCATCAACTCAAGAAAATCCTGGATCCGCCCATGTGTCTTGACAACTATTATCAGTGCTACGATGGTCTGCCGCATATTCGCACTTTTATTCAATATTTATTATTAACCAATTTCCCAGCAAAAAAATAAAGCTGGTGACGACTGTGAATTCTCCGCATTTTTTAATTTTGAAAGAAAGCAAAACAATAGCACTAGCAATACAATTGAAAACTACATTTTCTATCGTCAGAATTAGTATCTTCTGCCTTTGGCGGTTTAAGCGACAAAAGTACACCGCTGCAAAAAAATAAAAGATTTGAATAAAAATGTCCTCAAATATTTCTCTTAAGGTTAATTTATAAAAAGAAATAGTTTGCGGTGTTGCATTTTTTTTGCTCTGGAGTATATCTTATAACCTTATCCAACATTGCATTATCAGAGAATAAGTTTTAACGACATACGGTGATTCCTATTGAGAATCCATAGGTAAAAGCACGACTAGGGCCTTTCAGGATTTTGAGAAAAAAGTAAAAAATCCAAATAATGTCCTATGCACACAATATAAGATGAAATCAAAGGCATAAGTGCCTGTAATTATGTGAAATAATTTCCATATAAATCAAATTGAAACATACAACAAACGCTTCAACTAAATTGTTAATCAGAATTAAAATTGGTAAGTATTCAAATAACACAAATCATCGTTATCTGGAACATACGGACAAATTTTCTAAAATTTATGGGAATATAAAAACTTATTAAGTCCATATTTTTCCCAACCAAATGCAGGTTCATATAATGCGAATTATCAGAATATTCGTTGGTAGTAAAATTCATGTCGACCGAGGACGTGAAAAACAGCTTTTTAAATTTATGTCCTTCCATATTTGAATCGGAAGTGTGCAATCTGTTCATGAAATTACGGAAATTTAGAGATTGATGTCGGCATGACAACCCGTTTAGTTTTAAACCATTTTATGAGCATCAATTTTATGTTTTTAAAAATGTGTCATGCCACTATGAATTTAAAGGTCCATGAACTGAAAGTAGTAACCAAAATACAATAAAGCACTATAATAGGCCATGGCGTCTGGTATGAAAACGAAATTGATTACCAGCAAACTATTCGTGAGAAACACAAGATTTCTGAACCCGATAGTTTTTTGTTTATGGTACAATATGTTTGGTGCTAGTTTTATGTTTAATAGAAAAAAGTTTAAAATAAATCAGTATGAAAATTTTGGCAAATATTTTTTTTTGATTTTTCTATTTTGTGCCCCACGTTAAACATTTCACGTATTGTAATGTTTTTATTTTCACATTCATTCGGGTTCAGTTCAGTTCTTGCATTTATTTAAAAACACAGTCCAACTCACTCTAATTTATTCCCACTACTTTAACACAATTTATATTCACAAGAAATTATTTACATTTTATCTTAACTGTACAATACGACCGACGAAAACTGAATGCCTCTTATCGCCAGCTGTTCATATTTATATATTTATCATGGAATTGTCTGGTACGTCCACGAACCATCGGGAAACTTTTTCATGTTCTGGGAGCTTTAAGGGAATTCCCAGTAACGGCAGCGGTCAGCCTGTTGAGAGGCAAACATTTCGGATTCCCAGAATTTATCGGAATAATGTCCCTTCCACGAATTGGTTGATGGCCGATTGCACCAGCTGTCGGATGAATTCTCGTAAGATTGCCCCTTCCTTAAGACCATTTCGTCCAGGAATGTCCTAGAATCCTTCCTGGTGTGACGATATTTGCAGGACTCTCCATTTCGACAATGGGAAGTTTGGTGGAAGTAACAGTCAACAGTCTTCGAATCTGGGCTGCGAATATTGCCACTGAATCGAAAGATTGTTTCCATCATACTTCTCACCACCATCCAAGTCAGTCCATCCAACCCGCAAGCTATCTTTGGGACCGCCAATTTCATCAGATTCTTCTCCATCATCTCATTCCTCAATTCTACCAGAGTCTTCCAAAAATCGCTGTATGTTGGCTTGTCCTGCGAGAATGTTTTTGTTACCAAATAAAAGATGTCTCTGTTACCCACTGGTTGTTTATCTTCGAGATGAAGGACCTTCCCTACCGCTGGATCTTGCTCGCGTAGCTTCTGGAACTGGCCGTACTTTTTGGCAAACACCTTGGCTATTCCTCTGGACATCCGGAGATCTCGAGCCACACAATGAGCCAGGGCATATTGCATGGGCACCTCAAACAGGTCTTGGGGTTCCTCTCTCGTTACGTCGTGCTGCACTTTCTGCCCATCAGAGTACAGTGCCATAAACTGCTCGAAGGTCATCTCGTCATCGGGTGGTTGGATGCTGCGGACTTGGGCTTGGTCAATTTCGCTGTCTTGACTTCCTTCATAAGGGGCTAACCTGTTGAAATGTACGACCTTTGGTTTTCCCCGAGGTAGCTTCTTTATTCTGTAGACAACATCGTTGATTTTCAATTTGGTACGGCCATTTCAAGATCTCTGTAGCTTGGGCGAATATCCACGACGACGTTGCGGGTTATACAACCAAACAAGATCATCAACTTGGAATTCTCCGTCCTCGGCTTTGATGTCGTAGGCTTCCTTCATTGGGGCACTGGCATTCTCGATGTTTAACCGGACTCGTTCATGGATGTCGTTCATCTTTTGACGTAGCTGGCTGACGTAGTTTTCACCTGCGGTATCTTCTCCTGGGGGACATCCAAACTTCAAATCGCATGGTAGTCTCAATTCTCGTCCCATGATAATACTGGCCGGGGTCTGACCCGTGGACTCGTGCACAGACGAACGATATGCTATTAGAAACAAATGCCGATACTGGTCCCAGTCTCTTTAGTGGTCAGAGACTACCTTTGACAAATGGCGGTTAATGGTTCTATTCATCCGTTCTACCATTCCATCGGATTGCGGGTGTAATGCTGTCGTCTTGAAAAAGAGTAGACTCGAAATTTCTACCTTGGTCTGAGTGCAACTCCAAGGGAACACCAAAACGACTGATCCATTCCTTGACAAGGACATCAGCAACGGCCAAGGCTTCTTGATTCGGCAAGGCATACGCTTCGGCCCTTTTACTAAAATAGTCCATCACCACCACAAATGTATGTATTTCCAGAGTCGGATTCAAGAAATGGATCGGCAACACCAATGGCTACTCTTTCGAATGGACTGCCCACGTTATATTGCTTCATGGGAGCTTTTGGTCGCTTCTGAGGCCTATTACTTGCTGCACAAACCGTACATTTCCGGCACCACTCCTTAACATCTACTTGGCAGTTAACCCAATAGAAGCGTTCTCTCAACTTCCCCAGGGTTTTCGTTACTCCCATATGTCCTCCAGTTGTACCATCATGTAGTTCTCGCAAAACCTCTTGTCTCCTATTTCTGGGAACTACAATCTGTTTTCTGTCGTTTCCCCCCTCTGGAGTCTCCAAGACGCGCTTCAGAAGTCCATTTTCCAGGATGAGGGAGTTCCACTGAGCCCAGTACGACTTTCTGGTTGGTGAGTATGGGCAAATCTCCTGCCACTTAGGTTTGCGGGCTTCTTCCTTCCACCGGATAACCTCTTTCAAATCTGGATCTAATCTTTGGTCTTTTCGGATCTCCTCAAATTGCCAGTGGTCATTTACGGCGGTAGTTCTACATAGAGCAGCTCTTTTGCCTTCGGTTCGCTGACCATGTTTACAATTATCAGAGCCTGGTCTCTTGGATAAGACATCAGCGTTCTTATAGCTCATTGCAACGCGATGTTCTGACGAGGAAGTCGGTACTCCGTTGCTCTCCTTGCAACTACTCTGAATATGGCCTACCTTACGACACTTCCGACATCTCATTAGTCTTTGTTTTGTGAGGACTTCCTTTACTATCTTCCTTATAGCGACTTCAATATTTCCGACATCTTCTGATTCTCTTTCTCTGCCCTGACCTCTACAGGTATTTTTCGAAGCCTCAAATTCCAGAGCTCGAGTCAGTGCATCCACTAATTGAGTCGGTCGAGTTAGTATCAATTCTTGTCAGGCTTCTTGGTCTCGGAGTCCATCCAAAATCGCTTGGACTGCTAACCTTTCGATTACGTTTTCCGGTGTGGCTGGATAAGCAAGGCGAATGAAACGGGCAATATCAGCTCCAAATTCTTGTAAGGATTGATTCGCATTCTGGTGGCGATTTTTCAATTGGTGGTAGACGTGCTCCAAGTGGGTTTGACCATACCTCAATTCTAAATGTTTAACCAGTTGCTCATAGTCTTTTTGCTCAGAGGCATTCAAGGTTTGCAAAATATCTGTCGTATCCCCCCTTAAGGCGAGTGTTAGTGGCCAATTTTCGAATCCACTACTTCAAGACTGTTTCTGATTTCGGTCTTTGGTGGAGCTTCTCCCCTTTGTATTGTGACTACCTGTTCTCTTATTTTGCTGATCTCACCCTCCATTATATGTTTTAGCTCTTCTATCCGCGTTTCATTTTCGAGTATTGTCTGCTTTAGCTCTTCTACCCGCGTTTCATTTTTGCCTGACTCTTCGGCTATTGTTTGCTTTAGCTCCTCCATCTAAACCTCATTTTCGAATATTTTCTCTTCCAGCATTGCTGAATTTTTCTGTACCTTGCTTTCTTTTAGGGATTTAGAATTTTCCAGTAATTTGTCTTCCAGGATTTTAGAATTTTCTGCTAATTTATCTTCTAACGCCTCTTTCAAGTTACAGAATTTTCCAGCAATTTACCTTCTAGGATTTTAGAATTTTCTAGCAATATATCTTCTAAAGCCTCTTTCAAATTTTTAGAATTTTCTAGCAATTTGTCTTCCAAAGTCTTAGAATTTTCTTCAATTTTTTTAAGTAGCATGCTCATGTCAACAGTATCGGGATCGTTACATTCATTTATTAGAGCATCTCGTAGCCGTTGTACTAATTCACTTTTCATCCCACTAATTTCTAAATCCCGTTCCTCCAGTTCTTTTGTTTTAAATCAGTCACTTTCAACTGGTCCAACCTCACCGCTTTAAACATTATCAGTTTATTTATTTTTCACTTCTAGAGTTCCACAAATACACCTACACCTGTCACCACTGTAATGTTTTTATTTTCACACTCGGGTTCAGTTCAGTTCTTGGATTTATTTAAAAACACAGTCCAACTCTCTCTAATTTATTTCCACTACTTTAACACAATTTATATTCACAAGAAACTATTTACATTTTATCTTAACTGTTCAATACGCCCGACGAAAACTGAATGCCCCTTATCGCCAGCTGTTCATATTTATATATTTCTCTTCGAATTCTCTGGTAAGTCCACGAACCATCGCGAAACTCTTTCATGTTCTGGAAGCTTTAAGGGAATTCCCAGTAACAGCAGCGGTCGGCCTGTTGAGAGACAAAACATTTCGCATTTCCAGAAGTGTTGGAGTAACGTCCCTTCCACGAATTGGTTGATGGCCGATTGCACCAGCTGTCGGATGAATTCTCGTAACAGTATGTTAGATTGATGAAAACTAGGATTCTAATTTTTCTAAAATCCTTCATTCAAAACGAAGAAATATAATAGTACTATTGTCCGACAAAATTTATAACTTGTAGCAGTCCGACGCTCTGAGAGACGCCGTTTCCTGACGTGACATGAATCACGGCGACGAACATCGCAGAACAGAGCGCCGTTTCATTGGCACAGAATTGAACGAGAAAAACCATGTAAAAAATTGGAATTAGCGTCGGTGAAGCAGTTATTTATAATTGGTTGAGATCTTAAATATTTTCTTGTGATTAATCAAATCTTTAATGGTTGAGATTTTTTCTTAAAAATTAAATTATTCTTTGTTGATTACAGTAAGTGGATGAGACTGATTAATTTACTATATTTCAATTACATTATAGGTAAGAGGAAATTGTGATTAATTTATTTTGTTAGATGATAATTAAAGTGTATGTAAATGTATTTTATGTAGGAATCTATTATATGTAGTGCACGCTGGAAATTTAAAATATATGAGATAAAGGTAAAATAAAAACATTTAAATAATCCTCTAAAGAGTAAAGAAATAAAATGTATTTTTGCGTTTTAACTTCAGTTTTAGTACTTATTATTTTTTTGATGAGAGTCATCGCACTGAGCTCTGCAGAGTGGTTTCAGATGGGTCGGCGACATACACGTTAATCAATACTAGCTGTCGCCCAGTGGTCGAAATTCGACCAATTATGCCAATAAGTAACGAAATCCTAGTTCTTTTTTAGATATAATTACTAAGACTATATTTGTGTTCATATTCGTAATTCTTAATTTAATACGACAAATATGTGTGCACACCCTGTATAACTATGATTGTACTGCGCCTTCTATTCCAAGAACTCTGTAAATTCAACCGCTAGTGGGCAACCCTATATAATTATTTTGTTCTAACCATTCTTTATAATATAATTGCACTCAATTCTCTAATATTTATTAAAATCCTTATTATAATAAATCTATCTCATAATGTATTTCCACCACCCTGTATATGTAACTGCTATTGGACTACCTAAAATCAAAATTTTTGGTAACATATTTTTAACCACTCTATGTAACTATAATTCTACTCTGGGCAATATTTTAACTACCCTGAATATGCAACTGCTCATGGATCAGAGCGGTAAAACTATAATTCCACTCCAACCAATCTGTATTTGCGACTGCCTATGAGCCACCATATTTACCATTAGTTTATGAAATTATTAACAATCTGCTGTAACTATAATTCTACTCCGACCTATATTTCAATCAGCATATATATGCAACTCATCCTGGGCTACTCTATACTTCTTTTCTAACATTTTTTATAATCATCCATTATATCTAAAATTCCTCTTAACCTATATTGCATCTATCCTATATATGCAACTGCTTATGGGTTACGAAATGTTGCATTTTTATTCTAACTTTTTTAGACCACACTGTTTAACTACAATTCTACTCCAGCTAATATTTCCGCCACCCTGTATATTCATCTCTGTATATTTTTTGCCCCACCCTGTATAACTGTAATTCCATTGCGCCCTCTGTTCCAATAACCCTGTAAATTTAACCACTAACGGGCTTCCCAATTAAATTATTTTTTCAAACCACCCTGTATAGTTATAATTGAACTCTACTCTATATTTTAAACACTCTATATATGCTACTGCTTATGTGCCACTCAAGAAACATTTGATTTCTAACATATCTGATATCACTCTGTATAATGATAATCTATAACGCCTTATATCTCAATTTAGAACATGAGAACACATAACTTTTTACCTATCCAAAAACCGCCTAAGCAGCAATTTTTACTTTAAATTCTTGAAGGGTTCAGCTGTAAAAATGTAATGTTAGAAAAATATCAAATAGTGATAAAATTCTTATAAGATCCTACACATCAATTTCATTTGGAACAGTTTCAATCTCAAGTAGGTTACCATTTGATTTCAGCCTATATTGAAACTATTGTAATCTCAAAACTCAGCTGTCATAATTATTGTCACAGTCTCGTTCTTTTTCGGTAATACCATTTTTCCCGATGAATCGAATTTGTAGACGCCAAAACTCCGAAATTAAATTGTGACAAATAAGTCATACTGCTCTTTGCAACAATTACAAATTGATAAGATATATATATATATATATATATATATATATATATATATATATAAACAGACATTATATGTATTATATTGTTAGATAGATAAGTAAAAATATTTTTGCAGCATATCACATCTCGCTAACAGATCATTTAAGATTTCTGACTGACTGCTAATATTTTAGACGACATGTTAAAATTAATTTAAAAAATTACCTTATATCGACTAAAACAACAAGATACTACTAATACTTATTCAAGTTTCATTTGCACATGGCATAAAATAAAAAACACTCAACTTTTAAGGATCAAATCAAATGCATAACTTAGCTTTATATTCTCTTTACAGTTCGTTTACTTACGTAAAAGTTTTCATGAGGACTATATCCAAAACATTTAAGAAATACAATTCACCTACTGTTAATTTATGTTAAATAATACCTTCATATGTTGACAATTTTTGTGAGTTCATTGAAATTGAAATTTTGAAAATAATATATTGGTAATATTCACCTAGCGGCTAGCACTGTTATGAAATGTCAAAATGAAATCAATTACAATGAGGTCGGCCGTGAATTGTCCGCCAGCATTATGATTTATTGCCATGATGTCAGATGTAACTATTTATCTTGAGTTTTACTATTTGCATTTATATCTTGGACTTTGTAATCTTAGTTAAGTTGCATGAACCTATTAGCCTTTAAAATAAAGATAAAATAGATTAAAAGTATAATGTTAAAATAATAAAATATTATCTGAAAAATAAATAATAAATCAGTTGCCACGGAATACAAATTTCCGATTTTAGTTAACAAAAAATTTAGAAAAACTTGCGAGTTTCCAATAACTTTATTATATAATATAAACTTTTGTGGTTGAGATCTCAATAATGTAGATTAACTTTCAGAACCAAACAAAATTTGTTAGTTTTTCGTTTAAATTAGTTTTGTTTTTCTCATTCGAGTCAATCCATTTTACGATTTTCTCTCCAACCAATCTGGCGGCACTGTTCGGCATTGACAGTGCATGTGCATAGTGCATACGTATATTATGAATTTTCTATTTTATTTTATCTAATAAATGAACCAATTTGGAAATAAATCTTAGTATTCTGCACTGAAGGTCGTCATTAGCAGTTAAACAAAACAAAAATAAAGTAAATCGGTTGAAGGACAGAGGAGAAAATGGTACCTAACCGTTTTGTCTTTGCCTATTTATATATAGATTCCCTGTGGTAGACCATTGATTTTTTTGCGTTTTAACTTTAGTTTTAGTACTTATTAATTTTTTGATGAGAGTCATCGCGCTGAGCACCGCAAAGTGGTTTCAGATATGTCGGCGACATACACGTTAATCAATATCCCCTGTGGTAGACCATTGAGAAATTTCATTTGGTACGGTATAGTGCTATTATAATTTATAAATGCAGCTCAGCAGTGCAATCAGAATTCGCGATCGGCAACATTTTTAGAGAATATACGTCGTGCTGTAAACATTGTTATATATTGTTACAATATTTAATTGACTGTAACAGAAGAATTTTCTACATATTATTCACCGTAGTAAAAACTAACTCATTAAGAAACAAAACGTTTAGCAAAAACGTATATCTAGTCTTTTACCGAAAGAATCATCGAGAGAAACGGGGACAGGATATAAATGCGGCGCGCGAAGGAGACAAGTTCAGTAGTGTAATAGCTGACGTACGTTTACTCATCATTGCAATTATTAGTGGAAGTTTTAGAGTTTAGTAGTGATTGTGAATGTTTGCTGAAAATAAAGAAGATTTATTGCCATTGTAAATTAATTGTTTTAAATTCCACGAAGCCCATACTATTTGGTAATGAAAGTGAAACTAAGTGGGTTGTAAACTGTCGACTATTGCCAACAACTATACGTACGTCAGAAATGGGCGAGACTCGCAAGAAAGTATTCAAACACGTTACCGATGAGGTAGACGAGAAAATAAGTCAGATCTTGGAAAACTGTGACAAAAGGAACATGCAAATTCGAGAAGAAATCCGACAGAGGTTAGTGCAATCTTTTGATGAGTACAGCAAAATTAAATTAGAAAATCTTGTAGCCTTAATGGATGAAAAGCAACAAAACCGTGTCACTAGCATAGACGAAAAGCAACACAACCTTGGCATTACCATGAAAGGTGAACAGCAAACCTTTTCACTACCATAGACAAGAACAACAAAATGCAATTGAAAGGTTAATTTTTAAAGTTTAAGAAAAACCACAAGCTGATGAATGAAAAAGGCAACAATTTGAACAACTAATGCAGATAGTAACACAATGTAACGAAGCAGTTAATCAGAAAATACAGAGCAGTTAATCAGAAAATACAGACCCGGATGAAGGACACAATGCAGCAATACAATGTGGACATTCCATTTGAGAGAATTGCCATTGAGTTCGCAGGATCATGAAAATTACATTCTAGTCGCAATAAATTAGTTCAGCAAATGGACATATGCTATACCCAATCAAGAAGCAACCACGGTAGCGATGGTACTGGTGGAACAGCTTTTTAGTGTCCCGTTGGAGTTACATTCTGGCCAAGGGTGTAACTTCAAATCCAACTTATTCTAAAAGGTCTGTACGATGTTGGGCATTAAGAAAACGAATACAACTCGCCTATATCCACAATCGGGTAGAAAGATTCTGCAGGACCTTGGTACACCATCTAGCCAAGATGGTCAGAAAAAATCAGTGTGATTGGGATGAGCATTTTCCACTGTTCCTGTTGGCCTATGGGTTAGTAGTACACACGACTCCAGCCAGGGTACTAGTCGGAAAGGAGCTGAGACTGCCATGTGATTTGGCCTTTGACCGACCAGAAGAACCTTCTACTCCGACAAAGCATGCTGACCATACACGAACTAGCCCGAATGCAGATGTTGGTAACCAGTGATGAAGGCACACTATGATCTCAAGGCAAATTCAGTCAGGTTCCAGAAGAGAGACAAAGTGTGGTTATACAACCTCCAGTGGAGTGAAGGCAAGTCTCCTAAGCTCACACCAGCCTGGAACGATCCATACGAATTGGTCAAGATGATCAATGACGCTGTCTATCATATTCGCCGAAATGCGAGTGCTAAGATGAGGGTGGATCGACTGGGCCCCTATCATGGAGAAGACAATTAAAGAGGGGGAGAGTGTTATCTATATGTAAATAGGCAAAGACAAAACGGTTAGGTACCATTTTCTCCTTTGTCTCTCAACCGAATTTCTTTATTTTTGTTTTGTTTACTAGCAAGTGACGGCCTTCAGTGCAGAACGCTAAAATTTATTTATAATATTGGTTCACTCATTAAATATAATATAATAAAAAATATTTTATTTACGTCCATACTGTCAATGCCAAACAGATAACAGTAACAGTGTCGCCAGATTGCTTGGAGAGAAAATAGTAAGATGGATTGACTCGAATGTGAAAGGCAAATTAAATTAACCTTAAAACTAACAAATTTTGATTCCAGATAAATTTATATTACTTAATAATGGCCATTCACTGGGCTATCGCAAGTTTGCAACTTTCATTGCTTTGTAAATATGGTTTGTGAACTAAAATAAGAATTATGTTGCAATTGATAAATTTATTTCTGATAATATTTTATTAATTTTAATGTTATACTTTCAATTTGAAGATTATTTTAATTTTTACCTTATAAATTTCATATAATTGGAATAAGATTACAAAAAATGTGAATTAATGCACTGATTGTGAGATTCAAGACAAATAGTTAGATCTGGCAGCTATGAATTTTAACATTTCAGAATATTGTTTGGTGTAAGATTATTTTAGCACGATGGTAAAGGTAAGTTGTAAATTGAGTGTGTGAAGTTCAAGATTTCAGCTTCATTCACTACGAAAAGTTTTTAACTAATTACTTATTTATCATTAATTAACAGAAGTTACTTATATTTATTTATGTTTTCCATACAAAACAGAAACAATCATTGCTTACTATGTGTTTCATTTAAGTTAATGAACTTATGATTTTGGTTGAAAGTTTATTAATATGTAGTATGCTTTATAGTTATTTGGAATGTAACAGTAGGTATAACACCTTCATACTAACCTTTGAGTTGGTTAATTTCATTTTTTGCTTACGACCTGAAATCGATAACTCTGAAATGCCAGAATACAAGATTCTATTTCGTTTTATTTCTTATTCTAAGACTATTGAAAATTTTCAGTCTCAAATCAAAAAAATATTTTTGAAAAATGTAGGTATTAACTAATGTTTTAAATATTACATATAATATTAATTCATTATTTAATATAATGTCAATATTTTTAAAGAGATTTATTCTTGATGTTAAAAATTATAACTACATATTTAGATATATTTAAATTTCAATTATTTTTAGTAGGGAATCAGTTGGTTACTGTTTTGTGTACATGCATTTTAGCTAATAAAAAATTTAGTTATTATTACATGGTTCCATTCATGCAAAATCCTGGTTTTATTACAAGGTGACGGTGACCTAAAATAAACATGTCACTGATATTTTAATGATGTGTATTTATAATATAAAGAAATTCAATGCATATACTGATTTGTTATGGTAAGTTAGGTACATAGGTCTATTTTACAAAGAAATATATTTTTACTCAACATATTATTCCTTCGAAAACGGTTAAACTATTGAGCAATTATATATGGAAGAAGCCTTACTCGCTGTTAAATCATGTGAAGACCATCTTTGATAGTTCAGCATCATTATTTATTCTTCAGTAGTAAAATAGTCAATGTAGTAGATCAGTATTGATTTTTCGGACAAGTAGACTTTCCTTTTAATTATTCTGTAAGTTTTTGTTATGAATTTAATTATTTTATTGCTACATTATTTTCACTTCTTCCGAAGGTCTGGTGTAATAAATTGACAATCAGTGGACAACAGAAAATATATTAAAAATTGTAGTTTTTATAAGGTTGTTTGACATATATATTTTTTTATTTTATTAACACGATTGAAACTGCAAATGCCGAAAACTTTTAGGTTATAAAGTTCAATCCCACCAAAAACTAGGCAGTCACCCATTTTTCAAAATTATTTGGAATACCTATATTTAATTAAATTCTCATATATTTTTTTTATGTCAATAGATTTGTCAATATGACATGAACGATTTGGGGGGGAGGGAGGGGTTCATGACGCCTTCTTCTCTAGTCTCTACACTTTATTTCTGATAGACATATACTTTTGACAGACGAACCCAATAATGTTCACAATTTGATGATTTGATGAAATAGGGTCGAATTTCGACTATTGGGTGACCAGGTGACAGGGAAATTCTTCTCGAAATAATTCACCGTAATACAAACTAACTCACCGATAAACAAAACGTTTAGCAAAAAAGGGTTTCTAGCCTATAACCGAAAGAATCATCGAAAGTAACAAGGGTGCTCGAAGGAGACAAGTTTAGTAGTAGAATATTTCGTGTTTAGAATTTTTGGTCAAAATAAACAAGATTTATTTTCGGTGAAAATTAATTATTTTAAAATCCATGGAGTTCGTAATAATATTATGTAAGTACAAAGACGAACAAAAACTTTTTTCCCAAAATTTTCCACAGAATATTTGTTCGACACATTTTAATTAAAATTTCCGACGCGCCCAACTTTACAAACGAACTTTTTCCCTGAGATATCTATTCAAGCAACGATTTTTGGTCATTGAATTTTCATAAGATTTCACGATGAAGTCAAAGCGAATGAAGAGTTTGCGAATCAGAAAGGGTCCCGACGATCTATTGAAATTCAAACTCAGCCGCAAGCGTTCGGCGTCGAAGGAGTAACGGACGCTTTGCTCGTCGGGTGGTTTATAATATCAGTTTTATTTGAATAATTCCGGCACGGCGGCAGCGGCGACGGGAGACTTGCTCCTTTGTGCTTTAGTGTTGAACTAATTTGTATGTTCAAAAGGATACCAGATTCCTGTGTAATCGTTAGGAATAATAAAGCTGCACATTTGAGGGTAATGTTATTTTCTCTGCCGTATTGAAACATTTCAACGGATTAGTTTTGTTGGGGATGTGGCGTGCGAAAATAAACACTGGCATTTCGCACTGAACGTCTAATTTGTTTTGAAATGTCTCGTCTGTGAGGTTTAAGCGGCAGAGAACGGTTTGGTTGAGAATATTTAACGGCAATTTGCACCTATTCGCGCAAGAGTTCAAAAATTAAATAACTCGTAGCCTGAGAAAATTCAACGAAAGAAATTAAAGGGTAATCTTGAAGAAATTTGTATGTATTAAGTTGAATTCCTTTAGGTTAATGTCTGCTTGCTTAAATCTTTCGAATTGGAAGAAAGTAAGTATAAGACGTTAGCTATAACGTAAGTTAGAAACACTGTACTGAACTATTAGAAGCAAGCTTAACCTTACATAAATATATTTTAAAAAAATCACCGACTTCAATTCATAGTAGCAATAATGACACTAAACAGTAAAAAATAATTCAAATGGATATTGAAAACGAAAGATATTATATGTTCTATAGGACTGCGTTTGAATTTGATGCCAAGCCTAAGAAATACATATATTTTAGATAGGAATATAAACAGCTTTATAAATTGAACTATTATTAATTTATAATGCTATTCATACGCCATGTTACACACAAATTTTTGAGGCTTGCCAACAACTTTAAACACAGTCCTATAGAACCTATAATATATTTAGTTTTAAATATCCACACGAATTATTTTTTACTTTTAGAGTCATTATTGTTACTATGAACTGAAGTCGGTGATTATTTTTTACTTTTTGTTCTTTTTGGTGATATAATAGCGTAACTGGGTGCATGTTTCAGTTGTTACTAACTTTGTTTTATAACATTTTTTGTAGACAAAACAGGAGTATTTTATTATTGAAATTATTATGATATTATTGATTAAATTGAAAAACTAACATATGAAGATTTTATTATAGGTTGGAAACTGGAAGAATATATATTTTTAAATATTTATATGTTAATATTTGGGTAACAGAACTTTACTCGCAAATTCAGGGTTTCGAAAAAAATGTGGATACGTATATGTAAATATGCCATATACATAAATTTCATCATCAGTTTAATTTCAATTCTCTAACATTTACACTCTTTATAATAATTCCACTTTATATTTTGTAAACCATCCTATATAACTATAACACTTTATATTCCAACCATCCTGTATAACAATAACACTTTATCTTCTGTATATGCGACTGTCTATGAACGACACTATAAACACTTTTTGTTTGGAATTTCTTTTAACCACCTACTATAAATTTATTTCCATTGGCCTATATTTCAACCCATCGTATACATACAACTCCTTGTAGGGTACCCAATAAAACATTTATTTTCTTATTATTTTTTAAATCACCCTGTATAACTACAATTCGTTTAAAGCCCATATTGCAACCACCCTATATATGCAACTGCCTATGTGCTAAAAATATAGAACTTCTGTTGTAACATTTTTTAAAGCAAGCTACATAACTATAATTATACTCCAGCATATACGTCACCACCCTGTATATATACCTGCCAATAGCCACCCAATTTAACATTTTTTGAACCACCCTGTTAAGCTATATTTCCACTCTACCCTATCCTCCAACCATTCTTTATTTGTAACTGCTAAGGAACTACCCTACAGGTATAACATTCTTTTACTATTTTTTAAAACAACTTGTATAACTACAATTTCTCTCCACTATATATTCCAGTTTCTCTGTATATGCAACTATTTTAACCATCCTATATAATTATAATTCCAAAACGCTCTATATTTCAATGAATTTATATAAGTATATAAAACTGCTTATTGCCAAAAGAAATGTTAGATCGTTCACTATTTAGGAAAATGCATCTTTTTGACAAAACTCGTATACAGTCATTGATAAAAGTAATTTGTGATGATTTCGTTTTAGGTTCCAAAAAATTGCATTTTTTTTATTTTCTAAATATTACCAATAAGAAAATTTTCGATACCATTCTAACTTAACTGCACCCTCTATACACGGTGTCCCAAAAGTCCCGGAACGGCATTTTATCTCGACAGGAACGCATTTTAGAGAAAAATGTTTCAAACAAAACTTATAGAATTTGTCCCTGGCTATCGAACTGTGATCTTGAATTTGACCTTGACCTTCAAGGTCATTTCAAGGTCAAGTCGATTTTTCAAATGGGACAACATATTTCTGACCTCGGAAATGAAAAGATCGCAAAATTTTACGTTCAAATATCTCCTTGACCATTTTTAAAACTTAACCTCTGGTGGTCAGTAAAGATCAAGTCAAGGTCAAGAACAACTTCGTTGCGTAGCCATACTACGCATCGCATTGCCGTGGAAAAATCCTAAACCTTAGTTCTTGAAAAAAAAATTTAAAACCCATATTTGACGAGCTACGCAACGAAGTTGTTCTTGACCTTGACTTGACTTTTACTGACAACCAGAGGTCATGTTTTAAAAATGGTCAAGGACATATTTGAACGTAAAATTTTCCGATCTTCTCTTTTCCGAAAAAATCGACTTGACCTTGAAATGACCTTGAAGGTCAAGGTGACAATTCGATAGCCAGGGACGAATCCTATAAGTTTTGTTTGAAACATTTTTCTCTAAAATGCGTTCCCGCCGAGATAAAATGCCGTTCCGGGACTTTTGGACACCCTGTATGTATATATATATATATATATATATATATATATATGCAGACAAATTGAAAACATTAATCTTGAAATATTTTGATGAAATTCCAATCAATTTTCAAATAATTTCATCCTAGATTCCAAATATGAATAACTAAAAAGTTTTAATCCAGCGCATTCACCAAATATTAACATACACTCACTCAGAAGTCGGTTACTACATATTTTCGATTTTTTCCAAAATAGCCAATTCCATGTCATTGATAAAAATTGAAAAAAATATGAGACCAATCTGGAAGTATACTCTATCAAATGAAAAAAGGATGATCGAAGTCGGTTCATAGTTGCCGGCGTACGAAGGTAACAACATAAAAAAAAACAACAGAATTGAGAACCTCCTATTTTGAAGTCGGTTAAACATAAAGTTGCTTCTGTTTACTTTTTATATTAAAACGTGCTGATACTAAAAAGCAATTGACTCAAATTATGACTCACAATGTACGCGAGAACACCACACAAACTAATGTAATAGAGAAAGAAACTCAAAAACAGAAATGAAATTAAATATAAAAGCATTTATGAACACAAAGTCAGAAATCAAAGAAGCTAAAGAAGTGTGTTCAATTTACACAGGAAATTAAAAGAAGTTGCTGGATCATATAGAAGAAACAGCATCAGCACTGTTGTGAAGAACGAAGGACATGTGCTGTTGGAATCTGAAGTAGTGGAAGAATGGTAGGCATACATCAAAGACATATTTGAAGATAACAGAAAAGACATGCCGAAGTTGAAGGCAGAATCACGACCATCAATATAAGTTTCTGAAGTGGTAAGAGCTATAAACCAAGAAAAAAATAACAAAGCAAGTGGACCCGATCAAATACATAGTGAGTGGTTGAAATTATTAAACGATGAAAACATTGCTAAACAAGAAAGAATATGAAAGTGGTCATATCCCATCGGACTGGCTAAAACCAATCTAAATCCTTCTGCTAAAAAACCAAACAAGAAAATGTTCGGACATCAACGCATTCTCCAAAAAGAATCAGCAACAACTGCCATACTCTAAGCGTCCCTTTACACGTGCCGGTTGAATTCACCCGGCATAGTAAACATTATAGGTAGCTGTCGGCCAGACGCCGGGTGAATTTGTCCGGCATGTGTGACACGGTACGTGGGGGTACATGCAACACTGCCCTCATTCATATCGTAACAAATTTTAATCATCAAAATATTACTAAATTTATCGGTAGACACATAAAAAAGTAATACCATTCGGGTCTCTATCCTAGGTAATAATAATATTGGAGATAGATACAACAATATTATTATCTAGTTCACCTCGCGTAGGCTGTTCAAAATTCTGGTTACCGTAGGATGGTGACTGTATCATGATCATCTCATTTTTCGTTTCCTTCATACCCATGCTCAAGCTCAACATTGTCAGAGAATAGTAGATGTGGGGTGGTTAGTAAATTAACACCAATGTTGTAAACTGCACAAAGATGTTTGCAAAATGTTCCTTCAGCTCCAAAAGGCCAATCGCATTGCATAATGTTATGTCAACGATACACAAAAGATTGTTGTATTCTGATGAGACGGCTGTATAAATTGTACTGTCGTTTCCTCCACAGCAAAAAACGCAAACCTAATGGTATTTTTTTAAAAAAAGCTACAGTTTCTTATCATGTCCATTCTGCTTATAAAATTCTTCCAATGAAGGGCAAACAAAGTTGGCCAAAGATTGTTTGAAAGCTTTGCACCTGTTTAAAACTCGATCTTTGAATATACGGATGGAAACCTCAATGATGTTGTCTTCTTGTGATATATTTTTTGCGAAAAGAGAGATACTATCCACTAAACACCAATAAAAAACAAACAGATAACAACCATTGACAATAGCGACAATAATAAATTATTTTATCTCAGTGCCAATAACTCGAAATATTTCTTGTGGTGCGCTAGCCCCTTAGAGAACGGAGGTGCAGCCCGTCATCGGGTGGATTTCAACCAGCACGTGTGAAGCGATGCTATGAGTTCAGAGAAATGGTTTCAGACGATGAATGAGAACCAGGGAAGCGCTTTTACCATTGAAACGCTCCTGCAAAGGTGTTACGAAGTGAAAAAGCCTGTGTACTAGTACATTAGTCATTTTGGAAATGCCTTTGAACGCGTCCTGCACACCAAGCCAATTTCAGCTCTCCAAAAGATCAAACTAGATGAGAAAGACTGATTTCACATTTGTATATGGACCAAACAGCTACCATGAGCGTGAATAACAGAAAATCTATGCAAGTCACGATTACGCGGGGTGTGAGGCAAAGGTGCATACTTTCCCCCACACTCTTTAATCTATTCGGAAAATCAAAAAGGAACCATAATAGGTGGAGAAAAGTAATATCAGATATGTCGACGATATCGTAATTATAGCAGAAAACATTGTATGTATGCAAGAATTGGTAAAAAGAGTTAATGAAGCTTGTAGGAACTGGGGACTATCTATTAATATAAACAAGAATAAATATATGATTGTGAGTAAAGTAGATGTAAGTCAGATGCTACTACTGGTAAACAAAAAACCGTTGGAGAGGTTGGTAAAGTTAAAATACTTTGTAAAACATCCATATCCCGAAAGCATCTTTGTAATGAAATTATTTATTTGTCTATGTCGACAACTAACCCAAGCTCTCACACCTATATGAGTTGTTTTGTTTTGTTTCTACTGGGTCCCGTTTAGGTCATACTCGCGTCGAATTCTCCCTTTCTTCCTTCAATACTAATTGCATCTACTCTCCTCCACCCTTGCCGTAAATGCAGACTGAAGCACCATTCAAAACCACCTACGTAACGACACTAGGTCCACATAACCCCTCTTCAAGACCCCAATGGACGTCACAGCAGTCTGTGAATTACCGGCATGTGGTTATGCTCACTGAACCTTATTTGTTCCCTTGACTCTTGCAGCGATCGTCAAATCGTCTGCAAAGGCCAAGCTCACGCATTCGCCTGGACAAGATAGCCAGATCTTACTGCATTTTCACAGTGTTGGGTCCAAGACTCTCTCCGCATCTCCCACCAGTAAATTCTTCTTCTTCAAGAGATATTTCTGGAGCACATTTACTATTCTTGTACTTAAACTTAACTCGTTTGCCCTTAAGCATTACACATTGCTGAGTTAAATGCCATTTCTAAGTCTACACCCACAACAGACACTCATTTCTAATCTGGAAGCCGAGAAGCAAAACTCTTGGAACCTTTGAGGTTTTGGGGTTGTTTCGTGACCTTGAACACAATCGGCCATTACTTTGAAAGTAACGATATGTGGGAGGTAACTTTAAATTAAATATAAGGACGAATTTGTATTAAAAGTGAAACAACATATTTGAAACAAATAATGTTTAGAGGAATTTGAATAAAAAAATCAGAAGTCGTGTGAAAATAAAGGTTTGTGTTTATATATCTGTGATATACCAGAAATTCCACATTAAATGGTGTGGAAGTAATAGGTCCAACTTACAATCTTTTTAAAGTATATTTTAATTTTCAATTTTTTTTGACAAACTGACCTGGCTTATATACCTCGTTCTGATGGAATTGTGAATAATAAATAAATCTTATAATATTTACTGAATTTCACTTCATAGTAACAATATGTATTTAACAGATTCTTTGTGAATAATAGGATTATTTTTGTAGCTTTTACTCTGAGGATAGGATACATTTTTGAACTTCCAAATAATATTATAATACCTCATAACATAATTCTGTGTTTCATTGAACCTCCCTCAAATGAATGACTTTGTCGCAGATGATATTTGTATCTGGCGGCAACGGAGAGTTTTGCTTCTGGATTTGATTATTCTGTGGTACTAGTTCCATTATCTTTATAAAAACTTTCTATTTATTCCTCAATCCCTGACAAAATTTATGTTCATACAATTTGTCCTCAACATCTAGTAACGTAATGTGCCTATACTTAAGTTGGTCACCTCCATCCATTTGCGCTCTGGTTTTCTCCATACTTGTGGAAACTGTTGTTCCACCCATATATGGTTAAACTTGCGTATTGCTGACAGTTTTGAATAATACCAAACATTGCAAACCGAAAATAAACTACTTGGTGTGATTATGCAAAAATACTTATCAAAATAAAATATAATATTGTAATATTAATTACATAACTTTTGGGTTATTATTACTGACAGATTCGAGAATTGTTTACGGGAAAATTTTATAAGAATAACTATTAAAATCCAAAGGGTAGCTTTTGTTGGCAATGTGGAATCCGAAAATAAAGACTAGCATTTTCTCGCTAAACGTTTAATTTATTAGAAATGTCGTGTCTGCGAGATTCAAGAATGAGAACAATTTTGCCGAGAAAACTTAACGGTAATTTGCACCCATTAGATCAAAAATTCAAAAATTTAATCGCAAATTCCAACGCTAGCAACTTGAGAAAATTCAAGACTAGAAAATCCAGGAAAATATTTGAATCTATTTACTTATTTTATTTGAGATTCTGAAGTAGATGTAAAATGTGCAAAGACTGCAATTAAATATAAGACCTCAGCTTTAATACTAGTTGGAATGAGTTTGGTACGAAAGTTTTGGAGTATTGCTTAATCCTGCAAAATGAAGTTGTTTAGTTGTTTTGTTGTAACATATATATATATATATATATATATATATATATATATATATATATAAGTATAACAATTTTAGAATTAAGTTAGTAACGAAAAATATATTATTATATTATTTGTACTTGTTATTTTATAACTGTCTTTCATGTACTGGATAGGTCCAGGGCGTCGCTTCTTTTTAACCGACTTCCAAAAAAAGGAGGTTATCAGTTCGTTTTTTTTGTATGTATTTGACCCGATTTCTTTCCCTGTGGTGAACCGTTTTGAATGAATATGGTCTTGTTTAATAGAGTATATATCCGGATTGGTGAAACTTCAAATTTTAGAGAAGAAATCTATTGGTAAAGTGATGAAATTTGTGAATGAACACATGCGTGCATGGAAATCGACCAATATCCCTAACATATTGGTCGATTTTTCGAAAACTCCTTATGGATTTGTATAGTTTTTTAACGTTTAATCTATTAAGGAAGATCCCTAGGTGATCTCATATACTTTTCTGCGACGTTGCAGTTTTGCAGAAAATCTCCGAAAATTCCGAAATTCTTATCAAAAATTTCATCGAAATGGCATAACGGACATTTCCTCATAAATATTTTAATTCCAACGTAATAATGCGGAAATTTTAGGCACTGGAAGTTTTAATTGCGAATTTGAAAAATTTCTATGTACATCTCAAGCATCTAGGTAGTAAAGAATAGTATTTTGGACTAATTAAATCAATGAGTACCAAGCTAGTTTTGTTTGTATACCCGGCAAATACTTATTTAAATGAAAATTTTTCCATTTTGCGAAGACGGTGCTTTTGGTTGTCACATTCTCCCGGCCTAATAGAAAATTCAGTGACAACACATGTCAAGCAATCTAAACTGCTATTTGTGGGTTTATACACAGGATGTTTAGTTATAGCAAACAAAATCACAAATTAAAGTGACAGAAGGAGTTGCATTTATATAATGATTGAAATATAAGTTAGGCCGTTTAGCTGTATATACAGGATGTATGGCATATAGGGTGGAGTGGACGATTGGTGGTATAGAAATGGTGGAAAAAATGTGAAATTAATGTTATATAGGGTGATTAAATAACTGTTATATGATATGGCCGTAAAGAAATCATATGCAGGATGGTTGAAATATTTGCTGACGTTAAATTATATTTATACAGTGTGATTAAAAAATTATTTATTTTATAGCACATAAGAAGTCGCATAACGTGTGGAGAGGAATTAATGTTACACAGGGCGATAACATAAAATGTGAAAAATGAAATAATTTATGGGGTAGACCACAAGGAGTTATATACTATGGCTGAAATATAGGACGGATTTGGCTCCGTATATATAGGATGGATTCTACTCCGTCCTATAGTTTACAGAAGGCAGCTAACAAATTTATGCTTGTCCATGGGCAGTCGTATGTACAGGATGGTTGGTGCATTAGGGTGAAATTATCTATAGTTATACAGAGTTGTCAAAAAAAGTTGAAAAAAGGTTACATGGCGGGGTCAATAAGGTATAAATATATTTTGGGCTTATTAAGTCAACACATTTTATTCGTAAACATTTACCTGTCAATTTAAATGAAAATGTATCATTGTGTAATGTTGAGGCTTTGGATGTTACCTGGTCCTGTCTATTAAGGTTATACATACAAAATAAACAAGAATGAAAACTACCTGAGTTCAAAAAAACTAAAAAGTTGAATATAAAATATTTAAACAAAATATAACCCACTTCCACCTATAACTAAAAAGCTAAAAATAATTATAACAAAATACAACTCTAGCAAATAAATAACACATTCAATATTGTTAGGTACCTACCCAGGATGTAAAAAATGTAAACATTAAAAGTTGCTCATTCTGTACAAATTAATTACCTATCAATCTAGTATATTTTTGAAGTCGCTGCCAAGTAAATCTAAAATCCTTCATTGCGTACTTATCTACTACGTCATCAAACTTGATTGTTGCTTGGCACCGACTTCAAAAATATACTAGATTGGTAGGTAATTAATTTGTACAGAATGAGCACCTTTTAATATTTACATTTTTTACTTCCTGGGTAGGTACCTAACAACATTGAATGTGTTATTTATTTGCTAGAGTTGTATTTTGTTATAATTATTTTTAGATAGCTTAGATATAATACCGTCTTCCCGAATTTTAACAACCTATTGTTAATTGTTTAAATTAGTTATTGGAGCTTTATTTGTATTTTATAAAGTGCGTTCGCGGATTGAGTGCACAAGAGAAAACTAAGCTATTCTTTATAAGAAATACTACTTGTCGAGAAAATAAATTTACAATGTAAAAATTTGCAATCAGATGTACAGGGTGTTAATAAAATATCAAAAGTAGAAAGTGCCTCAAGTGAGAAGTAGTATTATTTATTACTTTTATTAAAATTGTTATAAAACAAAGCTGTTTATATACTAACAAGAAGTCTAAGTTGAAATGAAAATTCAAATATTTACAATAATTCTACATGGATACGTCCGACCTCCACACACTTTTCCTCTAACTTAATAATTTACGGCTCAGACAGTTATCCTCTACCCCATAGTATTGGAACTGTGTGTCATTTTATCAATACGCTACACATGTCTTCCAAGAAAAAAAATCCCAATAGGCTTGTGTCGAAGAAGCCCTGCGAAAATTATTTATAAAAAATAATTATAGTTTAAAAAAACTAAAACACGGTTTAATAGCAAACCGAACTAAAAAGTAGAAAACAATTTTTAATTGTGAGCAGTTTATATTACAACAGAAGATAGTCGAACAATCAATCACGATTATTTACCTCAAAATAAAAATATAATAAAATTTAAGTTATTAACAAAATAATTCGGTCCAGACTAAAAAGCGTGGTCTATAGTATTTATAATTAAATACTTTGATTTTAGAATATATTTCGTTTGTTACTAAATTCAAGTTTACTTCATGTTTGCATAACGTTTCCATTTCATTACCGCAAGTTCTACTACTGCCACCTAGATGGCAAACGCAGCGTTAATAGAGGAATTTGGCATTTAGGCAGGAAAAGTGACAAAAAGACAACAAACGGGAAAATTAAACTTAAAGAAGTGTATTGTAATCGACCCTTGACACGTTTGCAAATTTTCAAGTTTAGCAGACTTCTTTAAGTTAATAAAAATTACGTTGAATGTTTCCGTTACATAGATACATACATACATGTCAAGGTAATGAAAGCGTGTTAATGAAACTCGGTCGGTGATGAATCTCAATGAAAATGAGACAGTTATATTATTATCAACAGGGTTAGTTTTGGTTAACCGAAATTATCTGTAAGTAAACATACACATCTATTGGATTTAAGCAAAGGTGTGTTACAAATAATTTCTAAAGAAAACAAAATTAAACAATTCTAGCGAAAGCTGCAGCATACACTTGAATCTGGAGATAAAGAGCTAGGTCGCTTAACCTTTCATCATTGGACTTCAATTTGTGGAGTGTCTTAAAACAAAAGCTTGTTTCACGCAACCTTGCACATGTCGGAGAAATATTAAAAGTTTTCATTTCCAGATTTGTATTCAAACTTTACAACTTTGTTTCATAAAATTTTTGATAAAAGTGCTAAATAACCATACTTCTCTCTTGAGGCACTTTATATATTTTTCTAATTTGTTAACACCCTGTACATCTGATTGAAAATGTTTATATTGTAAATTGATTTTTTCGGCAAAGACAATTTTTTATAAATAATGATTTTTTCTCATAAGGTGAGAAATAAATATTTTTTCCCCTTGTGTACTTCATCTACACACTATATTGTAATGAGGACAAAATTTCCGGTTAGCTTAGGACGCAGACTATTTGTCTCCATAGTACTCAAGAACAAAAAGCGTACCTTGTTCACCTGTGAATGTCGTCAGACAAGTAAATCCCCATTGGCTCCTCTCGAATCTGGTACCTTCCCTTAACAGACTACTGGTCCACCCTGTATAAAGTTTTTTATGTGTAAACTTTTTATTTTCATCCCTTCGATAGATTGGAGGGTTCACAGCATTTATAATTAAATTGGCACAATTAAAAGAGTAACGTAATTATTATTAATTATAATATCGTTCCATACGATATGGTGCGACGGTTTATTTTTTTTTCAATATTTACTTTGAAAAACTGATGAAGCGAAACAGCTTGATTTACATTCAACAATTCAAATGACAAATCAGTATAAATCTCTGTGCAAACAAAAATTACTTTTTTAACGGATTCCCCGGAATTACATCGGTTTGTTTGAATCCCATATGTCAGCAGAGATAAATTAAAAATTGATGTATACACATACACCATAAATCAACGTATCCAACAAATATTTCATGAGGTTTTACTTTTTCATATTTCAATCCAAGTTTCGAACGGAAACGTATAATTATAGAACACGCGTTCGAATAAAGCGCGCTGACATTTTATGATTTTTGCATAATAGCAAAATTCACAATTACCATATAAATGGTATGTTTTAAAATTCCCTTATAAAAGAGAGCCAATTAAATTGTAATGTTTGTTTAAATTAAGGGAGTTTTGTTTGAATAAAATTAAGATTATCCACAGTCACGACGTAATATCATGTACCGGACGCGCAAGATGTAAAAATAGTTCGTTGAAAATAAGGGGAAGATTAAACAAACAGAATTATTATTCAGGAAAATTTTAGTACTGTCTGACTAGGGTCAACTAATAGTAATAGCATCAAGAAAAATTGTATTATCAGAGAATTTACATTACTGAATGCAGGGACGTAATCTATACTAATATATAAAGAGACAAAATCTGTTTGTTTGTGGCACTGGGTTGTCTATTGTTTTTAGTTAAATTTAATATCTTGGAAACAGAAAGTTATAAAGTAATATATTTGTGACATATTTTGATGAAAGATTCATAGACAATACGTTGATGACATTTTTGTGGTTTGGGAGTATGGTGCTGAAGAACTGCACTCATTCCTAGATTACATCAATAGTCAAGAACTCACAATTGCCAATGGAGGTGGAAAATTTGCATGAACTTGCTTATCTTGATATACTTAAAGATAGAACAAACACAATAAGTGCTGCACTTATCGGAACCCTACCAATACTAATAGATATATGAATTTTAACTCCAACCATCCATTGAATGTAAAGAAAGGTGTGGTAAAGTGCTTATATGATAGAACAAAAAACATATCTTCATCCACCCAAATATTTAAATCAATATTATCAAAGAACATCTACTTCAAAATGAATATCCCCAAGACCTTATAAATAAAACTGCAGATCAGCTGGAAAGAAAAACGCAAAAACAAACCAACAGAAATAACCAACACACCACTAGTACCAACCAAACACAAACAAACTTTGCACAAAATTAACTCAAATTGCATCCGGCTCGAAGTTGGAGCAAATTATGTAATTTATTCGATAATCTTTGCACAAAATTAACTCAAATTGCATCCAGCTCGAAGTTGGACCAAATTATGGAATGTGTTCGATGGCACATTCCATAGAGAATATCCAAAAAAATGTATGAATTAGATGTTGCGGTTTTAGTTCAATGCTGGTTCAATGCAAGTATATAATTGACGAAGGACCTTTAGCGGAACAATCAATAAACACGTGCCGTCACATAAACGAATCACCAAATAAAAGTTATCACTAACCTTTTATGTCGAAGCTCTGGTGTTTTCTTGGGTCTTCTTTCTTTAGAGGCTAGCCCCGTAACAGCAGGAACAGTTTTTTTAGAGCTTCTTCTGGACAACAAGACCTTATAAATAAAACTGCAGATCAGCTGGAAAGAAAAACGCAAAAACAAACCAACAGAAATAACCAACACACCACTAGTACCAACCAAACACAAACAGACAGAATGCGATGCACTGGGAGAAATCTAGCAACACTGTTTGACTCGTCACCATTCCCTCTCTATATCCATACCACTCACGCCTCGCTACTGCCAACCATAGGTAAGAGATTTATATATGTATACTTCCAACAGTGCCAGCCTAGCTGCCGTCGAAGTTGGAGCTTCCTATCGTTGTTACCGCCCGATGCGAAATTCGTGCTGTGATACGTTTTTTAAATGTAAAACAGATTTCATCTATTGAAATTCATCATCAGTTGATTGAAGTTTATGGGAAAAACCGCCGGAGAGGAAGATTGTCCAGTGACAACGCTCGACCTCATGTCTCACGTCAAACTCAAGAACAGCTAACAAATTTTGGCTGGACCATTGTGCCCCATCCCCCCTACAGCCCGGACCTAACCCCAAGTGATAATTACTTATTCCCAAAATTAAAGGAACGGATGGGTGGCCAACGCTTCAGTACCGATGATGAAGTCAAGGAAGAGGTTATTCGATTCCTCAAAGGATTGGCGGCAAAATTCTACAACATGGGATAGAAAAGTTGGAGCATCGTCTGCAATAGTGTTTAGACAGAAACGGCGATTATGTGGAAAAATAACGCAAGTTTTAAGCTTTAAATTGACTAAGTGAAAATATATAGCTGTCTATTTTAAAAAATCATGGGAACCTTATTTTACTAATACCCCTCCTAATTCCACATGTCCCAAGGGTATCGGAAAAAATTAAGCGTTTAGGAAATAAATACGGTGTTAAAACTGTTTTCAAATCAAGCTATACGTTGCGCTCTATGCTCACACATACCAAATCATTTATCGCAACTCAGAATTCAAAAAATTGTTTGTACTGTGTTTTATGTGACTGTGGTCATTCTTATATCGATGCAACTTCAAGACCTTAAGAAGTAAGGAAAAAGGACATCAATATAACGTTTCCAGAAGAGATGTGGACAAATCAAATTTGGGCAATCATGTATTAACCAGCACCGGCAGTCATAAAATAGACTGGGATAAAACAAAGATTTTGTTGAAAGAGGAAAATTTAAAAAAGAGAAAACCTAATGAAGCCAGCTATATGATGATAAACAATGCGGAAATCACAGCACCTTCAATCGACCTTCATTTGGACTGGAGAAATCTATTACTAACAAAACAGAAAAAGTATCAAGTCATCGCTAAAAGAAAATTCTCACTGCCAAATTTTTACAAACAACAAAATCAATATCAAAACGGTTTTTTTTTTAGAAAAAACCTCGAAATAAAATATTAAACGATTGACAACGATTCCAGAGTCGGAGTTGAAACGTCTCCAAATATAGATAAGTACGAGGCGTGTTTTTTAAGTACCGTTTTGTCACAAATCGGCCGCGGTGCTGCGATCGGCGTTCTGAGCATGCATGCACTGGGTACCTACATCTCTTGCCTACGCACTGGCGCCATTATAGTTTGATTGTTCCTTATTTACGTTGTTTACTGAGTGTTTAAGATGCCTCCGATAATTGTGAGTCCCGCCGACTGTGAATTACGTCCTGGTAGAAGATTTCTTAATGCTAAAGGCCTAAAACCGATCGATATTCATCGTGAGATCTGTACGATTTCCGGACAAAACATTGTGAGTGATGGAATGATAAGAAAGTCGGTGAGAGCATTTAAAGATAGCCCCAAAAATGTGCATGATGAACCACGGAGTGGGCGTCCTTCGGTTATTAATGAAAGCTTGGTGCAGCAAGTGGACAATAAGGTGAGAGAAAACAGAAGCTCAGTGACTACCATCTGTTCCTGTACTTGAAGAACCACCTGGCAGGTCAGCGTCAGTTGTGATTTAGTGGTTAACAAGTCAGGCGGCAGACTTCTATGAGGAAGGTATTCAGAAACTGGTACAACCTTATGACAACTGTGTCAATATTGGAGTAAACTATGTAGGAAAGTAGATGAGTGTCCAGATTTCATGTAAAAAGTAAATTATTCATATACTTTAGCGTATCACAACGGTTCTTTACTTAAAAATCACGCCTCGTATAACACAATATACAATAGATTACTTACATACTGGTTGATCATTTTGTAGACATCTCTTTCTCTCAGAATAACTGTGACGAATTTTCAAATACTTATCTGTTGCAGGAAAAAAAATTGAGGAGAGAAAACCCAGTGAACAGGCAAAATAAGAATGTTATACAGGCATGAAAATTAAAGTATAAAGTATTCTCCCCAAATAAATAAAAATGAGTTTAATGACTTTGCGAAAATTCAATTATCGCTTGGGGGACAGGTGGGGCAAATATTTTTTGAAAAATTTATTATTTTTCGAGAACCTAAAATAATAGAGCCATGGTATTAACAGGTTCATTCCTTTCTTTAAGTGAAGTAATAAGTGATTCGGCATTTTGGGAAAATTGAAATATTAAAATTGGGGAAATGGGGGTCGCTATTTTTTATGGAGAATTCAATATCTTCGAAATAAATAGAAAGGGGTTTTATCATTTTGCATTTTGCCAAAAATTCAGTTTTCCTTTAGGGGTAAGTGGAGTATTTTTTACGAGAAATTCACTACTTCTCGGTAACCGAAAATAATACAGAAATGAGAATTTCGATATTAATTCTTTAAATTAATAGAGAATGGATGTGAAAATTTGTTGAACATCCAGCAAGAGGAAGGAGAAGAAGAGGATGAAAACATGACTGTTGAAGTAGAGGAGGTTGAAGAGTATGAATCAGATTAAAATATCAAAAAAATCAAAACTGCAATTAAAGTCAATATCCAATATCAATATCCATTATGCAATAAAAAAATATTGTCCCTGAAAATTACATTATAATAGTCAGCATATCATGACTTTTACAATTGCGCGATTTCAGAAATGGTGACTTGGGAAAAAAAGCATAAGAACCATTTTTGTAGATAATTGTAAGATCTACAAATTTGGTCTGAGATATTTCCGAAAAAAATCCAAAAAACCTCAAATTCTGACTTTTGCAGCGCACATGGGATTGATGGGGACTTTTAAAACATGCTTTTATATGGTAAACCCAAGCTGATCACGAAATTTCAGCTTTCCGCGAGTTTTTGTTATTTCAAATGTCTAAATTGACCGGATTAGTACCTCAAATCCAGCAAAAGATAATAGTCAATAGATTTTAATCATAAACTAACGGCTAATAAACGAACAACTCATTCTAGAAGTTTTGACGAAGGTTCCAATACCAAAAACTTTATTATTAAACACTGAAAAATGATTAATATCAGATACGATGTTCATGACGTCAGGAAAATAATTCTCTAGACGATAAGGATCGTATATTTCGATAAATCATTATGAAAACAAAAACTATTACGCTCCATCGATCTTTATATCTTCCAATTTGATAACTATAACGATTCACTAATGAATTACTCGCAACTTTCTTGTCATAAACTAACGTAAAGCGTTTCGAAACTCCTTACGGAAAATTAATAATCTGGAGTGCAATATCGACAAGTCTCGCTGCTCGAGAGAAAGTTTTTAACTATGGGAGATACAAACTTACGTAAAACTTCGTAAATGATTTGGAAAGTTCCCGTTCGAGTTTATGTGTGTATCCTTTTGTGTATCATAAACGTTTTATTTGATCGATGTCTGGTAAAGTTTGATATCCAATTATGTCGTTATTACATCAAAGTAATTACAAGTTTTGGCAAAATTATTTTTGGGAATGTTTTATTTGCTATACAGGGTGTTTTGTAGAAGATTCGCCAAACATGGAGAGCAGATAGGTGGGCTCATGTGCTATATTACTTAGTCCATATAACATCTAGATAGCTTTTTTGATTAATTTTTTTCTTAATTCTCAGTTTTTTACCTTTAAACTATTGTAAGTTTTATATTTTTCACAATATCTTCACCAAATAAACTAAAATCAATTTTATGATGTTCGTTTACTCTTCTGAATTAGATATTTGACACAAATAATTGGTTGACAAAATGATATGAGTCCTCAAATGGCGAGATTCCATAAAATAGTGATTAAGTTAAACACTTTATCACATTACAAAATAAAATAGGAAGCACAACGAGAACTTCGAATGCTTACAAAAACTTTTCTACTTCAACCCATTTACAACGATATATCACACGTATTGGAAAGTAAACAGTATCATAATAAAATTTGATATTGTAACTGATAAGGTTAGAACTACAAAAAATAAAACCTACACCAAATTGCAATAGTTTGTTATAAATTTTGTTCAAACCGGCTTCTACAATCGCGACAATTATGTAATTTATTCGATAAACTTTGCACAAAATTAACTCAAATTGCATCCGGCTCGAAGTTGGAGCAAATTATGTAATTTATTCGATAATCTTTGCACAAAATTAACTCAAATTGCATCCAGCTCGAAGTTGGACCAAATTATGGAATGTGTTCGATGGCACATTCCATAGAGAATATCCAAAAAAATGTATGAATTAGATGTTGCGGTTTTAGTTCAATGCTGGTTCAATGCAAGTATATAATTGACGAAGGACCTTTAGCGGAACAATCAATAAACACGTGCCGTCACATAAACGAATCACCAAATAAAAGTTATCACTAACCTTTTATGTCGAAGCTCTGGTGTTTTCTTGGGTCTTCTTTCTTTAGAGGCTAGCCCCGTAACAGCAGAAACAGTTTTTTTAGAGCTTCTTCTGGACAACACGTTACACAAAAAATAGCGATGTAATGTTCATTGATTGAGCATACAAAAAATGTGGGTTTAACCACAAATGATGCGCTTTTGTAAACCCAAAAGAAACAAAATGAAAGCGGTTTAGCGGTCGTTTCGAATGGAGCTACTAACTCGCGAAATCGTAACGCAAAAAACAACAATAAGCGCCGTCTCTTCAGACGGAATCAAAGCGTGACCGAATAGTTCGGAGAACAAAACACGAACCTCCCAAGCGTCCAAACAGCTAGGGAACCGAAACACGAATGTCAATACTGTCTATATTTTACACGCAAAAAACATTTAAAATTAGCATTAGCGCGAGGGAAAGTTTTAGAAAAGGTGCAGAAGTTTAAATATCAATGAAGTAATTCAATCAAATTGAACACAATACACTAAACAAATTGCGGGAACGCACCAGCATCCTTAGCAAGTTATATACACCCTTAAAAGGACTGAAACAAAACTGTATTTTTTTCAATCACCACGTGTACTAATTAAACACTGCAAAGCTCAATTGACAGTTTATCAATAACTTAAACTGTTGAGCGTTGTGGCAACGTCAGTCTTTTATTTGCCATGGTAAACAGATTTTTGTAATTTTTGGCCTAATGACTTAAGAGCAGAATAGTTTACTCGAAAACCATAGGACATATTGATTTGGACAAAGAATATTTTTTACGTAAAATTGTTAAGATTTTATAAATCTGTAAAGAAAATTGTAAAGAAATTGAAAAAAATACTGAATCCCCTAATACAGGCTGAAAACCCCCTAACACAGGGCGAAAAATGTATGGGTCTTACATAACTTTTTATGTGGTGAAGGGGTCAAAAAGTTATGTAAGACCCATACATTTCTATTTATTATCGACCGTTTTGTCAATAACAGACTTTTTGGCTTATTTTAATGGGTTCTATACACACCAAAAGTTTGGAACCCTATTTTAGAAATACCCTGTATAAAACATCACATGAACAATTCTATAAACTCCTTATGTTGATAGAAAGACTAGTATTTATTTCTGTTTTCTCCAAATTATAAAACTAGAATTTACTTTAACTGTTAAGAGTGATAAATGTAATTAATTTAGAAAATTGTTCCTTATTTTTATATTTGATTTAATTTTAATTTAAGCATTGAAGGTCACCGGTGTGGGTGGTTGAACTGACAGACTTGAAAGATTTCTTCTTCGAGATAAAAACAACAGATTTTAACAATTTTCTTGTCCTGCAATACTAGAAAACTCGGTTTTTCCCATTGATCTTCCCTTATTCTCTCAAAAAGGTTTCATCTTGATTGACCCACCTGATCGATGAAGAAATGATGATGTTTTGGAAGAGTCACATCTACTCTCATCAGGTTGGTTCGCATAGTTATCGTATTCATCTATTCAAGTTGCTCGTTTCTTCGCGTATATATCACTTCCTGATATAGTTCCAGCCTAGTGCAATTTTATGGCTAGGATTAATAAAACAGCAGGCAAGACAATTTGATGTTACATCTCTGTTCATGGAGACTACGACAAGGTATTGGCACTAAAGATTTTGAATCATAATCTATGGATAGTGATAAACATATTCGTGAAAATTCAATTCTTAAGGAAGTATATACTGTGTATAGTCATGTCACACAACGTAGGGAATCGTGACTTACATTTTCAAGTAGGTAAATAAAGTTTGGAAAGGAAAAAGCATTCTCTATAATGCAGATAACATTTTTTGGGAAATCTTTCGATAACTGGGAATTTCAGACAAATAAGTTGCTGAAAAACTATTGTAAAAGATTTAAATACGTATGTGAATAAGATATTTCTGTAGGTAAGAAACAAATTTATGGTATTTTGAAACCGTGTTAGTTTTAGTAAATTTTGTATACAGACAGTTTCATTAGAATTTGGGTAAGATTAATTTAGGTTACTGATAATAAGCATCGATATGCTTTATATATAAATACTTCTCTAAAAAAAACATCATACTACACAAGGGAAACACAATACGGATGAGTGCGGGTGTACCTGAAGGGTCTGTACTAGATCTGACACTCTTGAACATTCTGTACGACGGCCTACTAGTCCAAACTATCCCGAGAGGAACATCATCACGTCGCAGCCGTTGGGGTACTGTACATTGAAGGAAAAATGCGCAAATATGAAATGAAGGACCGACTTAAAACCAGTTCCAGACAAAGGTCAAGCAGTTTGCTGAAGTGGGCAAAATTCATGGAGCAAATCAAATTCGAAATACGAATTACTTACCTACATCTACAAAAAAATTGGGGATACAGATCTATTATCGAAATATATTCGATATTCATTTAGAGAGTGTTGGGGAAAAAGCAAATATAAAACTGACGAAAAGCCAAGGGACTGTTCTGTGCAAACAGCAAACTATTTTACCCAGTGGTTCAGTCCACACTGCCGTATGAAACATACAATAGGGCAAAATGTAATGATAATTAATAGATATAGAAATATACTGGGGAAAGTTCAGAGCCAATCAGTATTCCGTATGACAAGCCGGTATGAAGCAACAGCACCAAAACTTGGAAAAGACCCAAAAGGATCATCATTATTAAATGACAACACGAAAGGGAGATACTAACATCAAGCAAGTATAATGACACAGGCTATGGTAGTTTTAAATACTACTTGAAGCGAATGAGAGAAATTACAAATGTCAAATATGATATATGTCATGTAGAAAAAAAACTCTAGAACATTTGATACATATCGTAAAATATGTAGACATTTTTTGAATTTTCGAGGAAACCACCACACAGAGGTTTGGAATCTGGAGCCCTATCATTTGATGGCTGTTATCTCGTAACTCTTAGTTTAGAATCTCAGGGTGAAACTTTACCCCTCAGAGATACTGAATGCTCTCTTCGACGTGCCATTCTGTCGTACGCGTAAGACAATATATTTATATATATATATATATATATATATATATATATATATATGTATATATAATATGTATTACTTCTGGTAACATCCGCCAGTTGCGTTTCCCACAAGAGAATGTCCCCTCGAACAATTACTTATGTATTTTATACATATATTGTTAAATATGTAGAGGCGAGACGTAATGATCGACATCTAGACTTTCGAGAAAACTAGCACACAAATTCGGAACCTCTGTGTGCTAGACGGTATTGTCTTGCGTACAAAATAATGGCACCTATAAGGGAATAAACTCTAGAACACGTTGTGTAAAAGAGTTATAGGGACAAAATAGAATCCTGAGATGTGGTTGAACTGATGATAGCAAACGAAGCATATTGAACTTATATGTAAGGACAAGGGATGTTTTAAGATAGAAGATATTGAGAGAATTAAGTAAGAAAGAGGAGAAATAAAAGAGAGACAAAAATAGTCTGATGCAAGTTAGAAAGAGCAGCAATTTGATCTACGATTAGTATTTCTTCAGCAGCTGCATTACTTGTAAACAAACATTTGACACACTCTATACAAGTATAAAAAAGTGCAGTTTGTAACCTGTGCGGTGACTGAGTCAATTATTTAAAAACTTTCATATAAAAAGTACACAAAAAGTTCTATTTTAATTTACTTTTTATGTTCACAACGTAATATAAATTCAATTTTCCTCCTCACTATAACAGTATTCTGAAAAATACTTTGTTGAAAGCTAATAAAGTTTAATTAAGTCGGCTGTGAATACCGAAGTCGGTGAGTTGTAAAAAAATGATTGCGCTATGAATCTATTCAACGGCTGAAGTTTTCTGTGGTAAAGTTTTTCATTAAAAAAACTCAAGCTTTTTTTCGTCTAGTAATTTTCTTCTTTTTTGCTCAGTTAAAGCCCTTTCATTTACCCAATTCATTCTCGAGTTATTAAGAAATAAATTAAAAGTTTTAATAAGGCAAATGAAAAAGGAAACATGAAACGCTTCTGGAATCTACTTCGTCCCAGAAAGGAGCTTTGCAATTCACTCGCGAGAGTTTTTCTTGACACTAAATTAAAACCAGAATATTTTTGCATTGTAGATAAATGAGTCATTAGAATTATTCAACAATTACTCCATGGAATTTGTATTTATTTATGTACATCTTTCCAAAATGAGGAGAGAAATATTGGGCTAAACCAAACTAAATAAATGTGTTATGAAAAGTTTTTATTTAACCTGCTATGTTCTTAAGTTGCCTGTTTCAAATTTTGCAAACAATTTTTTAACCACTTAGTAGTGTTCGATTGAGCTGAATTTTAGCATACTTATGTAAGGTCTGCGACAATATAATTGTTTCGTATTCAGTCTTTATTTAGCGAATATTTATTTAGTTTTTTGCGCGTTATATAAGTTGGATACTCAAGTGTATTAGACTGAATGTATTAGTTGTTTATTTACCGGAATTGGGTGCTGATATCCTTTAATTCCTTTCATTTTCCTTCTTTTCCTGTACTATATGTATTTGTTGGAGAAAAACAACAGATTTCCTCGTTGGATGAATAGACGGAGACTTTCGGTTCAACTTTCGTCCTGAACAGTTCGATTTTTATACAACAATTCCGAGCCGTGAGGATTTGTGCACATGTGGACGGAACCACATTAATTTGAACTACACATAGTACTACACCCTTTTACCTTTACGGTAAGTCAGCCTAATATGTATTCATATAATTGTCAATTGTTCATTTACATATTTATATGCATATAGGTTGGAAATATTCTAGACAATATAAAGTTTTAACTTCTCCAACCATTTATAACTTGAAGCATCACCTAACTTTAAAAAAGTCCACTTATTTACATAACATTTATACAGAATTGGCGCTAGATGCTACAATAATATTATTGTCAGTGATGGGCATAATCGAATGATTTTAATAATCGATTATTACAACTCGAGTGATTTTAATAATCGAATGATCGCTCGAATGATACGTTTATGATTCCAACGATTCTCGCTTGTTTTATTCTCATATTCGTAACCTTTGCTACGTGTCAGCAGCTGCCCTGTGTGTAAACATTTAAATTTAGGTAAAATTATACTATTAAATTTTTCTTAAATATTCATTCAATTTAAAATTAATTTGTGAATGAACTATTATTAATAATTCAAAGAACAGTATAATGTTCCTTAATCTACATTAACAGCCAATTCATCAAATTACTTCGCATTGCAATAATTGCACCGTACCCTGAAAATACAGTTTTTTTACATAATTCTTCTGTCCAATGAAAGCCGTAAAGAAGCTACTGCGTATAAGCGAGAACCAAGAACGAACCACTATACCCTTATAACGGTATGCCGATGCGCATCCAGCAGTCTCGTATGACGTCACGTTGGAGTCAAAATTTAAAATTCTTAAAGCTAAACACATAAGAGAGTAGCGTTTTCGTATCAATAATTAGTTTCAAAGACCTATTTTGTAATACAACTGAATTGGATATATTATCGAAAATATGTAACAGTAAATGATTGAATGTAAATGTTATTTTCCACTCAATTATTATAAAATGAAATGAACATTTTTGTTTTCGATTTATTTTTATTCATTTGCTGAAGGAGAAATGATGGTAATTTTTTTTCTGGTCAACATTTACCTTTAAATAATTATACCTATCATGTAAGAAGTATTAAAAATTTAAAAACATCTGTTAACAATAAAAATTCTACCGATATTGTATTTGACTTGATTCTTTTTTAAAACATTAACATCATCGTTAATAACAAAAGTATTCAGGTGGTTCTATTTTCTGTTAATGAGATTTTTGTTGAACTAGTATTTCAACAACTACAGGAAGAATTAAATCATATATAGAATAAATAAAACGACAGTGTCGAATGCGAATTATTTTTTATTTGTTAATTTATATAGTTTTTTTTTCCAATTTTATTTGGAAGTTGCTGAAACTTATTCTACGGTTCATCTCTCGTAGTCTAATATATGTTCTTGTCCTACTTAAACAAAGAATTACTTCATATGGCACTGATGATTTTGGTAAGAGGTGTAGGCTTCTTTCAGCTAAACTATGGAAGATATTTTCCTCGTTACTTAAAGAATTTCCATGCATTTGGTAAAATTCTGCTTCCATAATTTGACCTACTAGCCAAAGATCATCGTTAGGGCGTAAAAGAGAACCATTCGATATTTTGTCTAACCAGTCAGGTATTCTGGAGCAATTTAACTTTTCTGTGGAAACCCCTAGAAAATATTTCTTCTTGAATTTATATGCTACATATCCTGCAACATACTGTAAACATTGCAGGCTAATTTTTTCTTTAATTTCATAATTCTTCATCAACTCATTTCTAGTTAAATCCTCTTGTAAGTAATCTGGTTCTACAGATGTAAAGTCTTGTTCTTCATACTATGATTGAATAATTTCTTTTGGTCCAATCAAATTGGACAACATTTTTTGTGTTAAGCAAATATCTTCAGTATCTGAAACTTTACTTGTGGATGGTTCTATTTCATCTAAAACATTCAGTAGACATGACTTTCCTACTTCCACGGTATTTCTATTTTCTGTAAAAATAGTCAATAGTCTTTGCCTCATAGAAATTTCAAAACAATTCTCCTCAAAATATAAAGAACATATACGGGCTAAAATTTAAAAAACAGCAACAATAAATAAACTATAAAGTTAGCATTTGTATTCAAAACAGTAAGAGTGAACTCTTTACTTACCATTTGTTAAATTGATTTTATCTTTTCGACAACAAGCATTTATCCATTGTTTCTCTAAATCCTCATTTTTTGGAAATCCAAAATATTTAATATTCGTACCTTCCGGCTTGTATTTTTACATGTCGCAATAGCACAACTCGGCATTTTTCTTAGTAGTATTAATAAAACTAATATGAAACAATAATATAGTGTCATGAATGTTTTGACTCCAACGTGACGTAATGCGCGCAACCGTTCGAATTTGAGTTGAGAAATCAGCATACCGTTATAAGTGTATCGTGGAACGAACGAAAGTGCCTCTGTATGAACGCCGAATCCGAATGACAGAAAAGCACTTCTCGATACGCTAGGAAATCATTCGGATTATAACTCGAATGTAGAATCGCTCGATCTTGGTATCGCTCGCTCTCGCGCTTGTATTTCGGTGAATGTTTCATTCGAATACTTCGTTTCCATAATCGGAATACTCGAGTGATTTTCATAATCGAATGACCGATTATGTTTCATTCGAGTGATCCCATCACTAATTATTGTACCATTCAGCTGATCTGATGATGGAACCCGGATGGAAGGACTCGAACACCGTGGTGAAGAGAGTCTGAAAATGAAGCCAAATGATTGCCACTAAAATTCCATGATGGGAAGAGTTAAGATCTAGTTTGGGCTTGTGTGCTTTGTTGTCTAGATTACCTTGCATTACACATCACGATGAGGGTGAGAAGATGGAGCAGGACGATCATCACCAGAAGTTATTGATTGCAAATGACCTTAACTCACAAAATAAAGGGATGGGATCAGTCGAATTAAATATAATCAGTTATTCGATTATGAGAATCACTCGAATGTTCCGATTATTGAATCAAGGTATTCGGAAAAAAAATAAGCGAATATTTATGACAGTTGAATGAAGTATCTGAATGCACACAAATGAACGGTCGGATATTTTGAATCAACATACTACGTTATACTCGGAACTCGTTTCAATATTTTACGAGCGATACAGCGATACCTGATTCTAAAATTCGAATGGTTTGCTACAGTTTCAGATAAAACGCTGAGAAGAAATTCCCTTAGATCAACCCAAAACAGCCCAGAAAACTACAGTGAATTTATTGACACCGGCCGAGAAGGCCTACACACTTTGAGGGTAAATAATGTTAATAGTGTAAGAAATAAAAACAATGTTTACTAGATTTTGAAAATAAAACAATATTAACAAATAAATCCTTTGGGCAAGGCATGCAATACACAGATAGTTATTATCAGCAAGATATATAAAAGTAAAAAGTAATACATTTATTAAAATTAAAATAGTTTTTTTTAAACAAGCTTTTGTTTAAAAAACGTGAACTAGAAAGTAAGAAATACATTTAAGCTACGTTTGTCATGTCTACAGAATACATATTGTAGGTTCAGTAATTCGTCTTCATAATATAGACGTACCTAGTTTTAGCGATGTATATAAAAATAGATATTTGCAAAATATTAAAACTATATAAATTTTAAAATCTTCAGGCACCGAAGTATAGTATGATGGCTAGGGCCTCAAACTTTTAAAATTGTTACATTTTTTTATTTTGAAAATATCTATATTTATTAGGGAGGTCGTTCAAAATTGAATTTTTTGCGACGCCCCCTCAAAAGCTTCCGTTTGATGAAAAAACACTGGGATTTTTTAAAATTCAAAACAACACGTGCCTCTAGACTATATAAGTCATTTTCTAGGTATGAGTATAATCATCTATTTTGAGAAAATTTCATGGAAAATACAACTTATTCGAAATATAAAAAATAATGCAACTCAAATCAATAAAAAAACAATATTTGATCAAAATAACAATTTAAATTTAAAAAATTTCTCAATTGATTTGGTGTATTAAAATTGACAATTTTATTTTAATATTAATTCAAACGATATTTTAATATCTAGATTTCTTCTCTCCAAGCCTCAAGTAAGCTTTCTTTCGTATTTTTCTGGTATAAGCATCTAAGATTTGAATGAAGAATTGTTGAGGATTATACCCAAAAATTGACTTTGAATTGAATTGAAGTGTTGTTTGGAATTAAAAACAAAAGGCAGTTTTTGAGGGGACGTCGCAAAAAATTCAATTTTTAACAACCACACTAATATTTATATACGTCAATAGAACATACCTATGTACGTACGTCCATATCATGTTGACGAGTTACCAAGAGATGAGTAATTCGGACCCTACTGGGTCCAAAAACAATTTTTACACCTAACATCTAATCTTCTTTATATTCACACCAAAAATTCACAATTTATAACACACTACTTTATTTAGAGCAATACTTCGAATATTACAACAATGTCAAACGCAAATCAGCTGTCAACTACTACTCCCGCTGTTGGTGTATTATGGCAGTTATATTCCATCTCAGTCGCTCTCGAACAACCCGTTAATACCGGAAATTGTGGTCCCCTATTTTTATATTCGCAATCGCATATACTAGAAATACGTTTTTTTGCTTCATCAATGTTTGTTAGGTTTTTCTTGTGCTGACTTAAATTCGATAGAATTTCTCTATTAGTAATATCCAACTAAACGTTCTGTCACTGCCCCTCCATGTAATTCTGATCGTTTTCTCCATGCCTGCCTATCTAAATGAACCATCTTGGCGCTCAGATAAAGCGTTGATCTCTTTAACTACTTGATATCGCCCACCCTAAGCTGTTGTTACCTTTAAAGACTTCACCATTACTCCTCTGGGTTTGTATAGCCAGATATTATCTCTCTCTCTTGGAACGTGATTTGAGATTGTAGCGAGTCTTCATTCGATCGCTGATTGCGAACATGTCCATCCATGGGCAGGGAATGCTTTGTCGGAGTTGGTCGGCAAAATCGTTAACTTCCTGGGTTGATCCTTCTAATGTCAGTCCTCTGCTGTTGTGTACGGCTAAGCGATAGGCTCACAGGAATAAGTGTTGTACCAAGGTTCTGCTGAGTCTTTCCAAGATTCCCTCCGATTGTGGATGGAAGGATGTGGTTCTCGTTTTCTTGATGCCCAACTTCGTACAGACTTTCTGGTATACATTGGATTCTAAGTTAGGCTCTGGTCTGACTGTAACTCCAACGGGACAACAAACATGCTGAAAAGCTGTTTTATCAACATTGTTGCCACTGTGGTTGGCTCCTGGATATATGCTTCAGGCCAGTTATTAAAATAATCCATACTTGTTACCCCTCTGAGACTCGGGGAATGGACCAGAGACGTCCATAGCTGTCCTTTAAAATGGGACGCCTACATGTTACTGGCGCATTCTATCCTTTGTCCTGGTCTTCGGGCCTTTACTGACTGCATAGGTGTCACATTTCCGGTACCAAGCTTTGACGTCTTCAAGTAATATCGTTGGCGAATTTTATCTAGTGTTATATTCATGTCTAGATGACCTCCAGTGATCCCAGTTCTGACACCACTGTTACAAATTTACTGTGGGGATAAAAATAATTTTTACAACGAGAGTAATCTTCTGTATTTTTACACCTACCTTCCGTAGACAAGACTTCTAATAACAACTACTACTCCCTCTGCTGGTGTATTCCATCTCAGTCGGTTTGGAAGAAGCCCGTTAATACTGGAAATTCCGGTCCCCTGTTTATATGTTCGCAATCGTATATCGTATAATACTAGAAATACGTTTTTTTTGCTAAACCTTTGCTGGGTTTTTATTATTACGGTGATTAATTCCTGTATTAGTAATGTCAAATTAAATAATCGGAAATAGCTGCATGTAATGGTTATCCAGTAAATATTGTAGATAAGCTGATTATAAAGAAACAACTTAGATTAAGAATAAATGAAGTGTCAACTTTTCGAAATGAGTAACAGTTTATCTCTGTCCCATATAATCATTATACTAAGGGCTTTAAAAGAATTTTTAGGGAAGTTGGTATAACAATAGTATACAAAACAATGAAAACTTTACATAAACTGTTGGGCAATCAAAAGATAAACTTAACGATTTCGTAAAGTCCGGAATATATGAGATCAAATGTAATGACTGTGATCTAAAATATTTTGGGAAACACGTAGACCTATTAGAATTCGATTTAAACAACATTTTGTACTAATAAAATACACACGGGAGATCTGACAAATCTAGGGTAGTACATCATGTTTTGGAACATAGTCATTCTATAGAATTAAATTCGTTGCGATTAATTAGACAAGTCAATAATTGTAAGGAATTGGACTCGTACGAAAGCATAATGTTATATAAAATAATAACCTTATGAATTCCGACAAAGGTCCAAATAGGCCAATGTATAATTTATTACCTAACAATCATTAAATATTTGCATTTTAGGAACTTAAATATTTAATAACCTAATTACCGTAGGTATTATGTTTGAAGGTTAGTTACTTCAGGATTAGTGTATTAACATTAGGGGTTTCCCCACTAATTTACCGATAGTTTTTAAGTATATATTAAGGAATGTATGTAAATATTTTCAGTTTTGGTTTACTCCTTGATGATGACAGCCTTGCTATTGAAACGTGCTTTTAGTGAATAAAGAAAGGTTTGGTGTTAGGGTACAAAACTTTGTGTTTATACGTCAAATTAAACGTAACATTTTTTCATAGTTTTTTGTTCACATTTTTTAAAAGTTTGTTTTTTTACACTTTTTTATCTAAATTTGTTTGTTATAAAGCTCTAGTTTAGATATAAATAACATTATTGGGGAGATGGACGTACGCAGCATTTGGGCAAAGAAAAATGTTTTGACTTATAGGGGTGTAAGCAAATTTGCAGGTTTTTGTTCAAAATCTACATTTTAAAGTTGCTAAAGTGAGCAGAAACTAAAAAATATGCAAAAGAATCGCCTAATAGGAAGTATGGGATCCGGCTCGTACTGAAATAGAACTCGATATGGCGAAGGTGCCAGATTTAATAAAAAAAATCATATTTACTACCTGAAAATATTCTTTATAACCGACAATAACAAGAAGTTATAAATAATTATGTATTAGAGAACGAACTGCTTCGTTTGTTTGATGCTTACAAACTAATACAGTCGAACTGTTATAGACACAAACTGAAGAATTAACAACGTTATTACTTAATTCTGCAACCACGTGTGAATATATTTATCTATGTAAAACTGACGGTAGTTAGATTATAATATACGTATGATAATAAGATATAATGTGGGGGGTTATAAGCTACACTAAATTAGCTTTTGACTGTGCCGTGCGACGCGGAAAGGGCGTTTCTACCCCAAGGAATTAATAGTTCGGCAGTCGACGCTTTATTAATATTCACCGTTCACGTTAAAACAGCATTAATGAAGCTTCAGGTGAGGTTATTGAGCACATTCGAATGCCACCGGGTCATGCGAGTTATCGTTATTATGTGGAAATCGAACACCGAATTTAACACAAAATTGAATTTAATTGTCAATTAAGGAGCTCTTGGATTTCGGGGATGTGCCATTCGACGGTCTTTAGGCGTGAATATTGTCAGGGCTTGACATGGAAATAAATTGTGTGTTTTTTCGACAAATTTTATCAATATCCAAACAGAAAGCGGAAGTATTCAAGAACATACAGTGTGGAACAGCCAAATGAAATAAATTCGATAATGAATAAAGGAGGGCGTGTTGGGAAAAACGCTTGAACACGTCGATTTGTATTTTTAAATGCGCATTTTTTCGACAGAAAAATTATATACTGTTTGTCATGTGACAGTGGCAAATACCAACTTTCTTATTTTAAATGCAAGCTTGTGTATATTATTTATTTTTTGGATTCTCCAGAATATTTTAGACGTAAATCATGTACAATGTCCTGTACCTATCTTCAACTGTTTCGGAAATATTAAGTGTTTTTATATTTATTACAAAAATTATCATTAAAAAAAGAAAATTATTTTATTTCACAAATTCGGTACATTACACTCAATACTAAATTCCCATTTAGCTCTTGATATTGAGATAGCAAGCAAAAACCATTCTTGCGTTCAGCTGGTGGTCCGCACCGCGAGACCGATACAAGAGACAGACTGAAAACTGCTAAAATGTCTCGGTCTCTTCTACATGTACTGTGGGTTGAGGCCGAGACCGCAACCAAAGCTTCTATTATCCATTCAGTAACTTAGTCTTTTGATGAAATCAGTCGTGTTGTACTGTGTCATTAAATACTGTGATTTTTTGCTGCATTATTATTACAAATCTAAGTAAAAGATGTGTGGATACCCTGTATGATAATCTACAATTCTCCTTTTATCTATATTTGTATTTGATTTCATTTGTACAAATAGTATCCCTTAAATTTTCATCTCTGTAGGAGTCTTGTCGAGCACTACATAGCGGACGATGCTGTCTGATCGTTTCAGCTATTCACAAACTTCGTCAGAAAAAAAAACAGTCATTTTTATATAAACACAGGTGCTTTTCGAGTGCGACACGAGAGACTACTTGTCTCGCGTCTCTGTCTCTGGTCTCTGTCGCATGCCTGAACTTGCCTCCGTAGAAAGCTCTATGACAAGTACCGGTCGCGGTCTCCTGTCTCTGTCTCCGGTCTCGGTCTCCAGTCGCGGTCCCGGTGCGAACTGCCAGCTTTCCTTTTTACTGATTGGAAAAAAACATTTCTGTGTATTATTTTCGTCAAAAGCCTTAGTATTCTAGTGAACTTAGTATTTTTAATTGCAAAAAATTCCACAGATATTTTGATTGGCTTTTCTTGAAGAATGTATATAGCATAACACATAAAAACTGTTGTTAACAAATTTCAGTTTTCAGCAACTGAATGAAAAGTTCTAGGGTTGAAACTAAGTTTGTTTTATACGTGATTTCAATTGCGACTAAATGATAAGTTCATATAGCCGATTGGATAATTAGTTATTGAGTTATTTGGAAAAAACTGTAAAACATACGCAATTTTCAATCGTCCATAGGTATTGTATTAGATGCGTTGAAATTTTGAAACTCTGCAGAATCTTTCATTTCTACGAGGTAAATAACTGGTAAGAATCTCAACTTTACAGCTCAGACGGTTTTCTTGCAAATCTGAATTTTTTTCCAGGGCTTTTGATTTTACGTGAAGTTTACAATGCTCCCATTTTGAGCTAAATTAATATATTAACCATCTGAAAGGAACATATTAATTATTAGTTCTTTGAGTATCATCCCTCATAAATAAATTTTCTTTTAGTTTTATTTTATTGTATGTAAATTCAGTTTGAAAGCCTGCATTTTGGTACTCGGAATTAAATAAAATGTACTGGTGGGAGAAGCACCTTCCCCTCATTTTACTACTGCGTTCGAACTTTCAAATCGCTTTTATTCTTTCCCTAATACAAATGCCATGCCAACTGTCAAACTGTTTGCTGATAGCCCAGGGCCGAGAAACAGTGGCATATCATAATTTTTCATTGAAATGTTACATTTCTATTTGTTAATATAACTTTTTTCCATTTTACAAAATAATGATTAGTTAACTAACTTCATAGTTTGTAACTATACATTAATATTAATGATATGCCATAACTATACTGTTGACTTTGAGTTTCTATTGTCTGACTCATTATTTCCTTTCTAAAGTTTTTTCCTTTTTCAAATTGTCGAATAAATTAATCGTGATACTGCGATCGACTTTGATTCAAAACTCTGAGAATTAAAGTCAGCAAAACCATTACGAGGTTAAATCATATATCAACGGAAATTTTTTCATACATTTATTGAATAACATTATACAGAAATGATTGATTTAGCATTTTTCAATATACCCTCCTGCGTGATCTACACACTTTTTCCACCGAGAGTTGGGAGTTTCAGTATTCTCTGTTCATAGAATGTTTGAGGGCGAATTGCAAGCCAACTGAGCATGTGTTCCTCAACTTCTTCATATATTCCAAATCGTTTTCCTTTCGGTGATTCTTTCAGAGGCAAGTCAATGCTATACGGAGGGTGGGTGGCTTCTCAGTCCATTTCTAGCAGTGTTCCTTGTTTTTTTACTCAAATGCGCGGCTTTTTTGCCAACCGTAACAACTGGCAGTAGTAATCCACATTCACTATACTTGGGCAGGTAGAAAATCAATCAGCATATTTCCTTAGATTAAAAAAAAATCGTGGCAAGGATTTTTCCAGATAAGGGGCGAGTTTTATATTTTATTCTTTTTTCGCTACTTTAGATGATGCGCTTCAATAAAGCCTTCCTTTCTCCCTGAAATCTATTTAAAAGTCTTTCAACGATCTTTAGTTTACAGTCAAAATCCTCGGAACCCATCGAGCACAATTTTTTCTGAAACCAATTTGATTAATGATAATTGATTGAACACTTCCATAGCTGACACACAATTCTGAGGAAATTCCTCCACGATTAATCGGCGCTCACCTTCAATAAGCTGTCGAACACTATTGGCATTGTCAGCTGTAAGGCTTGTCCTTGTGCGTCGATCATGGTTATCATTCTCGTACACCCTTAAATTTCCTCACCCACATATACACACGATTCTGAGACAGTGTACTATACCCAAACTATGCCTTCAAATGAGTTAGAATTTTTGAGGCTTTAACGCTTTTACTGGTATAAAACTTTATGATAATCTGTTGCATAAGAGACGAATGTAACTCTTGCTTAGTCATGGCTATATTCTGTACTGACCACACATCATACAATAGGTATTAAGGACAAAGCCAAGCATACGCGCGTACCTGGCTGGTTCCCCAGTGTCTATAAACCCAACATCTACTCCAAACAACATAATCTAGCTCGAAACTGCAGTCTAAGCAGAATAGCAAAATTACCGTTTATTTTGTCTGTTCATTGGGTTTTCTCTCCTCTAAAATTTTTTTTTCCTGCAACAGATAAGTATTTAGAAATTGTATATGTAGAGCAAAGTGTAGTAAGGCAATTTCGTAAAATTGCCCGGATTACTGGCTGTCCGTACAGAGATTCTTCCTCACAGTTATTCTGAGAGAAAGAGATGTCTACAAAATGATCAACCAGTATTCCTGTATATAAGTAATGTATTGTATATTGTGTAATACTTATCTGTGTTTGGAGACGTTTCAACTCCGAGTCTGGAGTCGTTGTCAATCGTTTAGTGTTGTTTTCGAGGTTTTTTCTATAAAATTTTCGCTTTGATCTTGAATTTCTTTCTTGACACTGACAATTTGTCGTTTGGCGATCACTTGACGATGAGGTTACCGTTTTTTTGTTCTGTTAGCAATAAATTCCTCCAGTCCAAATGAAGGTCGGCTGAAGGTGCTCCAATTTCAGTGTTGTTTATCATCATACAGCTGGCTTCTTTAAGTTTTCTTTTTTTTTAAATTTTCTTCTTTCAGCAAAATCTTTGTTTTATCCCAGTCTATCCTATGGCTGCCGGTGCTAGTTAATACATGATTGGCCAAATTTGATTTGTCCACATGTCTTCTGGAAATGTTATATTGATGTTCTTTTTTCCTTACTTCTAAAGATCTTGAAGTTTCACCGGTATAAGAATGGCCACAGTCACACAAAACACTGTACACACAATTTTTAGAAGTCTGGGTTGCGTTAAACGGTTTGGTATGTGTGAGGAGAGAGCGCAAGGTATTATTTGTTTTAAAAACAGTTTTAACGCTGTATTTATTTCCTAACCGCTTAATTTTTTCCGATACACCTGGGATATATGGGATTATATTCATAATTTGGTTGTTTGTTTGTGTTTGGTTGGTATTATTGTGATGGTTATTTGTGCTGGTTTGTTGCTGCGATTTTCTTTCTAGCTGATTTATAGTTTTATTTATAAAGTCTTGGGGATATTCATTTTGAAGTAGATGTTCTTTGATAATATTGACTTCTTTGTTAAAGATTTGGGTGGATGAAGATATGTTTTTTGCTCTATCATATAAGCACTTTACGACACCTTTCTTTACATTCAAGGGATGGAGGAATTTATTGCTAACAGAACAAAAAAACGGTAACCTCATCGTCAAGTGATCGCCAAACGACAAATTGTCAGTGTCAAATTTTGACAAACAAGAAATTCAAGATTAAAGCGAAAATTTTATAGAAAAAACCTCGAAAACAACACTAAACGATTGACAACGACTCCAGACTCGGAGTTGAAACGTCTCCAAACACAGATAAGTATTACACAATATACAATACATTACTTATATACAGGAATACTGGTTGATCATTTTGTAGACATCTCTTTCTCTCAGAATAACTGTGAGGAAGAATCTCTGTACGGACAGCCAGTAATCCGGGCAATTTTACGAAATTGCCTTACTACACTTTGCTCTACATATACAATTTCTAAATACTTATCTATTGCAGGAAAAAAAAATTTAGAGGAGAGAAAACCCAATGAACAGACAAAATAATTCAAGAACTCCTCAACAATCTTTTCGAAATTAATTACCGTTTATATTTGTGTTACCCTCGTATATAACGTAATTTGCTCGGAAAAAGCATTTTAAACGTCATGACAATTCGATGAAATACTATTTTTATTCTACCGTGAGGGGAAATTAGTATTCCCCTCTACTAATATGTATGCGTTGGCGAATACCAAAATGCAGAATTTCAAATTAAATTTAGAGATAATAGAACAAACCCAAAAGAATATTAATATATGATGAGTTGTACCGAAAGATTTGATAATTAACATGTTCCATTCAGATTTATCAAAAAGTAATTTTGTGCAGAATGGGAGCGTTGTAAACCTCACCAAAAATAAAGAGCTCTCGAAAAAAATTAAATTTGTGAGAAAACCTTCAAAGCCATCAAGTTAAAATTTTGAAGAGTTATTTTAGATAGACAGATGAAACTTTTTGCCAAGTTTTTTCGTTTTCAATTTTTTTCGATAAGAGTTACAAGTTATTGAAAATTGCGCTTTTTTCACATTTTTTGCGAATAACTAATTTATTAATTAACCAATCTTATCGAACAACATCTCAATTAGTAGGTTCTAAAAATGCGCATACAACACACTTACCTTTGATTCTTTAAATTTTTACTCTGTTGCTGAGAAGTCACAAAAACTGCCAAAATTAGAGTTTTTGCTATTTTAAACACCTAGTATAATTAACTAAGAAGTAAAAATTTATTAACAAAACTTTTTTTGTGTTACGCGGCATACCTTCTTCAAGAAAAACCATTCAAACACCTGTGGATTTTTTTTGCAAAAATGGTATTAAAATAATGCTAAGTTCCCAACACTATAGCATCTTGTTGTCTGCCTGCATGACAGTGGTGATCAGTGTCAATGCTATTGTCGTTTGAATTTCGTTAACTGTACGTAATCATATCAGAAAAATGGTTCATTTAACAGAAATGCAAAAGCGTGTTTGTGAAAAAAAGCCGAAACGAATGGAGTCGCCGCAAGGTAAGTAACATTTGTTTTGTTTTATCTATCCTTGAAAAAGCTCCTTACAAGTGTGGGAAAAAGTCGGAAAACTTTGTTATGTTGGTTTTAGATATATAAATAAACTAATTCGAAAAAATGACGCCGTACAAAACTTAAAAAGCAGAATCAGCTATGACTCTGGCCGCGAAAATCTACGTTCTCAAAAATTGACATGTTTCCGAAATGGTTCATTTACATTCAAAATTAAGTACAAAGTGCATTTATACGTTATTTTTGGAACTCACTGTATATTCTGATAGGTTGGAGTTGGTGTACATCTTATGCATTCAGGAAAGCAATAAACATAAATTACTCCAAAACACAGGCATTGTTCGAACATGACAAATAAACTACTGTTACCGACTTCCACAGTCGCAAGTACTGCTTGCATAGTTTCAACTAAAAACTTAACATAAAGTATCTGCTCGATACCAACTGAAGCAGTAATCGATTTGCAATTAGTTGTCCACTGCATCGACGATGAATAATGATGTGGTTAACGCCAGATAAATACATTGCGTTACGCGATCAAAGGCTTATGTACCGATTCATGCATCACTATATATATCAGCAAGCAATCGCTTATTGGAAGGAACCTATATAATGTATCCCGGAATTTGTAGAATTAATGGCTTAGTAGTAATTAAACTAAACTTATTGTGAGTTTAAAACAGACACTAGAAAAAGACATAATATAATACCGTGCAGGTATTTAGGAAGGTGATAGGACTCATCAATATAAATAAAAAATTGTATCTGACATATTTAAAAAATGTATCGCTTATGAGAAAAAAGTTGTAAACTCAAGTATGGACTTAAATATGTATTTACCCATTAATTTGCAAAAGAGCAACTTTATCAACTGAATGAACTAGAAAAAACCCTACATCATTCCTATTAAACAAATGGACGCTTAAGCCAAATCTATTAATGATTTCCAACAGACTTAATGAAACAATACAATACAGAGCTCATACATGGTATCAGCTGAAAGATTAAAAAGGGCGAGACGAATAAAAAACAAAAGGTGAAACAACCTCAAACAGGAAAGAAATTGTGGGCATTGTCAAAGAATTCTATCAAGAGCTATACAAAATTCAAAAGGAGATGTACCTACAACCTACCAGAAGAGAAAGGGAAAAGTAAGGAGTGGTCAACCTGTGCTTAACAGATTTACCGGGCACCACTAATTCTGGTGCCTCATACGTTTTAGACGTCCGTAGTCCGCAAAAGATGACCACCCACGTTGGGTTCATATCCTTCAGGGCCGGATTTACATAAGGCACTTGGGCACCCCACAATTTGGTGCCCCCACCAACTGTGGACTAAAATGTAAAAAATAATATATATTTAAAGAAAAAAATCGAGCAAGAATTGTAAATGAAAGCCAAAATCCAAAATGAGTTTGCAATCAAAAAATTCTTTATATTGTATGAATATTGATTTCGAAAATTTGTTACTACGTTTTCGTACTCTCAAGTGTATATATAAATTATATTTTTAGATTTTTTTATATAGGTGGCAACCCTATTATTTTAAAATCAAATTATGATTTTTTTTTAATATGTGAGTAACCCTAATCTGTAATATAAACATGAGATCCAATTAAATTTAGCAGGTAACTGTAGATAAGACCGAGTACCTACTACCTACCTATTTTAAGCAAAGGAGAAGGGCTACTCAAGCAAAACATTTTGTTTTTTTTTTCACTTCAAATTGTTTGAGTGCTATATATATATATATATATTATATATATATATATATATATATATATATTTCGCTTAACTTTATTTGTTTTGAGGTATTTTAGATAAGTATGTAAAATCATTTTAAATGACATGCTTTATTAAAAATAGAAAATGTAAAATACAAACTTGCCTGTCAATTTTGAGTTCCTTAAGTAGGTCCCCGCTAGTTTTGTGAGCAGGAGCCCCACCAGTTTTGTGCTCAAGGGCCCCCACCAACTTGAATCCGGACCTGGATATATTCGGTCTATTCCTTCCACCACTGAGGATGAAAGATATTATCGACCAATTTGTACACTTTTTTATTTTGTTACATCAATATTTGAAACCGAACTTAATAAATGCATGAATTTTTATTTGGGCAAATTTATTGCCCAGTATTATTAATTTTTATAAAAAGACATTCAAATTATTGAATTATTATTAAAAAGTTCCAGTAACATCATGAACAACTTAAATTTCTTATAATATCGTCTAAGGATCTCGCTAGTTCTCAAGTGAGTGTATAAAGTCTTCGCCCTCATACTCACAGCCCAATCTTTACTCTGCAGGAAAAATTTTGGCCCTACAGACTGGTATTGCTGCTTGCAAAAGGTATTGAAAAAGTGCCATAAGTTATATAAATTTTGAGACTTCGGTCATAAGAAAGAATGCCTTATTTTTTGTTGAATATTGATTTATAATAATATTCTGGATAAAATACATATTTAAAAACTAACACTTTAACAAAGATAATATTTTTCTAGCATTTCCTGAGAAAGGGACCCTACCCAAGCTAGCATGATAAGTAATGTCTGGGGAGCCTGGATTCTACATGTTTTCTGAAAGGAAATACACTTTCCAGAGCAGATTGATTGCCATTTAGAGTATTTGGAATGGCTAGTCTAGGCCGGCGGCTGACCACAAAGATGTCTTCGACGTATGGAGCTGAAGAGCTGCGCTCAGTCCTAGATTACATCAACAGTCAAGAACCCAAGATTTGTGGTGAAAAATCTGTATTTGTATTCATATATTTCCAGGATATATAAAAATGTATTAATATAAAATTTATTATTATGAAAAAGATGATTAATTGATTAAAATTGAATTTTGAAACCCAAAATTCCACCCACTCTACGGAGTTGAAATGTCTCCAAACACCGATAAGTATAACACAATATACAAAACACTATTTATATACAGGAATACTGGTTGATTATTTTGTAACAACAAAAATCTGAGGATAGAAAACCCTAATGAACAGGCAAAGGAATGAAATATAACCTAAATAAAAATTATAAAATCTTTAGTGTCCTGTTTCATTTTTTTTTCAAACTGCTGTACTAATTTAATTACGTATCTTTGGTTAGCATTCACAAAATGTTTTTATGATTTATCTGGTATATTTTTTTGTTTAAGTTACAACTTTTAAATTAGCCAACTCAGAGAAAAATTAATAAACAAAAGTAGAGGAAGGTAGTAGAAATAAATAAATTAAGAATTGAGTTGTTTCCTGAATGATATTTGTGGCATATTTTTCAATGTCTAAGTACTTCTTGGGAAATAACACCACAGTTAAGAAAATTGCTGTATATTCCAAACGTTTTGGGGTCAAATATTTTAATTTACATCTTAGAATTATGCCTTGTTTATCCAAGTTTCTTAACCATTGACAACGGGGTCTGACCTAGACCCAGAAACGGTTGGAATATACAGCAATTTTCTTAACTGTGGTGTTATTTCCCAAGAAGTACTTAGACGAAGAATTGAGTATTTAGGACGAAAACAGGTATGAATACTAACCTTTTTTAGAACATATCTAAGCAATTCAGAGATGCTTGGGAAGATGTTATAAGGGGAAACTGCGTCGTAGCTGAATAGTATTTTACTGGGCTGTATCGCAAGATTTTTCAATATTTCTATAAAATGGTCAACATCTCTGTTATATCAGATGGTGGTACCAATATTTGGTTTTAGAAATTCAGTTAGATATTTGCTAATATTGTAGGTTGGAGATCCGATCGCACTAACGATTACAAAACATGTTCCCAAGCGACATCTCTGAATAGTTTAGATAATGATAACACATATTTTAACTGGAACAAAGAATTATACGAATAAGTTGATGGTGTGTCAATGTGATGCCGTCTTGTCCAGTCATTGCCAATTTCTATTTGGAGATTTTTGTGGGAAAAGCTTTGAACATTGCTTCTTTAAAATGTTGGTGTTGGTTTATTTACGTCGATAACACTTTTATTCTTGGGAGCCATTGGGAGAACTTCGTTAATTGAATGTACCTGCCATTGAAACGCCATTCACATTTTTTGTGTTCAAATATTTAAAAAATATAGTCCTGAATAGGTCAATAGTAGAAATATTACTTATAATAGTGTTAATGTTTTTTTGATAAGTTTCTCGTTTAGTTTTTAAAATAAACGTAATACTATTTAAGGTAGGTACAGCAAATAATATTTTCCTTGCAACTATATAACATAGATGTAGGCAATGTTCTACTGAAAATGCATATTATAGAATTAAGTTACCTTGTGTTGTTAACATTCTGCCAGGAACCTTCGGAAAGCGTGGTGTTCTCAGGAAATGGAGGCAGTTGCAGCTCACTTATTGCCTAAAAGAAATGCATATATTAAAGTAACCTACAAATGGAATAATATCAGCATGCAGATAAAAATTATGTAATCAACAGTACATGCAGTAAAACTAGACATATTAATTTCTATATAATACACCCAAGTAGCTATATTACAAATTCAGCCTTGGCAAATCCATTTGAATAAAGGATTTACTGTTGCAGACGAGAGATTTAACCCTTGACTGTTATCGTAAATTTGACGAACGTAATTGTCATCTTGGGGTTTTTGGTGATTCCCAGTAATTAACTTCCAGGAAATTAATTTCAGTCAATATACTGGAAATTATTATGTGAATGATAAAAGTGCAATCAAATCGGTTTTATTAAAATTATTTTACAATCATAAATTTTTGGAGGGTGTTTTTTAGGAATGATTGTTGAACAGATTGAGGAAATGAAGCATTGCACTAGATATCGTTTTTTTGTGAAGTAAGATGGATCGAGATGAAGCTTTTTTTTTGTATTCGATTCGTGAAAGCAAATACAAAGTTTGTGACAATATGTGATGAATGAATTTTGAAAATTTGCATCGGTACATAAGACAAATGCCTTTTCATAAAAACATCTTGAAATGGAGGTAGAACCTAAATTCTAGACTTGTTCCAGTGGAGCAAGTATGCAAATGTGAGTACTCGTCACACGTACGAATTTCTAAAAGTAACAGGTCAGTCTGGAATTTTTAAAATACTCCTAAACGGTTGAAGCGATATTCTTCTTGAGGTGTTTGAGTTGGTCCTTGCATGGTTTAAATTCACAATGAACCCGGTAGGGTCTAGGATTATTTTTTCAACTCCTCCTACACATTTAGGGCGATTTTTATGAAAATTTTATTTGTTTGTGAGAAATTATCTTTTGAACTCCACCTAAACGAATGGACTACTTTCGGTGAAATTTTTTCTCATATTTGAGTGAGTCTATGGAAGCTTTAGATTCACAAATGAACTCTGTAGCTAATGTTAAGAGCGTGTTGGAGGAATTTAATAAAATGTTTATCAGTATTTACACCAAAATAAACCACCGATATGCCTACCACGTTCGTATTCGGCGCCAGCCAGCTAGTTTTATATACCGGGTGTATCAATACCACCCCGTACACCCCAATAAGATGCCGCCAACCTCTGACAACGTTTCCATGGGTAAAGGGGTATGCTCTTTCGATTGGACGTAAAATAAACTTCCGGTTTAAACCGGAAGTGGCTTAAACAGACCAGAAGGTGATTTGTTAGAATTTTCTTTGATAAAATGCAATTTTAGTTCTCTGAAGTACCTTAGGAAAGAAGATCCTAGTAAGACAGCTTTAAATGCAAAACAAACAAAATACGACTTTAACCAAGAATATGGAGCAATAACCACTTCCAGTTCAATCCAGAAGTGGGAAATTCTAACCAGAGCTACGATTTAAAAGTAAGCGTGGTAAGACAGAATACTTTGTCTCGAAATATCGTATGTTTTTGTAGTGTGAGAAAACGAACTCCCATGACATATTTTCCACTTCCGGTTAGTACCGTATCTGAGTAATTTGCCTTGCTACGCTTATTTCTACATAGACTTCGAATCCAAGTTTGGCATGTAAATATCTCTTTCAAGAAAAACGTACCTTCATTTATAATTTCCCACTTCCGGAAGTGATTATTACTTAATTTCAAGTATTCTCAAACGAAGAGTTCATAATCTTAGGTAAAGATCGTATTTTGTTTTGAATATAAATCTGCTTTATTCGGGTCTTCTGTTCTACAGTAATCCTATATAAAAATATACACGTTCTATTTGAAAAAATAAATTTCCGGTTTGTTTGAGAAATCGATCGAGCATGCCTCTTTTAACCATAAAACTTTGTCCGTTAAAAAAAATGTTTGATGGCATCTTATGGGGAAAGTACGGTTGGTCTTGAAGTGGTAATTGACCAAAAAATTATAGCACGGTAAATAATGACGATTTTAGGGGATTGCTGAACACACATATGGTGTCTTGGTGTCCACTATGGGTTAAATGACATTTTTGTAACGGAACCTAATATCTCCGCGAAAAAGAGACATACTGACATAATGTTTGTTTTTTTTTTTAATTGATTGGCAAATTAATTTGAATGCTACCTTCTCCTACCATAGGGTTGAAAATGAGAGGTGGTTACACATTTCAATAACCGATAATGTTTTCATTCATTGATGAAATATCCTCACAGAAAAACATGGTTATTGTTACTAATTTTTAATAAATTCTATGACAATAAATATAGAATATAGTTTAAGGAAACATTTATTAGAATATCATCTTCCCCTACACTGGTGGTGAAAATGTGAGGCAAAAGTGTGGACACGTGAAAAATCAGCGAAACGTTGTAATGATGTTTTGTGGTGCTCAACCCCTCATTTCGACAATTATTTCGTAAATTCCTTAATATGAGGACGGTTTTATGTTCATTAGAACTTTTAATTTGGCTGACGACTTGGCTTTCTGCTAATTTTTAGCAAAATTCACAAAAGATCCTTTCCGATATATTATTTATAGAATTTCTTCACAAATTTGGTTTAAATAAAAACTTATGAATCTATATATAAATAGGCAAAGACAAAACGATTAGGTACCATTTTCTTCTCTGCCTCTCAACCGATTTTCTTCATTTTTGTTTTGTTTAATAGCTCCTGACGACCTTCAGTGCAGAATGCTAATATTAATTTGTAATATTGGTTCATTCATTAAATAAAATATAATAAAAAATCATTATTTACGTCCATAATGTCAACGCCAAACAACTGAATGTGCCGCCGCCGCCAGACTCAAAACATTGAGTAATTATATATAGAAGGAACCAATGCTGTTATATACTTAGAGCATGTACTTCTGGAAGTGGCATGCAAGTGTTGTTATTGTTTAGTGGTAAAGTAATGGTTGTATATTATAATTATACAGGGTGATTCCAGATATGTTAGAAATCTTTTTTTTGTGGGTGGCATATAAGCAGTTGCATATATAGGGTGTTTAAAATATAGAGTAGAGTGCAATTATAACTAATAACATAATTATATAGGGAAGATCATTAGCGGTTGAATTTACAGGGTTGTCTGCTAAACGTTGTTTGGGGCATATTCTTGATTACTTTTATGTTTTTTTTTGGGCAATAACACCACAATAGAAATAAAACGACGTATATTGCAGGAATAATGAGATGGAATTATTATAATGAGTATTTTAATATATGTTAGAGAATTGAGTGCAATTATAGTCATACAGGGAGGTTAGAAAAAATAAATATGTAGGGTAGCCCATTCGTGGTTGAATTGTTGTCATATTAAATTAAGAATTACGACTTTGAACACAATTAAAGTTCTATGAATTATATCTCAAAAAAACTTGAATTTCGTTACTTATTTGTAGAAGCGAGATGTAAGACCGACATCTAGGATTTTCAGGAAACTATCACACAGAGGTTTCGAATCTGGATCCGGTCCGTGTAATTGTTGTTCTCCCTAAAGTCCTAGTATAGAATATCATGATAAAATTTTCAGGTTACTTAACCTGCCAGAGATATTGACACAATTGGTCGCATTTCGACCACTGGGTTTATTGAATTTTGTGAAAAATGCTCGCCCGTTCTTTCATACACATTTTATTTTTTATTGTCACCTGGCAATGTATCTTTATTTAGAAAGATACAGGATGTTCTCAAAGTTCAGTCAGTTATTTTAACAACTTGTAGAACTCAAAAAAGTCGATTAACCAAAAATCGTTTGTATAATAGTTGAAAAAGTTTTAAATAATATTACATTATAAGTTCCAAGTCACAATAAAAGTTGCCAAATAAGCTATTATTAACAAATATTTTAAATAATAAACAAATGAGACCTCTGTCATTTAAAAAAATTGTTTGTTTACAACTGATACTAGGTAAGCCTATGTTTTATTGGTGCACGGCATCGAGTGCAATTGTCGATTTGATTGCTACATGATCAAACACTGGTGTGGTTATTTGGGGGAGTTTTGTGCCATAGGTAAAAAGGGTAGGTACAGCTGTCTGAAATCAAGCAATTAGCGGACATAATGTTACTTTACGGAGAGTGCTAATAAAGTGCATGTCATTTGTATGCAGTAAAGTTTCCTTTACGAAGTCTTTCGGCTCTTCGGATGTTTGTAAATTTGATTATAAACTTCGCGGCACAGTGTATCTAAAGTACAATGAGGAGATCTGACTGTAAGAGCTTCTTCACGCGAAATCGAGAAATTCAGGAAAGAAATTTTGTTGAAAGTTCAAATAGAAGTTACTAATAGTATGATGTGGAAAAAAATACGACAAAAACAGTTTCATCAAAAGGTACAAGCGCTACAACACGAAGATATCCTGGAGGAGTTAAATTATATCAGTAACTTTTACGAAGACACGTTTACAAGAAATTGGGTAAATACCTTCAACAACAACCATGTAAAAAATCTGTACATGCACATATAAGTAATAAATGTTTGGGCTGGCATAGTAAATGGCATACTTATAAAGGCCTTTTTATATAGGCTTCTTTCGAAGGCATATACCAGGCCTTAGCAGATAATCATTGAACGGTAAGATAGAATATGAGGTTTCTACATTATGAGGTTCCACCATATTGCAGAACAGAAGCTAACATTCAAATAATGAATTTCGTAATAGATGGATAAGGTGGAAAGAGCCCATCACTTGGCCTGCCCGTTCCCCGTATCCTATTTATAACTCTCTTATTCTAAGAATATAAACAATTTTTGGTAAAAAAAAATCTCTCTAGGACTTCTATAATATATTGAAATAAATAATTTTAAATCATTGTCTAAGAAGTTTTTTAATTAGTTTTACAACATTGATGGAATTAAAAACAATATACTGCTTCTGGTATAAATAATACAAGGATTTATAAAAACTAAATTTTAATGGTACAACAACAAAGCGTTACAAACCAACTGACAAAAACTACTAAAAACTTAAGCTAGTAATAAAATCATTCCAACACACATCAAAACCAATAAAATCACACTAATATTTTATACATGATGCCAAACAAAAACCAAAACGAACTGTCTTTAGATTGGTTCACTAGGTTCACTCGTAAGCTTATTTGTCAGCAAAAATGTACATCAAAATCACAGCAGACCAACCTACAGATGTTTCAACTAGCAATACGGAAAAGAAATGAAACGATACCTTGGAATTAACGGGCACTGAATTATCCATGACGGGAAGCGCGACAGGGGGCCTACCTCCCCCACCCAAGAGTATCGCCCCCATGGACTCGTCGTTCATCATAGCAGCTCCAACTCGAATTGATATGTAGTCTTCGTTCTAAAAAAAAACAAAGACCAAGATGGAACGTTAGCAATCGAGCATAATGAACAAAACAAAGTAGCACTTTGGTGTGCAAATTAATGAACAATTCTCTTTACGGTCTATAGAATAAACACCGTTGCATCTCAGCATTTCGCTCACTATTCATTGGTTCGTTTAATACGTTTTCGTTTTATTTTGTTTGGGTATTCACGAAGGAAAAGTGTGTAATGGCTGTGCTATTACGTTCTAATGAAATGTATTTTCCCTATTTGCATTTCATTATTAAATTACTAAAGCTTGTTTGTAGATAAGTATGGTTGAAATGGTTCCAAATAACAGAATACGCACAAGTGCAAAGTGACTTTCGGCCACCGCAAGCATCTCATTAAATGTTTAACTAGAAATAAATCGCACACAATTTATAATTGTTATAATAAGTATATAAAGGCAACGGTATATTATATTTTAAACTGCATTAAATAATTTTTCAAATTAGAAATGTTTCACTGATTTGTAGCTTCTTTTAGTGCACCGTTTCTCAACCCTAGGGGAGTGGTCAGAACGCCTGGGTGGGTCACTTTCAGTGTTGCAGGCAGTCGCAAAGTGTTGAATAAATAAAGGCCAAAGTTGTTTTAAGTAACATAGTCCCACAAAAAAAATTCCGGGACAGTAACATTATTCACATAAGTACAGGGTAATTAAAATTTCACCGTCACCATTGGGGACTCGGAAAAGACTGGATATAAGAAGTTTAAATGGGCAAATTGCGTAATTTAGACATTGAAAAAAATGCCTTTCATTAAATTTAAATTTTTCGAATACTTCCGAAGATATCAGAAAAAAATTGGGAGTTGGAGTTTTTGTTTTTATTTTTTGTAGCGTTTTTAACGAGAAAATGCTAAAATCAAATTGTCATTTCCACTTTTTTTCAGTTAAACCTTTTCAATACTGAATTGTTGCGGCTGATACTTGATGTAAATCCATAATGAGAACACAAAAACGAAAATTATATTTCGAGATTTACACTTTATTTTATTGTATGCCGAAACACGTGTCGTTTATAAAATAAAGTGTAAATCTCGAAATATAATTTTCGTTTTTGTGTAAACCTTTTCAGATTTGCTATTCGACGTTTCGTTTCTCGGCTACCATCATCAATTTTTTTCCCTAATGAACGCTACATTAGATTTTTCCACATAAATATATCTTGTTATAAATTGCTTTCATAAAAGAATAAATATTTAAATAAAAAAAAAACACCTTAGCTTGCCTTGACTCAACCGTCTCCACCGAAGTAAAGAGTGTTTTTTTAGAGGTCTAGAACTTCAAGTTAGCAACACTCTTTTAACCGGCGGCCATCTTGTCAGCTGTCAAGTGATTAATGTTTAGTTTGGTTTGGCATTTCATCATGAATAGACTGACACCTGAACAACGCTTCCAAATGGTGCAAATTTATTTGAAAATCATGGTTCTGTTCGAAATAAGTATCACGCACTACGTCCATTTTACCGTCAACATAATCGTCGTACAGTGTGTACAGAAGAATCCATTGCTGCTGTAGACATAGCATAGTGAAAAACCCGAATCAGTCTATCCGCCATCGTGCACAGGAATTGGATATGTGTCCATCCACTTTATGGAAGATATTCCGGAAAGATCTTGGTTTGCGTGGTTACAAACTTCAACTCGTGCAAGAAGTGAAGCCACACGATCACCTAGCAAGGCGTACATTCGGTGAATGGGCCCAAAACAAGATTGCCGTTGATCCCGATTTTCATAAGCAAATTTTGTTTAGCGATGAAGCTCACTTTTGGTTAAATGGATACGTAAATAAACGAAACTGCCATATTTGAGACACCATAACATCCAGAAAAACTGACGGTTTAGTGTGCTTTATGGTCTGGTGGAATAATTAGTCCGTACTTCTTTAAAAACGATGCTGGCCAGAACGTTACAGTCAAAGGTGACCGCTATAGAGCCATGATTACTAACTTTTTCGTTCATCAGTTGAACAAGCATGATGCACCCGAGCTGTGGTTTCAACAAGACGGGGCAACATGTCACACAGCTCGTGCCGCAATTGATTTATTGAAGGAAACGTTTGGTAACCGCATAGTTTCACGTTTCGGACCCGTGAATTGGCCTCCAAGATCGTGCGATTTAACGCCGCTTGACTATTTTCTGTGGGGATACGTGAAGTCGCTAGTCTACGCCGATAAGTCTGAAACAATTTACTACTAGGAGGACAACATTCGCCGCGTTATTGCCGATATACGGACACAAATATTGGAAAAAGTCGTCGAAAATTGGACCTCCTGATTAGACTACCACCGAGCTAGCCGTGGCGGTAATATGCCAGAAGTCATATTCAAATTATAATACCAGAATCTTTCGAATAAAGTAAATTTCATGTCAATTTAAAAAATATATCCTTGTTTTATTGCATTTCAAAGTTCTATACCTCAAAAAAAACACCCGTTACTAGCCAAACGAAATTAAAATACCGATCTCTTCAAACACAATCAGTTTCAAAAATGAAGAAAAACGAGACATTACAAATTTGATAGAAACAGCACGAAAACAGCATAAATATATTTTCAGTTATATGCTGAAAGACAACAGCCGCCGCATAGAACATAATATAAAATTTTGGTCAGACATTAACAACAATATTTATAATAAAATATGTATAAAAATATTATAACCAGTGCTCAGATTGACGACTTTCCTTATGGCCATGTCGATTTAAATTGGTGACAGCCCTAATAACATCTGTTCTTCTAATAGATCTGAATTATGTAAGGATGTTTTCTGTAAGTTCTCCTACTGTGTTATACTCCTGTTCCCCTTATACTCTACGAAAAAGTATCCAGGACTGTAAGGTCGGGAAACCTTGCTGGCAACCTGAACTGCCCAGAATTTCTTATCCATCTATGTGAAAATATTTGGTCTAAATGTTCACAAACAGCTCTAGTATGATGTGGTAGGGCTTCTCAACAAACTAAGATATGTTTAACAATTTTAAGTCCACTTGAACAAATAAGGTCCGATTATTTGGTCATTACAAATTCCAGCCTACATATTTAAACCAAAACGACCTTGAGGACTAAATTCTCTTAAATGCCTAGGGTTATTTTGACTTTAAATATGTTCATTATTTCTCTTAAAGACGCTACAATTTGAATTCGAACTAAAGCCAATCCAAATAATGGCTTTTAAAAAATCTCGATTATCATCCCTATTTAAGAGCCAATTGCCAAACTCCATTCTATTGAAATTGTAGAAAACTCTTAACATATCTCGTTTTTCTTCATTTGTCAAAACTTACTGTGTTTGAAACTATTTGTACTCTAATTGCCTTTGATAAGTACGATCATGTTTATGGTTTTAAAGGAAATTCTTCAGTGGCGTCAAGGCCAACGAAAGTTTATTTAAATATTTGTGCTTTTAAGAAAGCAAGTTATAACACGTTGTATCTCAATGAAATCAGATATTGGGTCTATACATGAAAAAGTCATCTTATAGCTGAAAATATGGCAATGAAATTGTTTTTTTTTGTATTGCGTCTTCTTCGTATCTCCTGTAGTTTCAAAGATCCTAATGGTGAGGGTCGATTTGAATATTTGAATTACCCGTTATTATGCATGTATTTTCGACGTTGAATCGGAATCCGAGGCCAGAAAATTTATTGAGAATTACCTAGAGTTCTTGTGCAATCGAATCTAGTTTAAACATAGTTCTTTTTTAATCCCCCCAAAAAATACCTTGAGAGCAGTTTTCCTAGATTATTAACAGTGGTAATTAATTTTCTTCCTTTCTGGGGCGTTACTATGAACCGCATAGGGGTTTTCTAATGTTTTGTCCGACTCGACGTATTTCATTTCGTATCCCAAAAAATTCTATTTTGCAAGTAGATATGGTTATTTTTTATTATCGATTTATAAAAGGGGTAGTTTATAACCCTCCATTTCTACGAAATACACCTGATATCGATTATATTTCTAGACACAGTTAGGAGTGATTTTTGATATTAGGGATGATTTTGAGGAAATATCAATTTTCTTAACCTTGAATTCGCATTCAGCGTTGAAAAATACATTGGAAACTTCATGGATTTGTGTTAATGCCTTAATTTTATTTTTCAATTAAAAGTTTCTTAATATTTGGATTATACTTGCAAATACACAAAAGTAAATTATTTTCAGCGATAATATGCGATTTGTATATTTGGTTTGTAAAGTAGGAATGTAACAAAAATTTAAGTCACCGTTTATAAACAAAATCTAAAAATGGTGTTAAATTCTTATCGCTAGCAGTGCTAGTGGCCCTTGGCTATGAGATCTTTCAATCTTTTTTTTCACATTTTTCGGTCCAATGCCTGCTTCTTCCAGTCCCTGATTCCCACTTTCTCCAACAATTTTCCTAGGTCTTCTTCTTCTCCTTTTTACTCCCTCCAGACAATATCCTTTCTACACATCGTTTGTAGGGCATTCTTGCAATGTGTCCTAACCATCTAACTCTTTGTATTCTCACCTACTAAACTATACATTTTTGTATAACTCCTCAATTTTCTTATTTGTTCTTCTCCTATATTCGTCCCGACACTTAATTACTCCAAAAATCTTTCTTAATATTTTACGTTCCAAACTGTCTACTTTACTTTCCGTTTTCTTCGCCATTGTCTTATTCTTGCACGCATAGGTGACTTTGGGTCTTATTATTGTTTAATACAACCCTAGTTTTGTTTCTCGTGTTATATTTGCAGCTCTTAAAACCTTTGAAAAGGTACCCTGCCGCCTTGCTTCCTCTAGTTAGTACTGTCTAAGATTGCTTTTGCTAAAACCGGTCCTGTTGATGAGTTGCTGTATTTCCTCCAGGGAATGAGTATTACCGACAAATTTTCGCTGTTTTTATTTAGAATAACAACGAGGAACAACTCTATTTTCCTGACAGATTTTGAAGTAACTGTATGGAAAATAATTTAAAATAGTTTCTTCATACCTTGTTGTTTCTTATAAGGGGTGAAGTATTTGGCCAAGGACATATAGCTCTGATTGTTTACGAAAGAAAACATTTTGGTGGTCTCTAACTCTGTAAGCTGGTGTCTGAATAGTGATGTCTTGCAACAATTTTTCAAAAATTCCCATTTTCTGAGAAACTCTTGTCATCCTCGTAGAACATTTGATCTAGGATTTTTGGGGAAACTAGTACACAGAGGTTCCGAATCTGAAGCCGTTCCGTGTAAGTACAGAAAAATAGCCAAATCTCTAACCTTAATTTATTTTTAAATACTTTCACAGCTTTATAATAACACGGCGCAGATAGAGAAACATATTATGCATGTTATTTAGAATCTAATTCTCCGAAAAAACAGAACTAGTCCTCATTTTGCAAAAAAATGCCTATTTTTAAGTTTGCTTTGTATATAATTGGGTTTCAAATTAATTTAAATTTAAGATTCACACACATCTACTTAAATCAAACCCACACACCGTCCAAACTAATTTATTCTAAATCCTTGATTATCTTTACAGTCCTTATAAACAAACACATCTCTCTCTATATTTGGCAAGGGATAAGTGGAAGCTGGTCTCTCCGGTGGCAGCATTGTCTGCAACAACAATCCTCCGTTCTTCCCGCCTTTCCTCCGCATTGCTGTATCCTTCTCAATAGTGCCACAATAGATGGGTGACATGGAAAGGGCCACAGCCCCCATCCGGCCCTAGTTTCCATCCACAATATAACACGAAAGGTATGTAACCGATATGGAAGGTCCTCCTGAGCAGATCGATCACGATTTCCAGGCGTTCCTTGGCTTCCTTCGAAAGTTCCATTATATTTTCGAGCTATTGATTTGTTCTGCTTTTTCGCTTTTTAAATGACACGTCGAAATTTATACTTGACACTGACATTGCGGCAGTATTATTGTATAACGGCTGATATAGGAGCACAACTGATAGATTTATAGTTCGGGAACTCATTTCTGAAATGTCAGTATCGAGAAAAAATGTGACGTCTCAATGGTATAAATGTGAGATTGCAATGAAAAAAGGTTGAAACCAGGGCCCTGTTTCATAATCAACTTGTAATTTCGAATACTAATAATTTGGATTTTACAAGTTGTAACTTGTAGAATAATTTTGTTGAATTAAGAAACGAAATTCTACAAGTCAGAACCGCAATTGGGAAAATACAACACATCAAACAAAACATCAACGAATCCGAAAGGAGGATCATAAAAACACTTAACGAGGACAAATCTATCATCATTCTACCACCAGCTGACAAAGGAAATGCCACCATCCTGATGGACAGAACGGAATACGACAAGAAAATCGACGAAGTACTGTCGAAGGGAAAATACATGCCATTGCCTACTGGTCCTGGTCCAACTTCCAAAATAGAACGGAAAACTTACAACACTCTCAAAGATCATGCTGAGTACATTCCACCCGAGACAAGGAGAAAATTGACGCCACACCACAGCAAACCACCACATCTTTATGGACTACCCAAGATACACAAGGCTGGAGTACCTCTCAGACCGATTACAACTCATGCAACTCATCAACAGCAGCACTATTGAAATTCCTTCTGCCAATCATCCAATTTTGGAGGGCAAAAAAAACATCTTCGCACGTCAAGGACTCAAAGCATTTTGTCGAAATCATCGGATCCATGGAACTTGGGCCAGAACATCGCTTAGTAAGTTTCGACGTTAAAAACCTCTTCACGAACGTACCATTAAATGAATCTCTCAACATAGTGAGAACGAAACTTACTGAGAACGAATTTCAGATGGAGAGGACTGAGCAGCCAATATATTCCATCATGGACTTACTTCAATGTTGGCTCAAGAACTGCTACTTTCAGGAGAATGACCGGTTCTTCATGCAAGAAGATGGATTGCCTATGGGCTCACCGTTATCGGCAACCATCGCCAATATCTACATGGAATGGTTCGAAGAACTGAGGAGGTACGACAAGCAGCCTAAGCTATGGTTGAGGTATGTCGATGACACCTTCATTATTTGGCAACATGGAGAGATAGAGCTATAGGCATTCCTGGAGCACCTAAACCAATCCCAACCATCCCTTAGATTCACAATGGAGATGGAAGACAGTGGGTGCCTACCATTCCTTGATGTAAAGTGTCAAAGGACTAGGACCGGAATCCAAACAACAGTCTACAGGAAGGCTACACATACAGGACTATAACTTCACTACAATTCTAACCACCCATCAGCAATGAAAACTGGCATCATCAAGACACTAATACATAGAGCCAAAATTATCTGCAGCACACCAGAAGTCCTCAAAGAAGAACAAGTGAAACTTAGAAAAGACCTTTTGGCGAACGGATATCCGGAAACTATTATTAACAAGGCGTTTGAAGAAGTAGACAAACCACCTAGGCAGGAAGAGGTAGCAACTCTACTATTACCATACACTAAAGGCTTGTGGGAGAAACTTAGACGAATTGCACACTGATACGGAATCAGAATGATCTTCAAAAGCAGCAACACCTTGAACAGCATGATTACAAGAACGAGGCCGGATGCTCCAGCAATACCGAATAACTTTATATATAGCATACCTTGTGAATGTGGCAATGTTTTTAAAGAATACCGCATAGCTACTCAAAGGGCGGAGGTAACGAAGTCTGGGCTAGCTAATCACTCATGGACTGAACACCATAATATCAACTGGGACCAGGGTAGGGTAATTCACAAGGAAGAGTAATGGTATAAAAGAAAATTCATAGAGACAGCATAAATAATCTCCAACGAGAATATAATTAGCGAGCCCAGCGTCCAAATTAAAAATATTTGGAGGGCTCCTCTTCGGCCTCTGCCGCCAGGCATCACCGACAACCAACCGCCAGGTACGGCGAAGGTGATTGGACCGGATAAGACCCAATGACCATGACCGACGACGCATGACCGGTTAAGGGTATAAATACCAGGAATCATCTGATGACGATAGCAGATACAAAGCTATTGAAACGTTGTGAGATGAATCATTTCAAGACGATGGAAGTCCCAGGAAACTTCGAGGAACGAGTTACATTGTCTACCAACCTCAGACAAAATTCTACAAGTTACAAAACTACAAGGTACACAAGTTGATTATGAAACTCAAAGGTTTTTTTCTATGTGAGACGGTTGACTAATAATTTGAAACAGCTATTCTACTTAAATAGCATGGAAAAGCTACCACATTCAAACAGAAATTGAATTGATAAAGAATTGATAACATATTTCAAATATTACCAACGTTTCAGGTAAAATTCCCAAAAGATCAGAGATGCCACAACTATCTTTCAAAAAAGAACTGATAATAAATTACAATATATATCTTTACCTTGCTAATTATATTTTACCTTTACTTTATGGTGTAACTTTCCTAACATACTCCTTTCGCATATCTTTCAAAGTTGTCAGTTAATTCGCATTTGGGTACAAATTTCGTGATATCACGGTCCCATCTTACATTACGGTATTTCATTGGTCTTTTTGCTACTCAGGGATGAAATCTCATTCCGAAATCCATAGATATTTGATTCGTTGTGTAACTAAAATTAATTTGGTTTCTAAATTCTTAGTTCCAAAACCGTATGCGCGTACTGGTATCATTGAGCAACCACTTTTTTCTTGAGGAGTACTGGCATTCGAAACTTGATTAGTACTGAGTTTATTTCAAATGTTCATTATCGTACTGTTGTTATTAAGTTTAATTGGAGTCCTCAATGTATGACAATTAAGACAATAACATCATCAAATCTCAGATAGTTAATATATATCTTATGATAAACCCCTTGTAGTTCCTGTCTAACTTCCTAAACATATTTCCTAGTACAGCAGTGATATCTCACTTTATCAGTTTCCTCTGGACTCTCTTTATATGTTCCGATTTCGTTCTGTATTCCTTTCAAACAATTTCATGCTTGTTGCTTTTAAAAGTAAGGGGTCGAGCGGTTTCTCACAGTTTAAGGTAAGTGATGTTTATTAGTCTGGTTTAACTTTCTTTTAAAATAAATAGGTGACTAATTGGGCTGAAAGCACTACGAAATTTAACTCTCTCTTTCTCTCTCTCTCTCTCTCTCTCTCTCTCTCTCTCTTTCGTGGTTAGCGGAAACTACGAGTATATATTGTACTGGATTTTCTATGATTTTAGTGAAAACTTTCGGCTCTACTGACAGACGACTGATCACTATTTAATTGGACAGGTTTTCAGCTAATTGTCTTGTCAAATAAAACTATGATGACATTATTTCATTGTTTTGGTATATGTCTGGTTCTCAGAAAGTGTAACTTGGTAAGAAATGTCACATAATCTGTACCAAAATTTCGATGATTTTTGTCATTTCTATTATTACCAGTTTAGTTCCTTATCACGTTCAGTTCTAGAACACACCACCCATCTCTACCGACCGCAGAAGGATAAAGACATGCCCCAATTTTCTTCACGCTTACAAGTGACAACATCGATATTGAGAAGATGAGTGCGATAACATCAAGAAGCTGTCTGTTTTAAGACAAATAAACGGCATACACAAGTAATCCGAAAACCTTTACAAATCCGTCAATTTCTATTTTCATTTCTCGAAATAATTTGCGCACCTTATTAGCCTTGTCACTTCATTCAACTTCTCTAGTTTAAAACTATTTAAATAATTGTGCAAATTGATTTGTTTCTGTGGCATGGCTCGAAGAAAAAATGTGTTTCTGCATAATTGATAACTCTGTTACTTCAACAACCCTCAGGGGTGAGCTTCATTTTAATGGTCTTCAATTTTTTTTCAACTGATCAAACAGAAAAATCAGTAAATATTCTATTCTTTGAAGAAACCAGTAGTAAGTTCGGTCAAATGTTAATCTTTTTTGCAGTGGAATTGGGTATCTGACTGTACTAAAATCGGGCTGGTAAAGAAGATAATTATTATTTATGATGACTATGTAAATTTTCTCAAGAAATACCAATTAATTTTGTAATAAAAGGCAATAGAACATGAACATTTTAAATAGCAAAGTCACGTGATCAAAAACGCGCAGAAATTCTTTGTCACGTCAAGATCTTAATTTTGATAATAAAGGTCTCTGTGTGGTTCTGTGTTCATGTATGGGTTCCCAGCCTAGAGCCTACACTTCTGGAGACCATCATGGTATCTCACTTGGTGGGTGGAAGCTGACAATGATTTGTGAAAGCCTTAGAATGCACAAATATCCTGCAAAGACTAAAAAGAGATGCTTCTAATGAAATACGTCCAGCATTTAGTTCATTTGATGTTCCCACCCACTAAGTGAAATAGCCTGTTACCTTCCTTATTACCCTTTCTCTCTCTAGTCTTGGCACGATTTTTATGCATTGCAGGCTATCTCTAGAAGTAGATGCTCTAAGGTCTAAGCAGCTCCCAATCGAGTGAAATAGCCTGGTACTCTCTTTAATGCCTCTCTTTTTGGCTCACGATATTTGTGAATTTCAGGCTACCTCCGGAAGTATATGCTCTAGTGTATCATCCCGAGGATGTTTACAAGAGTTCATAATGCCAATTTGTTGTATTTTTTGTTTATTCTTTTAGCAGATAGATGTTATTTAATATTTCATCACGTAAGTGAACTAAAAACCGACTTGGCTTTTGCGTCGTATAGAAAAATCCGCTCGTATTGCAGAATATGAAACATGTCGCTAGAATTGTGAAATTTCAATCAATGTATACCACTGCATACATTGCGAAACTTAACCCTCTTTCCATGTTACAATAATTTATTTAAACAATGAATAGATTCAGGGTTAGTGGAAAGTTGAAATCTCGTACGTGCGAAAAAACCAGACCGACACAGACTGTGTAGCAACATTTTAAACAAAACCCAAAGATGGGCGGTTATACGCAGTTAGAGAAAAATCGCTGATTTTGCCGTTCTAATTAAAAGTTTGTTCTAGATTTTTTAAATTCCGAAGGACAAGTCGGTTAATGGCGGAAGATACAGCCAGTCGAACAATAAAAACTCACCGGGTAGTGGGTTTTGTTGTTAAATTATTCGCGAAGATGGTACCCATATGGGAGGGGCCAAGGTTCACGAGGAAAAGCTCCAGAGAAATTCCAAACTAGTTCGGGGCCGGAAGTCAAGAAAACTAGTCGTACGTGGCGCGACGGCTTTAGGGGACATAAAAGGGTGGAAATCAGACTCCTAAGAGAGGGGTACTTCACCTGTCCACATAAGGTTTCAGGGACTTGCTTTAAAAGTTGTCTAAATTGATCACCGAGGGGAAAAACTGCGAAAGTCTGGAGTGTGTTTTGTTTTGTAAAGTTTTAGCAAGCTAGGAAGTTAGTTTGAGTTATAATTCTTGATTCACAGGTAAACCTTTTTGGGATTAACGGATAATTCGCATCCGGTGAGTACCTTTATATTTGTCTAACAAAGGAGTGTTAGTGCCAAAAACCGTAGAGTTGTAGGTTCAAGTTCTGAACCCAGGGTAGAGATTTCTCAGACCAGCAAACGGCAGGGAAGAAACCTCGCGATAGGGACTAATTAGCGTCAGAGTACGAAAAGCTAGATTGTGAAATTTTAGAGATTTCAGCCAGACTCCCTGAGTCGATAAACCGAACGAACAGCAAAAATTTGTTTTCTTCTCTTGACATGATTTAAATTTGATTTTTTTATATTCCCTTGGGATATACCCATAAATTCATTGGATAAACTGGCTCAACAACGTTTGCCGATATAAGGGAAGACATATTGTAGTAGGAACCTATAGGGCTTAACTACGGTTGAATTGCACCTTTACTTCCCCGAGTGGGTGTAATTACATTGTAGTATTGTTGTTCTATAAATTTATTTTTGTATTTTGGGGTTAGTTAAAATCCAGAATTGTGTGGGATTATATTTTTTGTATTGTTTAACTAACAGTATTCAATTTTTTTCATTTGCCTTTTAGTTACATTTTGGTTTGAATTATTGTTTCTATTTTTTTTTTTCTTCATTTTATTTTCAATATATGTGTCATTGTTTTTTGGTTGTTTAATTTTAACTCCTTCCTTCTTCCCATACAACTACCAGCATTTGCGAAGCCTCTAGGGGAAACAAGGTGACGAGAACCCAGGAGCTACCAGGGACTGAGAGTCAAGGCAGATTAGGGGACAGTAAAGATCCTTTAATTTTATTTTTCAGCCAACATATACATAGAGGGGTTCCCGAAGTCTTTCTCTCCAATAACAATCATTTCCGGGTGGTGGCAACATTAACCCTTTTCTCCGAGGTTCTTTATTTTTTTTATTACACAGTAAGCCGGGGGGGAATTTTCACACTGGTGGCATTATGCGGAAACCAGCGGTGAAGATATTACACTAGCATTTCGTAAACACAGAAGGGGCGAATTACTACACTAGCCACTACAATAAAATAAATTCGAATTGAAAGACCCGCAACAGGCTATTTCACTCGATTGGGAGCTGCTTTCAATGAAATTCATCCAGCATGTAGTTCATTTGCTGCTTCCACCGACTAAGTGAAATAGCCTGTTAGCCACTCTATTGCCCTCTCTTTCTAGGCTTGCAGGTTATCTCCAGAACTTATATGCTCTATGATTAAAAGTGAAGCGTCTTTATTTTTATTTGAATTTAATTCCCGATTATTTTAGATATTAAAAATTATATAGTTTATTCTAATGCAGAAAGATGATCGCTTTGGGAAGTGTATTATGAAAATAGTAGATGTACCAATCTGGCAGCACAGGTATTTGTCGGCATAAATCCATATAAATATTGGATTGAGTTGGCTGTTACTTAGTGGAAGTTGAAATTTATGATGACTTCAGTAATACAACTGATTACAAACTTACACTTTATTTAAAAATCGTGACAATTTTTAAATATAAAGTGTAAGTTTGTAATCAGTTGTATTAGTCATCAGCGTATAAACATGTTCACCGAAAACACATCATTGAACTGATGGCTAAGTTTAGGGAGTCACAATATCGAAAGAGCAAACCCAAGTACACTTGTTGAAAATGATGTTGCTATGAATGATTTCGTTCTTAATTAACTGCGCCAGTGAGCACAGAATTAGACATGGAAACGATTTAGTTGATTTCATTTGTCAGAATTAAGGTCTTTTAGTTAGTTGTTATTGTTTGGTCATGTTCTGTTTTGTTAAATATTGTTTAATATCGGATTATATGTCTCCCTTTTTGTCAAATTTACATATTATTGTTATTCTTAATAATCATTTAACATCAAACCGTATTCCCTGTATTTCTTTTCAACTTAAACATCCTTTTTACTTTATTGTTGGTTTCACCTACAATGCCCTCGTTATAGGCTAAGGATTGCCGTTTGGAGCTATATGTCAAACATGTAATGTTGAGGTGACAGAATTACTTCCTATTCTCGATTCTATAGAAGTTCTTGTCTTATGTAGACAATACAAATTTCTTTTTTAGTCTTTTATACCATCTTTTCCAAATTCGTAAGCTCTTTTAAGAGTCTTGTTGCATTTACTGTAATTACATTTTTATCTTTGTTACCAACTAGTAAGTTGCATCCTGGAAAAATTCTCCATTTTTCGTTAGCTTCATTTTTGTCGTAGGGTATAATCTATACTTTAGTTTTGGCTTCTTCTCTTTTTCCTGTTTAACAATCTGATTTCGAGATATGTAGTTCTAAGGTATAATGTTAATGGGATCACTAAATGATATAATCTTTGATCACCTCTAGAAGCACCCTATATAAATTCTGATGACTTTCATACTCGTAATAAACTTGTCAAAGAGGTCAAACATTCAAAGGGACTAAAATTCAAAATCTAAAAACACTAATATAATCCAGAGCCGCCAATTCATTTCAGCCTGCGTAATGAAAGGTTATTAATCCTCATAAGCATATTAAAAATTTAATGAAAACCTGACACTCTATCCCTTTGATCTCGTAACTCATAATCGTGTAACAATACAAAATAGGACATGCAACAGAATTTTGAAAACTCACTTGAAACCCATCGTCGTACTCTTGCCCTTTGTCTTTGTGCTGATAGGTCAAGGGCCCGTGTCTCACGAACACTCCAGCGCTTTGTCCTCGTTCGTCGATGAAAAATATTTCTGTAAACACTATTATACCGAATACCGCGAAAAACATAACGACGATGAAAAAACTGAGGTTCGCCCGTTGCCGATTGCGCATCGTTACGTATTTCTTCTTCCCCCCACTGCTTGCTCCCATCTTGATTTATCTGAAACAATGAAAATTTCCATTTAAGAAATGAGAAATAGAAAGAGGCGTTTTATAAAACTATGAATTATATAGATGGTGTTTTCAACTTGAGTCATTTATTTTAACAGCGTGTAGAACTCGTAAAGAGAATTACACTACTACATTTTAGAAGTCTTACAATCCATTGAACACGAGACAATATATTGTTTCTACACGAGAACCTTCATTAGTTGCGCTTCCGTCAACTGACTGAAGTCTTGAATCAATATTTATGCATTTCATTGATGTAAATGAAATCAAGGCCGTAGCCAGAAAAATTTATATAATACGCATATGATAAAATATTTATTTGAAAGATAAATCCCATATCTTCGGAGGGGGAGTTGAACACCAAATCCCTCCCCTGGCTACTGCCTTGATTGAATTTAAAGGCGGATTTATATTTGTCTGACATGTCGTGACGAGATGTATCAGAGTGGTATCGGTGTCATACACTTTGTAGTGTCCTGTTTAAATTAGTAATGTGATATGTTGAGATGTGTTGTGATGGCTTGTGTTGTGATGGTTTGTGTTGTGTCGCATCAGGAGTGATCCCGATCTACGTCAATGTGATGGGGCCAAGAAACGACGACATCATAACATATGACAATTATGACAAGTTTGTATGCTCCAGTGTTGTGAGCATAGGGATAATACCTAAGATAGAGCGCGAAAGCTATAAGTGCCTGTACAAATGGAAATGTAATGTTGAATGAGAGAGAAAGGATACACCGAGTGGACATATCTGTCTCTGTCTAGAACTGCAAGTAATAGCTAGACATCACTTGACTGGCGCAAAAAACACCAATCAAAAGCGAACTTAGACTTAAGCCGATTTGCAGAGATCTACCTGTTATAATTTTGGTTCTACCCTTGGTTGACAGTGGTTGAACTTTTACTTTCTCTTTTCAACACTGAAGTGACTGTAGTAGAACACGAATAGAAACAAAACTCATTCGCTAGAATGCAATTTGGTTTAAACAGAAAATGACAAAATCATATGTTAACTTGTTTTGTTATTGTTTATTTAAAATGTTGTACACATCAATAAATTTCTTATTTATGTGGTTCTTTTCTTGTACTTAAGTGATTTTTGCAAGACTGATCAAAATTTATTGTTAAATGTATACGTAAACATTTAAATAGTAAATACCTAATCTCAAAGGTCGATTAAGAAAGAGACAGACAATCAAAAACAACTACTGCTTTGGGTTATTACTGGTTGAAGATATTTCAAACAATGACGTAACAAAGGGCTGATTTGTGACGTCATTGGTATTAAACAAAACCGCTAGAATGTGTTTGGATCAAACCCATTAGGAATAATTATAACCGGTAGATCGCTGCAAATCGGCATTAGTTAGATACGTCCACTTAGTTTTATGTTAGTTATTTAGAGTTGAATGATTTGCGTTTAGGCCACAAGTGTATCTAGTTAAGTGAAATAAATTCTAAGTACTTACTTAGTTTCCGAAAAGTGCAAAATATGACAATGAATATAGAATGTTTAGTTGTTTTCTGAAAGGTAGGTGTGGCATCTTAACGCAACTGAATAATAAATTAAAAAATAAGCGCTCACTAACAAATTTAGCAATTCACAATTAGACAATAAAATGTTAAACTTGTCATTGTGAACCTTTTAATTTTCAATTTCTTAATCAGTTGTCTTAATTTTTATAATCATTGAAAACGGGGTCTGCTTTAGACCCTGAAACGTTTGGAGTATTTAAAATATACAGACTTTTCAGCAATTGTTTTCTGAATGATACTTGTGGCATATTTTTCAATGTCTAAGTGCTTCTTGGGAAATAACACCACAGTTTAAAGAAAATTGCTGTATATTCCAAACGTTTCGGGGTCTAGATCAGACCCCGTTGTCAATGGTTAAGAAAGTACGGATTAAAAGTTGTGCCCCTTTTAATCCGTAGTTTCTTAACCATTGACAACGGGTCTGATCTAGACCCCGAAACGTTTGGAATATACATCAATTTTCTTTAAACTGTGGTGTTATTTCCCAAGAAGCACTTAGACGTTTTCAGCAATTGTTGTGTTTTTCCCCAAATAAACAAAAAAATACAAAGAATGTTTGATTATAGTAAGTAGTCAGTGTCATAAGCTGAATCTCTTCTCCATGCTATGATTCGGGAACCTTCATCAGTTGCACTTCCCATAATAGAATATCCTCTCGAACAATTATTTATGTATTTGATGCATATCCTTAAATTTGTAAGCGTATGAGATGTAATGATAAAACTTAAGAGTTAGAAATTACAAGAATTTTCGTGACCATATACTGTTTGTATATGTATAGCATTTGCTCATAATATTGTTGCTGTTGAGAACAATTTATTTTACTACATATGAAAATTAAGAAATGCACAATAATTTGACTGAAAGTACAATAATTTTACGGCCTTGATACAATATTTTTATTACACAGATCTGCCAACATTGATCTAACACCCTACAATTTTTTTTTCTGTGGAACTATTTAACACCGCAATTTTATTTTTCAGGCGTGTAACTCAATGATAAGACCTGCATATTCATTTACCAAACAAATCAGTTTTGAAACATTTTTGTACAATATGATGCATATTGGTGATGATTTAATATGGAACATGGTATTCTTTCATCTCATTTTTGGCCAAAGCACTATCTTACAATAAAGTCGCATCTAGGAGCGCCACAAATTCTGAAGAATAATTCTTTCAAATTCTTCCAATTGGAAGGAAATTTGTTATTTCACATGATCTTTAGAATTTTTAGTGCCATCATCATCAACATCAGTTCAAATATTTAATATCAAATTTTAATTTCTAAATTTGTTATGGCCCACTTTTTAATGTTTTTTTTATTTAGTTGTGTTATTTTTTTATTAACATTGAAAATGGGGTCTGATTTGGACCCTGAAACGTTTGGAGTATTTGAAATGTACAGACTTCCAGAAATTACACACACCTGACAGAAAGAGATGACAAAAATTAAATAAGAAAAACCACGGAATTTCGATAAAAGGTATTGTGTTGCCAAAACTGGCAACTATTGGTTTATAATATAATGAGGAAGTATTTTTTTATATTAATGTATTTAAACCGTTTATATGAACGGCTTATGATATCATAAGAATTTAATTATCATATTCAAGATTACACTTTCTGAAGCAGTGAGTATGAATAATTGTAAATCATAGAACGATATTTGTACAAAATTAAAGAGAACACATAGGTGATAATAAACGCGAATAGAATGTTAGTCGGGTCGACCACCTTCTTCATTCATCTAAGTATATTAGTTTAACCTTTCTAAGAAGTTGCTCGTTTAACTATTTCTTATAATATATTATTATGTAGTAAAAAAGTAAATATTATGTTCGTCAAATATTTATTAAGTTCACACGGGCTTATGTGCTTCATAATCAGATTTAAACTAATTTATAATTACTTCACAAGTGCAAATAAATAAAAAATCTTGAAGATAGGATAATTAAATAAAACCACACAATACTCATCAATAAATCTTGATGATATTTTAAAAAATAATATACATTAGTAGTGTAAAAAATAATTAACAAAAATGTTGTTACTTTATAAATAATATCACAACGCGTTACGATTTCATCATACACATTGACTACACAACTTTGTTTGTTTTGAGGTTTGTGGAAGATCTTTAGGCCCCTTACCAGGGGCGGGCGTATCCAGCTTTTGCTTTAGGAAGGGACAATCAGAAAACAAAATGTCCTAGAGGGGGCAAATAAGAAAAAAAAATTGTCAGAAAACGTAAGTTTTGTAGGCTCACAGCAGATTTTTCAGGATTAGGGAGAAGGGCATCCGAAAAAGTATGAAGCCTTCTCCAGGCGACATTTCTCTTATATATGGTTGTATGTGAGTGTGCGTATGGGAATTAAGAAGTATTTGAATTATAAGGCGGAGTATAATTATTGTTGTAGATTCAAACAATATTAGAAATACTTGCCTGTGAAGAGTGGTTGAAATATAGGGAGGGGAAATTATTACTTTTACAGGTAGTTTAAAAAAAATAGGGAAACATTCTGAATCTTTTGGCTATTTTTATCATCATTATGTCTTACCAAACCGCCCCCTAAATTAAAAGTGTTTCGGCATCCGTTTTCCAGTCAGTTTAGTTCAGATTATTTAGCTTTTGATTTTTAAGAATTTCAATCATCATCTCCAATCTTACCGCATGTTTCCATAAAGTCCACTAAGAAGAAATATTTTGAGATAAACCTATGTTTCTACGAACGGAAAGCTATTTTTATAAAAATGACAATACATAAAAATAGTCTAATCTACGGTTTCACTTAAGTTTTGTAACGGGTGAATTGCCGTTCTCCCCGTTACATTGATATTTACTAATATTTGTCGCATTAATAAAGTACCTTTTATATTTTTCAAATCACTTTTCTAATTATATTTTTTCTGAACTGAGTTCTACTGTAATAAAACAGTGTCTTTACCTTAATAAATAAACACGTAAGTAAATATTCCTATTTTATTCGCTTATGCAATCGCTTTTTCGCTTTTAATTGCTAAATCACAGTTAATTCGTTTGGAAGGTTTCTAAGTCCAACTCTGTCCTTTAATTTGGCGCGGTAATGTCTGACAGAAAGAACATCACGTGCTATTTTGATCTAACCTCCCTCCAAACTGGAATATTAAATAATATAATTTTATTGGGAAGAAGGAAACTGTCATTAATAAAATTTTATCTATGATTTAGTAATTAGTAAAGTTTGCTTTATTTTTTTTTTTCGAAATTATATTGTATTAGTTCCCGTATTGACCAACTATTGATTAATATTCCTGCTTTCGCGCTTAATAAAATTCGAAATTTTAACATGTCATTTCCTTTCCCCACTTTTATGATTGGACAAGTGGGATTAACGCATGTCGAAGGAAGTAGATTGGCTCTTCTGTTTCGACCGCCGAAAAGACGGGTATGTAGGCGAATTTCGTTCTGAGTTTAATTTTTTGATTGGGAAAATTCTTATCTTTATCGGGAAAATATCTGCTAGAATTTGCTTAATTTATCGTTTTTCTCCTTATTATCGTACCTTTGATTGTAATTAAGCAAATTCGGTTTATCGTTATAGTTTGATTTATCGAATGAATTTTTTTTACAGTTTTTTTTTATCGGCTATAGTGCATATTTTATCGTATCTATTAATAATTTTGGAAAGAAACTTTGGATGAATCTGGTTTCATATTCATCTTAATATCGATATACCGCGTTTTCTTGCAACGATAATTAGTTGGTGGCTTAATTGCGTAGTTCATTAATTTTTTTGTAATTTTTTTGCTTTGCATCTGCGACGTAGTTGGCATCGATAAGCAATCGTTAGTTGCTAGAGTTTTCACAAGTATCGTGATTAAAAAAAAAAAATAAAGAAAAAGGGAACAATTATTGCCGGTCTCTTTTGCATTTTTAGGTATTGGTGAATCTGGAGAATTTGATTGACGATATCTGCCAAGGATCAGGAAAGGACAAATTGATCCACTAGACGAGGTCTCCTGTGAGCCTGAATTTAGTAGCTGACGCAGCTTCTCAACTGCAACTGGGATGATCATGTGAGTGACTTAAAAATTCTATTTTTTTTCTTTGCATTTCGTTCAGTATTTCATATATATGTTTCTATTTTATTGAAATGATTTACATATAGATATACCAGTAAATATATTAAGTTTTTTAAGTCACTCGCTGATCTTTCATTATTCATTGGCCCAGATTGGTTGCTTGTCTGCTTAGTTATAAATAATTCACATTTTAATTTCTCCTTTCTCTGAGTTTGCAGTAGAGAGCCAAGCAGGTTCTGAGCTAAAGCATTTTGCTACGCCTAGTTTTCTTTATTTTAATTGTTTTAACTTGGGGAAATGTTTATGACCAGATTTTACATCTGATTTTTTATTATATTTATCAATATAGATGCAATAATTATTTTTATCGTTATTACCTTATCATTTAAAAGTACCGTACATTGACATTAATTTAGAGTACTGAATTTTCCCATTATCTCGGAGGAAATTCGCTTTCATTCAGTCGTCGAACGGTTGTCGGATTAGAAGGCACATCATTAGATCTTGACTATATTTATTTTTTTATATCGTTATCTTTAAACACATTATTAGCTCTCAAACATAATTGTTTATATATCTGATTTACCGTTAAATTTACCTGTAATTAATAATTGATTTGTTATTTAAATCTAAATTAATTTGAAACTGTAACTTAGCAGTTGCAATTTACCTAAGTCTTATCGTTATATATTTTTACCTAGAATTTGAAGCATTTCAAAATTTACTTTTATTAGTTAAAGTATTTTTCATTCATTTTTGGTAGCATTTAAATAGTTTTTAGAGTGAAGAAGTTAGGGAAAACTAAGGTAGGGTGCCTCACTTCATACACGTGCCGAACCGATCCTATAGAGCATATATACGCCTATACTAGTCAGGGGGAAAATTCAGTATCGATACTCTAAGGGCTATAACTAACTGGCCAATAAATTTTTCATGTATGCCATCAACTGGAGCTAAGAGTGCCTAGATACGTAACCACTAGCCTCATATCAAGGGAGCAGAACTCTGGAAGTACTTCCTGATTCGACTTGTCCTCGGTAGGAGTGGCAACTCCTGGCCGCCCTGAGTTATTGGAACCCCATCTGCTGGTTGGCATATAGCTCCAGGATCAGGACCTTGGACAGCAAACACCACCACGGAAAGGCATTCCTACCGAGGATATTGTAAGGCAAGAATTTATAGATTGCTTGTAACTTCACTCTCATAGTTTTTTATATACCTCGATTGTTTAAAGTTGGTTATTTGTTACCAACTTAACAACAGAAAAATTGATTAATTTGTGATTAAATAAATAAATTGTAAAGTTTTCGTTATATTGTCGTTTTTTCTTGTTGACTGTGTGTGTCCATTGGCCTGGCGCCCTTGCATGGTCCTTCTTCCAATTAAAGAACGAACTCACGCCACCGGATACAACTGAGCAGCCTACCGGCACAATATCGCCAAGACATCTCTCTCGAGAGGTTCAATTGTTTCAAAATTGGCGCTACCAATGTGGGGCCCTCGAATATATTGCTTCAAAAATTGGTACATTGGCTGAAGGATTATCTTATAAATTTGGCCTGTGGAGGTGCACAGCGAAAAAGAAAAAAAATTGATTGCAACTGGAGTTCCAGTTTTGAGTATCGAATATCTAGTAATCTATCAGATTCAATTATCGTGGAAATTTCAATCATATGTTGATGAACAGTATCGTTTAATAACCTAAATATTTTGAGCATATTGTTTTATCGAATTAACTAACTGAACCATTTATTTAACAAAATTGAGAGATTTAATAATTGTTTATTTGTCGTACCTTATATATATATAATATATTATTTACCGTTTATCTTATCTTGATCTAATTTACCGTTATCTTATTTACCGTGTGGAAGAATTATTTCAGTTATCGTTGCACCCTCTATATCTTTTATCGCTGTTGAGTGAATTGGAATTATCTTACCGTATCTTAATTTATTGTTTCCATTTCATTCAATATTTATTTACCGTGGGGGTAAGCATACCTCTGAAATACTTCCCTATCTCGTAATTCTGTTATCTTACTGTTTCTCTCTTTTTATTTATCTTTTATCTTATTTCCATTTTTCTTGCGATGGACCCAACCATTTGAGAGTTAAGGAATTGGATTATGAACTGCAGATCCGGAGGATAAGGCCCATTGGGGATGTCGACTCTAAACGTAAGTTACTTAGAGGAGCCTTAAGTCAAGAAACTGCAAACCGAAGTTTTTGTGCAGAGTAGTGTTGGTAGCCCCTTTCCTTTGATGTAGATACCGCTGAAATTAGGGAAACTATCAATGACTTGAACACCCAAATTGCTAACTTTACTGGTTCTATCTCCTGTCCATTGTATAAAAGAATTTCGTCCCGTTTAAATCATATCTCAGGTAGAATCCATAGGCTGTCAGAAAATTCAGAAGAAGAAGGAAGGACAAAGGACGACTTGCAAACTGAACTTTTAATGTTAGAGGGGGATTTAGCCTTCAAATTAGTACCTTCTGCTTGTACTCCCCCAACGACCTCTTCTGGACATGAATTTACTCCCAGTCCTTCTGTCTCTCGATCTATCGCACCTTATAAGTGGAATCTCCATTTTTCCGGGCACAATCCAAGGGAATCCGTTCATTCTTTCCTTGAAAAGGTTGAGACTCTCCGTATTGCTCGAGTGTCACCAAAGATGAGTTATTTACTTCCGCTTGTGACTTATTTAAAGGGACAGCCCTAACTTGGTATAACAGCATTAAAGATAAAGTCAGCACTTGGGACCAACTAGTTCAGAAACTCAAAAGAGATTTCTTACCGTACTTTTATGAAGAAGACCTACACAGGGAAATTGACTCTCGCACACAAGGCATTAATGAAAAGGTCACCCTATATATAGCTTGTATGGTTGGTTTGTTTAATCGTCTTACAGTCAAATTAGATGAGAAAACTATCGTTAATAAAATTCGTCGAAATTTGGCTCCTCATTTTCTTTCCCATCTCGCTTTACTTCAAATTGATACCGTTGACCAGCTGTCTGACATTTGTAGACAGTTAGAAGAGTCTATGTCGTGGAGCAAACGTTATAAACCACCTCCAAGCACTTCTAGTAATTATTGGAGCCTGACTTAAGTTTTTCTGCTCGTTACCTGGTGTACCCAAGAATAACTCTTACCGTAATCAAAGTTTTTCCTCCTTTTTATCGTCATCTCGCAATATAAGTACCGTTACCGTATTTGGCGTTCGTTGTTGGAACTGCAATACCGTGGGACATACTTATTCCGATTGCCGCCGCCCTAAGAAGCTATTTTGCTTTGGATGTGGTGCTAAAGAAGTCACGAAGAGAAACTGTCATCGTTGCCTATCTAGGATTCCAAAAAACGTAGTACCGACTGGAGATGGTCATCTGGATGCCGTCGCCAGTACTTCCAACCAAGTCCAGGAAACAGTTCCGTTCCTCCTACCGATGCCCAAGGAAAAGGCAAGGGCAAAAAAGGAAGTCCACGTAAAACCCCCTATCTCTTCCAACCGCAAGGAGTGGAATCTTTGGCTTGAAAAAGTCAGAGAATTTTGTCGTCCTTCTTGTAATTTAAGCCCTCTTTTCGTCAATAAACCTCATGACAACAGGCCTTATCTATCTGTTAACGTTTTTGACCGTGAAATCACCGCCTTTAGTGGATAGTGGTAGTACCTCTTCCGTTTTAGGTTCTTCAGGGTTCTCTATCCTCAAGGATTTCAAGTTACCGATTCAATATCATGATACCGTGTTAATAACTACCGCCGATGGAAACCCTCAAGACTTGTTAGGCTATGTCATGTTGCCGATTTCCCTTAATGGTACCGTTAAAACACCTCAAAGTGTTACTTATTCCGTCTGTCAAGCATAACCTTATTTTAGGTATGGATTTTCTACAGCTCTTCAAGGTAAAGGCAAATTTTTCTTCCCTATCTTATTATTATGGCCTCTCACAAATTTCAGCCATAAATACTATTCAAACGGTTTCCGATTTAACACCTAACCAAGCTACCGAATTAAATAACGTAAAGGAGCTTTTCCTGAGTTTATCGCCTGCTGATAGAATCGGCAGGACCCATTTAATAACTCATACCATCGACACTGGAAATGCAAAACCTATTTGTTCCCGTCAGTACCCCTTATCACCAGCGATGCAGAAGGAGCTTCATAACAGGTGGATGAAATGTTGAAGCTTGGAATTATTCAGCCATCTAAATCACCTTGGTGTAGTCCGTTGTGGTTGGTAGCAAAACGTTCTGGGGAATACCGAGTTTGTTTCGATGGGAGAAAATTAAATGAAGTCACTGTTCCCGACCAGTACCCCATGCCTTTGGTGGATTCTATCTTGAATAAACTTAGGGACGCCAAATATCTAACTTCCATTGACTTGAAGCAAGCGTTCTTCCAGATCCCTTTAGATGAGTCTTCCCGACCTAAAACTAGTTTTGCTGTTTATGGAAAAGGTTTGTTTGAATTTTGTGTTATGCCTTTCGGTTTATCGAATAGTCCCAAAACTATGGTTAGATTGATGGACACTGTTATAGGACCATCTTTGGAACCCTTTTGTTTTGTTTTCTTGGATGATATTATCGTTGCCACACTGACTTTGATACGCATATTAAGGTTCTTAAATCTGTGTACCAACGCCTTAGGATGCAAACCTGACAGTAAATTGGAAGAAATGTGAATTTTGCCGACCATCCCTAAATTATCTGGGTTTTATTGTCGATAGGGAAGGTTTTACCGACCACCCGAAAAGGTTTCTGCTGTACTGAATTATCCCACACCAAAGAACACTACCGAGATTCGTCGTCTTCTGGCCTAGTGAGTTGGTATAGGAGGTTCATTAAGAATTTTGCTGCTATTTCCGCTCCCATTTTCTAACTTGCTACAAGGAAGAAAAAGGGTCAGCCCATTGTTTGGACCCCAGAAGCCGACAAAGCTTTCGATGAAATTAAAGAAGCTTAACTTCCGCCCCTGTATTAGCCAGTCCCGATTTTTCAAAACCTTTTGTTGTTCAGTGTGATGCTTCCGATTTAGGTGTAGGTGCTATCCTGTACCAAGAATGCGACGGTTTAGAACACCCTATCGCTTATGCTAGCAAGACCTTGAATAAGGCTCAGCGTAATTATTCCGTTACCGAAAAAGAATTGTGGGCTGTTATCTTTGGTATAGAAAAATTTCGTGGGTACATTGAAGGTACTGAGTTTACCGTAATTTCCGATCATGCCTCCCTTAAATGGTTGACCAATATGTCGAGTCCCTCTGGAAGATTAGCCCGTTGGTTAGTTCGGTTATCTCAGTTTAACTTTAAGGTTGTTCACCGAAAAGGTTCCCTAAATGTGGTGGCCGATGCTCTATCTAGATCCATCCCTGAACTAGCTGTTTTAGACCTCGCAAACCTTAAACCTGACAAGTGGTACTCTTCCATGATTGAGAAAGTAAATCGTCATTCCGATAAATATCCTTCTTTCGAGTAGAGAACAACATCTTGTATAAACATGTTTTTGACCACCATAATATCGTTAGTAACACTTCAGATTGGAAAATAGTAGTCCCCAGAAGTAATATGTTGGAAATATTCCGGAAATTCTATGATGATGCCACTTTGGCATCTACAAAACCCTAAATCGTATTTTGGAATTGTATTATTGGCCAAAAATGAGAAGAGACGTTTATCGTTATGTCCGAATGTGTGATATCTGTAACTCCTGCAAAGCATCCAACTTACCTTGTGCTGGATTGATGGGCTCATACCGCAATATTAATTTTCCGTTTCAGATGGTTTAAGGTGATTTATTAGGTCCTTACCCTAGGTCGAAGAATAGAAATCAATACTTGTTAGTTGTTGTCGATTGGTTCACTAAATTTGTGTTAGTTCATCCCATGCCAAAAGCCACTTCAAAGAACATCACTAAATTCATTGAAAACCAACTGTTTCTTATTTATGGTGTCCCTCAGGTTTTCTGTTGTGATAATGGCAGTCAATTTATTAGCAATGAATTCCAAGCCCTTATGGGGAAATATAAAGTTCAAAATATTTTATAATGCCAAATACCATGCCCAAGTTAACCATACTGAGCGGGTTAACAGGTCAATTGTTACTTGCATTCGAAGTTTTATTTTTGACAACCATAAAGACTGGGACGTTAATTTTTAAAAATCGCTCAAGCCATACGTCTAGCGAAACATGAAGTTACCAACTTTTCCCCATCATTTTTAGTTTTCGCTCGAAATATTCCACTTTCTGGTGATTATTATGGGAAAATATCTGACAACAACAATAGCTTCCCACAAATATCCGATAAACTCACGGAGACTGATGATATACAGGAATTGCCCCAACTGTATGAGGATGTTCGTGAACGACGGTAACTACGTAAGGCTAACCTAGAAATGCCCATCACTATAATTTTCGCGTAATCGGGAGGTACGATTTCATGTTGTGACCGTGTTTGAAACGAAAGTTACACGT